>QEPC01014651.1:1795342-1836534 GCA_003113815.1 Sphenodon punctatus
GCGCTCTCCGCTCTTCCTCTGTCCCCTCCCTCACTCTCCCTCGTTTCTCCTGCTCACCTAATCGCCTTCGACCCTTCTCCCTCGCTGCCCCCCATGCCTGGAATTCCCTCCCTGCCCACATCCGCCTTGCCCTCTCCCTCCACTCCTTCAAATCCCTCCTCAAGACCCACCTTCTCCTCGCTGCCTTTCCCAATCCCTGCTAGACATTCCCATATACCTACTGTCTGCCCTCCTCTGCAGACAGCCGCAACCTGATTGTAACCAAGCCAAGCACACGCACCTGAGTCTTCGTATCCGCTTGAATGTTTGTCTGTCTTCTCCCCTGTCTCTCCCACTGTTCCCTCTCCCTGTCTCCCCCTCCTTGTCTTTTAGATTGTAAGCCACCGGCAGGGACTGCGTCTATTTCTATGTTCTGTACAGCACCAGGTCACATGACTGGAGCTATATAAATGTTTATAAGAAGAAGAAGAAGTTCATATTACAATCACTTTGTAACTTGATGATTTAGCAGTCATACACGGAACACACTTATACCACTGTAAATACCAGTTTTGAAGTCACTGTAAGAGACGAGTTTTGATGGACTCCACAGCATTCTGGACTGTGAAGGTGTTAGATAAATAAAGAGGTGCATACAGTTTTTGTCATGACAGAATATATTGGTATCCTGTAGTAATTCGTTTGAGAGGGTTATTCTCATATTAACAAATCCACAGAATCACAATCTTGGACAGAGGGTCCTAGCAACTCAGGTGGAGTTTTCTTCGCTAAAGGATTTCTGAGTAAGAAAACAGAGCAAAGCATGAAGACTAATCACAAGCTAGAAGTACCCTCTTTGCGAGTTAGGCAACCTCCCACAGCTGGACTTACAAGGATATCCAGGAAACATTCACAGGCATAGCAAGAACTGCTGAGTAGTAGCATACCAAGGAACTTGAGCCTGTCACATCACAAGATAGAGGAACTAACAGAAACACCTTTGGTTTACATGGGCTAATCATGCCCTAAATCAGGGGTGGGGAACCTCAAGCCTGGGAACCAAGAGCAGCCCATACTTATTTTTTATGTGGCCCCTTTCCAGCTCCTGGATCTGGTCCCTGGATCCTGTTCCTACCCTCAAGCAAAGAAACACTGAGCTCAGGGTAAGGGAGCAGAGACAAGGATAGGGGACAGGTCCACAGCACACCCATGATCTGGAACCTCCTCTTCCTGAACACATCCTTTAAGCACCCCCTCGGAGCTGGGAAGGGTAAAAGGAAGAGGTACCCCACCACTGCTTTAGATAGTTCAAGTGACTCAATGGAGGTCCCTTGGGAACAGAATTGCTTCACTTCATGCCCTTCTCCTTACCAGCCAAGACCTGACCACCCATCTGGGTTAAAGAGTGAAGCCAATATCTGCTTTTCCATTTCTTGCATCATAATAGTCACACTATATATTTAACTGCCTTCTAAAATACATATTCTAATCCAAATGGGATACATTACAAATCTTGTGTACACACAGGGTCAGACTAATGATCATGATGACCCCTTCTAGCCTTAAAGCTTGTGAAACAAAGCTCAGTTTTTCAACACTGAAATCCCTCATGTGAGAAAACAGTAAGTTCTATTACATTCTCCTCACAGCATACAAGAGGTTTTCATTGCCTAATATCCTGAAATGTACTTTGATTTCCTTCCTCCACCCCCCTCAACCCTCTACCACATTCATAATTTAGTTACTTCCAGATGGCTCAAGCTAAGAATAGGCTATTAATTATCAGAAATTGTAATTATTTTTCACACCATTTTAAGTTATTCAATATTTGGGGTATATTTAAATTTTCAGTACTGCTATACAAACAAGCAAGCCTTTTCCCTCCAAAAATAACTTTTGTTGTGCAAAATATGTTATTCTATTGTATCCAGAACAAGTTACCAGATTTAATTTATTCACCTGTTTAGCATAGCAATTGGTTATTTTCTAAAGATAAAATTAGTTATTTTATCTGTAGATACAAAATGACTATTTTTTCACCTTGATGTTGAAGTACAATTACTAGTTTTTAAAGCAAAACCAACTCTCAAATACAGTGTATGTATCACATATACAGCATGCATTTTAAAGTTCCTATGTTGTACCCCTGACACTATTAATACCTAAAACAAAAAACCTAACTTTTTCAAAGAACGTTAAAGGCAGAACCATTTCCAAAGCAAAACAAATAAAAAAACTTTCCTTTTCAAAACCATTTCACAAAATACATTTTCCCCTAACTCCAAAAAACATGAACATTAAATTCCAATTCAAAAAACACATTTCACAACATACATTACAACAAAACATAAATGCCCCAAAGCATGGAAATTATGTCCACATTTTCTATCTATAGTCCACAATTTACCATCCACATTAAATGAAGATATGTATTTATTTTATCATACGTATTTACTCTTATTAATATTTGCCACTAAACTGTCATTTATTTATCATCATGTCACCTACGAAATTTTTCACACTGCCTTAACTCTGTTCTAGACGTTGTATACAATGAAATCTTGATAATGTCAGTTCAGACAACCATATACAAATAGTTGGCTACAATGCAATTCTGCACAAAAGGACACAGTTAAGGCAGTGTGAAAAAAAATGCATAGATGACTTATGATAATAAATAAATGACCTGCAAAGAAATAATGTGATAGTTTAGTTAGTGGCAAATAGTAATAAGTATGTATGTATGGTTAAAAAAAAACCACATATCTTCGGTTAATGTTGATGGTAAATTATGGACTAGCAATAGAAAATGTGGACATAATTTCCATGCTTTTTGGAGTTTATGTTTTGTTGTAATGTTGTGAAATGTTTTTTGAAATAGGATTAAAATTAATTTTCATTTTTGGGGAGTTTAAGTTAGGGGGAAATGTATTTTGTGAAATGGTTTTGAAAAGCAAAGTTTTTTTGTTTTGGGAATGGTTCTGCCTTTAACGTTTTTTGAAACAATTAGGTTTTTTGTTTTAGATAATTTATTTCGGTTTTTGGGGGGGTTCCTGTATGTGGGCCCTGGATTCAGTTTCTTCCCCTGTCCTGAAGTACTGAAAAACTGAGCTCGGGGTAAAGAAGCAGAGATGAGGGCATGCACACTGTGTTTGGGAACAGATCCATGACCTAGATCCTACTCTTCCTAAGTGCACCTGAGGGGGCGTGTAGCTTAAAGAGCTCATGGAGGAGGAGTGGGAAAGCTCAGATTGGGGCAGAAGAGGAAAAGGTATTTTCTTGGCCAGGTGGACCTTGCCTCAGACGCTGCTGGGCCTAGGTCTTCTGGGATGGCCTGGGGTCAGAGGCAGGCTTAGGCTGCTAGGCAGGAAGTGGGTTGCTTGCAGGAGTCATGGGGTAGAGTTGCCATACCTCCCCTTTAATCCCAAACGTTTATGAAAAAAGCATGGTGCAAGGCTGCACCTGTTCAAAAGCAGGGCTGCACCAGATTTTTTTCATAAACATCCTAGATTAAAGGGTAAGTATGGCAACCCTACATGTGGGGCAGGGGGAGGAGGGGCAGTCATGGGGTGGATGGGGACAGCACACACCTCTCTCATTCATTGTCACTCACACAACACCTGTCTCGCTCACACACACACTTCTCTCTTTCACACGCATGGCACACACACATTATCAAGATTTCAGTGCACACCCACTTCTCATTCTTTCACGGACATGCATGGTACACACACACTCACTCCCTTCCCTCTCCCTCCCACACTCACTCATATCTCTCACACACCCCCAACCACAGAGACACATACACACTCAATCCCTTCTCCCCCACTCAGTCTCTCTCACAGAGACCCTCCCTATTCCCCTGCCCCCTTCAGTTTGTGGTTTCTGTCAAACCATTTCCCCACTGGGGTAGTCAAGAATAGCTGGACTGTGTCTGGATTCTCGCTCAGGGCAAGACTGTGCAAATGCCTCCTTAGTGTGGTGGGGGATGAGCTCTCATCAGTTCCCCTGCTAACAAGAGAGAAAGGGACAGGGCTTGTGCATGAATTAAAAGCAGGTGCCTTGGATCCCCTCTTCCACCACTGACTCATCCCTACACAACCTCTAATAAAGCCTGTGAGAGTGGGACAAAAGCTGCTGGGTTGGTAAACATGGCAAGAGCTGCTTTAAAGCAATCTGAGACTGGTCCAGGCCTGGGAGCTGCAACAAGGAAGTTCAGGTGAGGCTGTGAATGCGGCAGTGAATGCAGCAGAAGCCATTGAGACTTGGGTTTGCCTCTCTGGCCCCACATACAGTAGCAATATTTTATTGCATATTTTATTTATTGTCCTCTTTGTAATCCCTTTCCCTTCATTTTCTGTTGTATCAGGTGACCCTCACAACCTCTTTGTTCCCCTGCTTCCTTAGAGGGGACCGTTCGTTTAAATCAGCTAACCCAGTCTTCTTGTGCTGCTTCTGTAGGCAGGTGTTTTATCATAGTTAATCATATGTACAAGCATCAGAGTGACATAAAGGACACTTTGGTAGCTGCCATTAAACACAGTGAATTCTATAATTGCAGAGTTGGATTTCCAGTAGAGAGAGCTTTGTATACAAAAAAATTGAGAGCCTGAAGCTGGAAAAAACTAAGTCATTCAGTCTCACCAGAGTAGGTTTTTACAACCCTGTCTAATAAAGACATCTAGCTGCCGGGGAGGTAGAGACAGGAACAACCTGACGGTGCAAGGTTCTTTCCTGGGTTCGCTGGGGACTTTTCTGGGCATGCATTTCCCTGGGTACAGGTCTGTCCCCTCTCAGATTCACAGACCCTGATGCCTCAGAGGCACAAATCCAGGACAAAGGTACCCCCCGACCTCCTATGCACTGGCCAATGCCTTGCAGCTTCTGCACGAGGGGAAAGGGGATGACACCCAGCCCGTCAGGCTGGACTGAAGGGAGGAGAGAAAAGACTGCTTCTCCCACCCCATAATTAAGCCACCATGGCACCTGCTGCTATAGTGATCCACGAGAGAGGGCACCGATCAGAGACTGGCACCTGCCTCCCACTGTCCTTTCCGAAGTCCCTCATATCCTTCCCCTCGTCCCCGCAATGATCGCATAGTCCCTCCTGGAGGGATCTCTTATCCATACTGTAGCGCCAGCTTCCCCCGTTCACTATTCACCAGCTTTTGAGGGGGGGGGAGGAGGGAGGGACAGTTAGGAGAGGGGGGTCAGTTTATGACCGGGGGGGTGACTGGTAGAAGCCGAGGGATGGGATGGTCAGTTAAAAGTGTGAGCGGTGGCCCATGCTAACAGAACTTCTGATCCAGGAGTTGGCTGCTGTCACAACAACTTGGCTGGTCGGAGCAGCATGCAGCTGGGTAGCAAATCACCACCTGCTGTTCTACAGGGGTGCCCTCAGGGAAGAGACGCTCCACGGCCTTAACTTCCACCTACAGTCCAAAGACATTGGGATGTCCCCCTCCACCGGGAATCACCTTCCGGGAGCCCCCCATGCTGCTTACCAGGAACAACAGGGACCAGGTGCTACTGCTGTGGCAGCATCTCCTTGCATCCCCCACTCCTGGCAGGCACAAGGCGATGCCTGGTGATCACCCCACAGCGCCGTCAGGATTCCCTTCTCCCACCCTGTCTGTTGTGGGGTCCAAGCACAACCTTCTTCTCCCTCCCAGCCCAGCCCTGGGCCCCAGCACTTTCCCCTCACCAGGCTCAGTCCAGGGTCTGTACTCTCCTCCCAGCTTGGGCTCTCCCCCCGCACGCACAGCACAGCCCTGGATCCAGCACTCTCCCCTCCCTTCCCCAATATGGGAGTGGTGGTGCCACCAGCTCCTCCACCAAGCTTCCTCACACACACAGCTCAGCTCCCTCCAGGGCACTTGCCAGCACTCCACTCTCCTGCCCCATTCCAGGTCCATGTGTTCCCTTCCCAGTTCTGTGTGCTCTCCTCAGCGATCCCCCTTCCCTGGCCAGCACACTGCCCAGAGCACACAAGCAGGAGTTCCCCAGCCCGGTCTCAGGGCGCAGGAGCCATGCACTCCACTGTCGCCATCCACTCCCCAGCTCGATCCTGAGAGCACAGGCTCCAGTTGAGTCTAAGTCCCCAGCTCCCTCCTGGCCAGGTCCCTGCAACTCAGCTACCGCTAGTGGTGGCAAGGGGACAAAGAGCTTGATTAGCAGCACAGAAAGTTAGAGGGAGGTGGCGACGAGTCCCTCCCCCCTCCCTTCTCCTCACTGATGCTACTCAATCTCACCTCAGGGCCTGCCCTGCAACCAGAAGCATGGGCACTGTTGCACATGCGTGAGCCAGCAAAACTGATTTTTTAAGCTTTAATCATTCAGTTTTGGCTGCACCAAAGACTCTCAGACTCCAGCAGCACTTGATGTAGAACTCTGACTACAAGGCTGTGAAATCTCAGGGCTCAACTCATCCGGAGGGAGGAGATATTCATGGTTCAAAATAGTCAGGATGGAGTGCATTTTGACCACAACCAATTAACTTTTCAACAGTTACAACTTTTTATTTTCTGGATTGATCTTCTCCAAACTTTATAAGTATGACCCACACAAATATAAGCCATGGAAAAACTTTCACAACTGTAGCTCAAGCGGTTTCCTCAATATCGGATCTTCAGCAATCCCATTTATAATGGAGAGCAGTTCTGCCTTTAACTTTCTGACTCCTACCAGAGCCAGAAAATAAAGGATGTAAATATGCATTTGTATTTGTCAGCTCATAACATGGTATGCAACACTGACCTCTGGTGGAAAGAAAGTCATACTTGTTCAAAAGGTCAATCACTGGAATGAATAAGGAATCACTATAAGGAAGTCTGTGTGAAATGTATGTCTAAGTAGTGCATGAGCCAAGAGGCATTAATTCCAATACAGTGCCAAATGACTTAAATTAAAAATAAGGCAGTTTCAGACAACTGCTAGAATTTAGAAAAATACAAATCAATTCAGAGTAGCTCAAATATCTTACTAATTATGCTAATGCTATACTATTATACTAATTGTACTATGTTCCGCAGTAAAAAAAAAAAAAAAAAAAAGATCAGATACCTGAATTGTTTATTGTAAGCCACTAAAAATACACATCAATTAAACCAAGTCTCTTATTTGCACAAAAATCCATTCAAATATTTCTTGAACTTAAGCAAAGGACATTATAATGCAAGCCTTGAAAAAAAGACTAGTCGAGACTTCTAAAAATCATCATTTTAGTAGCTTCAGATTTTCAGCATTGTTGTTCAGGCCCTCAATCTTCATTATAATACCCAAACCCCTCAAATGCTCTAGATCAAAAGCATGATGTGATACACGCCTGTTAAATTTTATCTCGTCCGTCTTCACTATTATTAAAAACATGATTTAGAAGGGAAAAAAGTCATGAGGCATCATAGAAGACAGACATGCAGCACACGGGCAACCCTGTGGCAAAAGGGTGCAGGTTTTCCTAGGTTCAGACACATTAAAAGATCGCGCATTTCATTCAGTATTCAATTCTGGCACAAATGAGACACAGATCCTACAAACTACCTTGTTTCCCAAGCACCAAATGAGGCAGTAGTCCTGTGGGGAAAGTATCTGGTATTAATTAGCAAAAATAGTATGTAATAATGTAATTAAATATGCTTTCTTATTTGCATGCATTAGGCAACACAAAGGTGGTATCAGATTTGGGTTGCACAAGCAGCTTTCCTACTAACATTTCCCAATGTAAGACTTGTTGGCTCTGAAACCTTTATCTTTTTTAAAAGATTAACATAATCGCATAGTAACTTGTCACAATGAAATGAAATTCAAACCCGTTCACTTAACATTCCTCTCGCAATTTATGAGAAGAAATAACTTCAGAGTTTGCAGTTGCTAGTTTTTTTTTCACATCCTCAAGAGGACACTGTGGGAAATAATAGGATAACTGGCAGTGCACTCACTTCTTGTGGAGTTATCACTGGCACAGCTTGAGACTGCACTGCTAGTGGACCAGTAAATCAAGTCAGTTTTAACCAGCTCATCTGGGGTTAGCCAGAATTCTTCTCCATTCTCCTTTCAACGCACTCCCGAACCCATTTATTTGAAAAGGAAAAACCACTTACTCAGACCAATCCTGGAGTAGTCCCACTGAAATCAACAAGATTACAGTGAAGTATAAAATTATTTAGTTCTATACGCTTGCTATAGCCAGATATTTATCAACAACACTGTACATTAGTATCTAAGTCATGACACGTATTGGTTAGGATTTCTCATTTCAAAGCATTCAAAACCTAAACAAAAATATTACCACTACAAATATTAGTGTGCCCAAATACAGCAAATAATTTGATTTTGCAATATGAGCAAAACCATTTTATATAGGCAATTTTTATTATTCTTTTATTTCATAATAGGTTTCTCAAGAAACTTCCCCATGCAGAAAACCCATCCACATGCTGCAATTATTAGAAAGTAAAATCATAAGTCACTGCAGCCTTTTCACACAGATTACCAGTTTACGATGTTCATCAGGGATGAATCACTTAGGTGGAGTCCAAATTTCAATGCATAAATTCCCTATAATGGGAAATTCAATAAAGTATTAGCTTGGAGAAGGAAAAAGGTACCATGTCTCAATATTTAAAAATATAATTATAAAGCTTAGGGTTTTGTCCACATTAGGAATACACATCTAGGATAATCATCACAGCGTAGTTTATACCTCAATCAATTCAACAGAGATTTGATCTACATCTACCTCATCTGAAGCTACCTTATCTCGATGGCAATGCAGCCTATACTAGGAAAGTGGCTGAAGTAAACTAAACTGAGTTAAGTAGCCATGGTTTATTTTCCTCATGAGAACAAAGGCTTGGAGAATCTATGCGAGTGTGAGACAATGTGGGGCACTGACCCTTTAATCCTGGCAGGCACAGCTTCATCACAACGAAAGGTTTGTCCTCATTAGCGTGGGTACTTACCCTCTCCATCTGTTCCCACAAACAGGGGAAACCAGGGATTAAATAGCTCTTCCCTTTCAATGATTCCCTTGCTTAGGAGCATGCAGGGAAATGCCAGAAAAGGAAGATGGACTAAAAAGCTGCGAGTGAAGCTGAGACATTTTCCCCTGCACACAAAGGGAAGTAGTGTTGAGGTTTGTGGGTCAGAGAGAAACACTTCTTGAGTAGGAGGCAGGAGACTAGACCAGCAGGCAGCAGCCCCAGTCTCTCTCTAGCTAGGGCTGCTGAAAGCAGTTTTGAAGACAACTGCTGATCCATGATGAGTTCAGACAATATGTTGGTTACATAGGAGACAAATATGGACAATTGCTCCAGGTTTCAAAGTAACTACCTGTGTTTAGGCTCATAGCCAGACTCAAACTATCAGATCTGGGCTAAATGTCAGATACATAGCATTTAACTCTGGCTAAAGGGAGATGAGTTAAGGAGACCTATGCTCAAACCCCAGGCACAACCAGTGTGGGTCAAATAAACTGCCTTAGCCAAAGTTGTGTAAGTGAGAAACAGATAATGCAAATAGGCAGGTCCTACATCTCAGGCCTAACAGTTCAAAGTTGACTTTGTTGCACTACCAGACCCTGTTTATATCTATTTGAAGAATTAATGAAGAATCTATTTTATATTTAATCTGACGAACTGATACAAATGAACATCGTGCTAGAAGAGGTTTTAAAGCAAATTGACAAATAGTAACAAATCACCACGACCTGATGGTATTCACCCAAGAGTTCTGAAAGAACTCAAACATAAAATTGTAGAACTATTGTTGGTAATTTGAGCCCAACGTTAGTTTTGGGGAAAGTAGTGGAGACAGTTGTGAACAAAACACTTTCTGGGCATATCGATAAACACATCATAATGGGGGAAAGTCAACACGCTTTTAGGAAAAGGAAGTAATGCCTCACTAATCTATTGGAATTTTCTGAGGTTTTTAACAAGCATGTGGATATGGGTGATCCAGCCTTTACAGCGTATATGGATTTTCAGAAAACGTTTGATAAGGTCCTTGTGGATATGGGTGATCCAGTCTTTATAGTGTATATGGATTTTCAGAAAACGTTTGATAAGGTCCTTTGTAAGAGATGCTTGAGAAAATTAAGTAGTCATGGGATAGGAGGCATTGTCTGGTTGTAGATCAGTAACTGGTTTAATGACAGGAAACGAAAGGTAGGACTAAATGGTCAATTTTCACAATGTAGCAAAGTAAAGAGTAGAGCGCCCGCTATTAAATATATTAATTAATTATCTGGAAAGGGGGTGCGAGGTGATCAAATTTGTGATCAAATGACACTAAGGGTGATTTCAGACGTGACGGGGCACCTATTGGCCCCGTCACGGAATCTCCATTTGCTTCCCCGCCGGAATCAAAACGTCACGTCCAACAGACGTGCCAGCTGATTCCGGCAGGTAATCTGGAGGGGGGGCGGAGCTGTGCAATGCAACGTGTGGCCACACAGCCCTGCCCCCCATGCTCTCCCAGCCACCTGCCCTCCTGGAGACGGGCAGGCACAGCGGCCAATCCGGCCGCTGCGCCCGATTCCATCCCAGGGTCTGGGCCACAGCCCAGAATCAGCGGCAATAACAGACATTACCATCCGCCGATTCCAGGCCATGGTTCAATTAACCACGCTTTCGGAGATGATGCCCGGACCATCCTCGAAAGCATGGTTATTTTGCTCACCGTCAGTGGTGAACGGGGGATTCACCGTGGTTGAGTGTGATAACGTAACGTCTGAAAATACCCTAAGTTATCCAAGATAGTTAAGATTGGGACAGACTGAGGAATTACAGGAAGTTCTTGCAAGACTAGGTGACTGGGAAACTTAAATGATGAAATTCTATACTGGGAAGTACAAAAAATGCACACTGAAAAATAATCCCAACTATACATATGATACACAACCTAAATTAGGCGTTACCCACTCAGGAAAAGGAGCCATTGTAGACAATTCATTCAAAACCTCAGCTCAGCATGCAAAAGTGGCCATAACGGGCAAACAATGTTAGGAATTATTTGGAAAGGGAGAGAGAATGAAAAAGAAAATGTCATAATGTCATTATATAAGTCTATAGTGAGATCACATCTTGACTAGTGTAAGCAGTTCCGGTCACCATCTCTCTCAAAAAAGATAAAGAAGGACTGGAAAAGGTACAGAGAAGAGTAACAAAAACTATCACGGGTATGGAACGGCGTCTGTACAGAGCAAAGCTTGATAGGTTAGGACTCATCTTAAAGAAGAGATTACAGAGGGGATATGATGAAAATTTATAAAGGGAATAGGATGAAAATTTATTTTTAAAATTTATAAAAGTAGTCATTATTTACCATCTCCAACTTTACTAGAAATACAGGACAATTCATAAGACTGACAGTCAACATATTTAAAACAAGTAGAAGAAATTTTGTGGGTCCACTCACCACATAATTATATCTTGTTGCCAGAGGATGTAGTCAAGGCCAGTAATGCAGTTGAGTTTAAAAAGGAATCGGTTAAGTTCTTGGAGGATAGATCCATTAATGGGTATTAGCCAAGTGACCCGGGGGACATAAAGTCTGACTGCCAGATGCAGAGAGCAAATAGTACGGACTGAATCACTCCATTATGACCTGCTGGGTACTTCTCTTAAGACAAAAGTGCCCACTGTTGAAGACAAAATGCTGAGCTCGATGGACCATTAATCCAGCGGCTCCTTCAGTTTGCTGGGGGTGCCTTCTTGGAGGTTCCCCGTGTTAAGCGGGGGGCCACAATGGAGAGGGCATTCTCAGTGGCCGGGCCACGCCTCTGGAATTCCCTCCCGAAGGAAGCTCGCCTGGACCCAAGCCTTTTAACATTCCAGCGAATTTGCAAAACCTGGGGGGGGGGAGGGTTTTTTTTATCTCCCTCCACCCTTATTTATTGTATTAATCATTTTAGTGTTACCCTGGTTTTAATTGTTGTAATTTTATTAGTGTTCTTTAAATGTTTTATAATTGTATTTTTATATTATTTTTTTAGATCGTTAGCCACCCCGAGCTGTTTTCAGGAAGGGCGGAATATAAATTTGATATAATAAATAAATAAATAATATTAATCTGACCCAGTATGGTGCTTATGTTCTTAGCCATGGTTAAGTCCAGTCTTTCAAGTCATTCGATCAGTATCTGAACAAATTTACTTCCCAACGCTTAAGTTAGGTGACAAAAGGTTCACAGTTAACCAAGGCTCACATTGCTAAGTATGGCTAAAAACAATTAAACACAGAAAAGCTACAAAACAAATTAAATGCGCTACTGAACAAATCTGTCTCTAAATTCTATTTATAATTTAATTTCCTACATAGAATGGCTTCAACTAAACCATTCAAGAAGTGTTACTTCTATTCACCTACCTCCTAACATCTTTGTTAATACCTGACAGAAGCATCTGAAGTATTGGAAGATTTTCTCTAAAATTAGTTTTCATTCCTACATTTACATTACTGTACGTAGAATGATTTAAAAGAAAACTAGATCACATCCCAAGGTAGTGCAATCCATCCTGCAGACAGCCTTTTTTGTTCCCCAATACAACACTGCATTTAGTTCTACTAAAATACATCTTGTGCACATTGGTATTTAACATAATGCCACAGCCATTAAGGTAGCTTCATTAACAAAATTAAATGGATGATGGAAGGGCAGCCTTTTCTAGATTCCACTTCAGTACGGATCTCCCACTGAGTCAACATCCCCAGTTGCTTCAAACTGAGTCACAAACAGTCCCACCTTCCCCAATCTTTTATTGAATGCCCCCCCTCCCCAGCAGCAGGACCAACAGCTGAAACAGAAAGAGTGCACTGTCCATGCTTGTGAGCACTGGTACAGCAATATTCATCACTATTATAGCTATGCTCTTATATTTATATTATCCTCCTCCCACCTTGTTCTGTCCACTCCCACATATGCATGCCCATACATACCGGTTCTACAACTGCTCAGTTTATATATTTCTACTGGCTATGCTACATGCCTGAGGAAGGGTCCTTTGTGGCCCAAAAGCTTGCTTATTTTCACCAACAACAGTTGGTCCAATAAAAGATATCATTCGAACCATTTTGTCTCTCTATGCCCTTGAGGCAGATTTAGAAGGAGTTTGCCTAGGCAATTTCAGCAATGAACTGAAATTCAGTGTTTTTACAATACTAATAAGCATAAGCAAGTTTGTTTTTAATGGGCAGTGATAAATAAAATAAATAAATAAATACATGCTAGCAACCTGAATAGCGACTGGTCAGAACTCAAGTTAGTACTTTGATAACGCACTACTCTGCAACTTCAGGAGTCTAAGCTTTAACATAGATGGTTTGAACCCTTTTCTGTAATATACAATTTCAAACAGAAAGCCAACTGGTTTGTAAATTTTTAAAAAAGAATTTCTGTAACTGTAATATATTGTCTCTAGAAAAGTACTGAAAAACAAACAAAATTACTCATTTTTGAACAGCCACACTGGAAACAGTAAACAAAGATTTTATTCTCTTAATCCAAGGTAAGATGTGGAATGAAAGCACTTGAACAGTTGTTTACATGCAAACTGAAGTTATACAATGGGGTGGGGCATAAAACTCCTATCATCAGACTGGCAGGAACATTTGTCATTTTAACCAACTACCTTTACATAGCACCTTACAAAGTTATTGGCGGAACAGGAAAAAAACCAACAGAAAGTATTGACAAATTAAATTAGCCAGAAGAAGCCAGAAAAAAACAGAGGGAAACTGAGAAGGTGCAGGTGTTTTGCTTAGTTACAAGGAAGGAAGACTGACACAGCATAAGGAGCAGCATAAAGGCACAATCTATTGGGGGAGGAGTTAGAGAAGGTTAGACAGAAAGGGTAACATTTTGGAAGGTATTTGAAGGTCATGAGTGCAAGAGCAGAGTGTGTGTGTTCAGAGAGGGATAAGGGGCAGCATGTGAGAAGAGGCAAAGACAGTTTAGGAAGCAGGAGATTCCAAGCTGGGTGAAAGCAGTGGCAGAGGAGGTGCAAAGTCCCGAGGATGGAACACAGTAGTAAACTTGGCCAGAAAGAGAGGAGCAATGCAATTAACAGCCTTGAAGGTGAAGACAAGTTGTTTGTACTGGATATGAAAGGGAGAGCACGATCAAAGTGGTGGGCGAGATGGATGACTTCGGCAACCGAGTGTTGAACGAAAGTGAGAAAGTAAAGATGAGAGCAAGGAATGCCAGTAAGGAGGAGGTTGCAGCAGTCAAGGCAAAGGATGATTGGACTAGAGTGATAGGGTGTTTTAAGACAAGCGCCTCCCCACACATTATGCATGTTGCAGGGCTGCATTGGTGCCCTATGCAGCCCTGCAACATGCATGATAGGTGAGGAGGCACTTATGTAAAAACACAGTTAACAGTGAGAGTCATAAGGGCGGGCCAAATTTTAGCAAGATTATGTAGGGAGAAGCAACAAGCCTTAGCAACAGACTGAATAGGAGTAAAAGAGAAGAAGGAGTGAAAGATGAATCCCAGGCAATGAGCCTAGGGTGGATGGTGATGTAGGATCATAGGAACGCGAGTGAGAGGATGGGCTTTTTTGAGGGGGAGAGAGGAGTTCAGTCTTGGACACATTCAGCTTAGCTGCGGATGAGACATCCAAAAGCAGATGTCAAGAGACACAGATACAGTCTGGATGGAGGAGGCAAGGATGGCAGTGGAGAGAGAGAGTTGGGAGTCATCAGCATACACAGAGGTGGCACTGGGCGCCATGAAATTTGATGAGTTTGCCAAGGGACAGCATGCAAAAGGAGAAGAGAAGAGAGCACAGGACGGAGCCCTGGGGAACTCTGACTGAGAGGTGAAAGAAGGAGGAGAAGCCAGCAAGAGAGACATTAAAGTTGAGTGCTGAGTCCTAGAAACTCAGGAAGTGAAAGGAGTCACGGAAGTGGTCAATAGTCTCAAAGGCAGCAGAGGGGTCAAGCAGGATGAGAGTGGAATAGAAGCCCTTAGAACTGGCTACAAGATCATTGGAAATTTTTGGAAAAGCAGTTTTAGGAGAGAGAAGAGGACAGAAGCCGGATTGGATGGTATCAAGGAAGGAATTCAAACCACCAGGTAGGCAGATCATTCAAGGAGCTTGGAAGTGAAGGAGGAGTAAGATTAGGCAATACTCGGAGGGGTCAATAGTGGATTTTTTTAAAAGGCTAGGCAAGACAGTGGTGTGCTTGTAAACAGAAGGGGAAAGAGCAGTAGAGAGAGAGAGTATAATAATATGTAGCAGAGAGAGGGCAAGAAGCTGCTAGACATGGCAAGGATGGGACAAGATAGACATGGGTGTGGCCTGGTGAGTAGAGCGCCTCTACGGGGAGTGACCAAGTAGGAAACAAAATAAAATCAGTTGCCCAGCAGGACCAGCCACTTCTCCAGAACCCTGGAGGGGCACAGGCTTGCAAGGCTGGAGGACAGCATAAGACCCATCATAGAAGCCAAAGGAAGGAGTCATCCTAGGAGAGAATGATCAGTAATGTCAAAGGCAGAAAAATTTGAATGGAAATGAATGAGACATCTATAGATTTGCAAAGGAAAATATCCAACTTGTGTGCAGCAATCATTCTATAGAATAAAGCTACCTTACAGAATCAATTATCTATAGCTAATACGAACCACTATTCAAATTAAGTACAGGGCTAATTATAAGTCAACACAAAGTCATTAGAGTTACCGCTTTTACATATCTTTAAAAACTTCAGTGCTCTCAGGCTTGTAGATTTTTTCAGTCTTAATGCTAAACTCAGCTAACCTGAATTTCTTCAATGATCTTTTGGGTTTAAAGTAGACAATCAAATCTGCATAATTTGATAATTAAATTGCATAATTCTGTAGCTTCAGCATTTTGAATAATGGAGTTATATCTGGCTCCATTCAGATTTCTGTGTAAAAAATAGTTGCCTTTACATACATTTAGGTATACTAATGTATATACACATTGTAGTATAATCTCCGTACATAGATGTAGTATATTTTTGTCTATTACACTAGCAGTATTCTTAGATTCAGTTTTACAATCTGTTTAAGTTCAATATGTAGAACAGTTTTGCTTCATCCCCTAATGTCTCAATTCTAGAAATATTTATGCAGGATTAAACATTTGCAATCCAAGACACTGTTTAACTAAAATACAAGCCACTACCAATAGTGTCTTGTAAACCATTACAGGAAAATCTCATGTGAAATAATTCTAGTTTCTACTTTGAGAAACAGAAGCAGTTAGTGACCAAGTATTGTTGATAAAAACACAAGTTCTCAGTACAAGAAACAGATCCACACACATCTTATCACAAGATTTGATTATCTGAAGTTGTCAGCAATGAACCATTTCCCCACGGCAACTCCACCAACATGAATACTTTGCAAAAGTGAAGCAAACTCATCTTTAATTTGCATGAACCTCCCTTCTGCCCACTTGCTTCACTGTCCTCTCTCTCCGGGCACATTACAATGAACAGCAGTAAACCAAAGTAGATATTGTAATGTAACTGCAGCACGTAGATACGCCACTTCAGTAGCATTCCAACGAACAGCTAAAGCAGATTCCCGATACCAGACCTATCACACCCACACCCTGCCAGAGGGGTGGAAGAAGTCTTGCTGTGCTGTCTTTACCCAGGCCCATGAAGTCAGAATGCAAGTCTCTACTCAAGTGAAGACAGTGCAACCAGAATCCCCTCCACCCTGCCAGAAGCTGTCAATCTCGGGTGGGATGAAGAGGAGTCTGACTGCATTGTTTTCACCCAGAGACCAGCACAGCCTGTGGGTGAAGACTGCAAAGCCAGGGTCTCCTCCATCTCACCAGAGGCTGCATTCTGACTACACTGTAGTTACTTCAGTGTAGACAGTGAAGCTGAGTATATACACTATGCTGTTTTTTTAAACAGGACACACTCACCCACCTGTCTGAAGAGATTGCATAGGTACACGCTCCCGGGACTCATGCACAGCCCACTCATGTCCATACACGGAGCATCAGGGGAAAATCCAGAATGCTCTGTGCAGGGGCAGGAGTGGGCAGTGCATGGGTAGGGGGCGCACACCGGTTGGGTCTGTTTAAACCCCCACCCACCAGAGACGCATGTGCGCTGAACATGGCACACGTGGACCCGTCCCCCCAGCCATGTCCATTTAAAAACAGGAAAATATACTTCACATAATGTTAATATTTCATTTTGAAATCATCCTTACTCTGGTTGTCAATCTTCAAATACCTTGTCCCTTTTCATAGGCCACGTGCTTCATAAGAATTTTCCTAGAACAGCGTTTTCAAAACTTTTTTAGGCTGTGACCCCACTGAGGGATAGGATAATTTGCATATCTAATTACATACCATGTACCAGGACCATGTTTTGCAGCACAGCAACTCCACTTGGGACCCTGACCCCAAGTTTGGAAACCCATCTCCTAAACAACAGTGGCCCCAATCCAATGCCCTGTGGCTCCTGTTCAGATCTACATTGCTGGCACATTATGCTGTGCATAAACTGCACGTGTGCGCGCACAGCTCCGCAGGACATTGGACTGGGGCCAGTGTCTGCTTAACAAAGGGAAGTAAAACAGGATGGTAACTACAACACTGCCCCACCCATCTTAAAGAATACCTGCTCTGGCAGTTTGGAAGCCAAAGTTCTTCCCTCCCTTCCACCCAGTATACTAACAGGTTTCCTGGGCATAAGCCAGAGTAGAATATGTTGTTTTCTGAAATGTTACTTCTCAGCAATATGACCACCAACAGCAGCAAGAAACTCAAACCTTTATGTATAGGCAAAAGGAGAGTCCTATCTCTGGAGAGGCTACACCCTGCCTCCCACCCAGTGTGCCTCTACATGTCCAATGATGTTCATGATCAGCCATGACCTGCAGTCATCTTTGGGGGGGGCAGGATTGGCTGCAGATCCCACAGAAGTCAAAACTCCAATTGACTTGATTTTGGTCTCTCATTTTAACATGTGGGTGGAGGGAAAAGGTGCAGACCAGGTCAAAAACTGGACAGGCGTGCACAGGGGAGAAGACTGGTTATTACAGGGGAGAAGACTGGTTATTACAGGACTGCAAGTAGGCACCTAAGGAGGGTGTAATCTCATGGATGTACCTGGGCTGCAGAGGTAGGGTAGCAGAGAGTGGGATAGTGGGGGAGCAGTGGGGCTGCAGGGGAAGGGGGGGGGGGGGAGGTGAAAGTAATGGGAGGCAGAACTATGCTTTCCAATTATCTTTAATTAAAGCTCCCATACCCTCCCCTCACACTTTTATCTGATGTTATTTCCAGCTCTGACAGCTTGGGCTGTGTCCCTTTACGAGCCTGAAGGAAGTGAAGTGGCTGCAGTCTCTCTGCTTGCCTCAAGTTACACAATCTAACCTTAATTCCTATCTAACGTTAGACTGTGTAACATGGACAAGCAGCTTTACTCATTCAGCAGGGGAAATTCATGTAATTCCCATCACAAATGACAGGGCTGAAAACCCAACCCTGTCACTCACGTGAGTAGAAACTAACATTGAATGTGTAAGGATCCAGGGGACTCACCTGGCCGATGGTGGAGCAGCTTCGGCAGCAAAGCCCAAGCCCAGCACACTGGAGCCTTCCTCTACAGGCGCAGCCTGTCATGTCAGCAAGCTGCACCTGCAGAGGAAGGTCCCAACATGCCGAGCATGGGCTGTGCTGCCAGAGCCGCTCCATCGCCAGCCAGATTAGTTGCTGGGCTGTATGGGGGGGGGTGAGGCTGCAGGTACCAAACATGGGCACGGATCCATTGTAGCTCACAGTGGAGCCATCCCACTTTGAATACACCATGAGAAATCACACATGCAAGCAGCCTTCAGCTTGTTCCTGCTGCTGCTTGGGAGAGTCAGGACTGCTTGCACACGTTACCTGAGAGGGGAAGGAAACTTCCATGAAGGCAATCACAGCTCTATTGTCATGGGAGTTAGCGAATATAGGAATGGACTATTCCACTCTTCTCCCACGAAAACACTTGTGCATGACCGGGTCCCCAGATGTAGCTTTACAATCACGGATGTTTTCACAGGAGAAAAGCAGAATACCACATTCTTACATGTGCTAATTCCCATGACAACAGAGCCGTGATTACCCTCACAGAAGTTCCCCCTCCACCTACAAGTGCCCTCAGAGACTGGAGCAGTCTGGGGTCACAGCTCCTCCCCAGATACCACTCCAGGCTCTGCTTTGCTTCCCTCCCAGACAATCCTTGCCCTGTCTGTGACAGCTCGTACAATGCTGGGAAAGAGCTAAGCTCCAAGCCCAACTCTTTTTACTACTCTCTTCCTGTCACCTCCCTGTTCTTGTGAGGGAAGCCCTGCCCTTGCTGCAATTCCACTCCAGGACTTCATAAACTGAGCTGCTGGCACTGGATGTCCTGCTAACTGACCCATGTCCTTGCTACCTGGGATCTACACACCCAGGGGATACAGGAAGAGTGTGGTATCCCCCAGCAACGCCCCATGGCTAGTGCAGCAGCAGTACATGTCGAGTACAGCTCGCACCACGGTAGGAGATATTGCTCATACCCTCAAAACCCTTCCCCCCCATAAGGGTCCAACAAGTACATGTGTAATTTTTCCCTCCCTTGTATGCACATGCTCAGCTGGGGGCAGGGAAAAATCACAGCTCACAGTTAAGCTAATAGCAGTTTTTGTCAGCATTTGAGCTCAATGGGGGAGCTCAGTGGGGCAAGCGGGCAGGTGACTAGTGGAGGCAGATTTAACACTGGTGTTAAATGTGAACCTTCAGAATGATAAACTGAGAGGAATATGGTATTAAGAATACTCAAGTTAATCCACTTTTTCAAAACAATCTGGGCTTCTATTAATTTCAACACTTATACAACAGTCAATACTCCAGAGACTTAGCCTGATTTGGATGTACTCTATTTGTGACCTTAAGTGTTCATTTTCAAATCTAGATGCCTAAAGATAGGCTCCTAAATTCATAATGTCCTGATTTTAAGAAGTTCTAAACTTCCTAATTTCACTGAGGCCAGAAGCTGGTCCCCCATAAGCTGCTAGAGCTGAGTAAGGTACATGGCACCCCATCTCTCAGTCTCAAATACAAGATGTCCAATAAAATGAGCCACCATCACTACCCTATACTCTCCTCCCTTTTAGGGCCTAAAACCAAGGACCAATTTTTCTGCCCCAGAGAATTGTTTTTTAATATCAAGTCATCCCCTGCTAGACTGTTTCTAGTTTACTCAAGTATGAGTAAACATAATTTTTCCTACACCCTAAGGGGACCGCCTCGCCCTCCGCACCTCAGAACAATCCCTTCGGTTCACCGGGGGCGCCTTTCTGGGGGTCCCCCGTGTAAGACGGGGGGCCACAATGGGGAGGGCATTCTTGGTGGCCGGGCCACGGTTATGGAATTCCCTCCCGGAGGAGGCTCACCTGACCCTGGGCCTGTTGGCCTTGCTACGCGTCTGTAAGACTTGGCTGTTCGCCCAGGCCTTCAGAGGGGAGGGTGGGGGTGGGGTAGGGGGGCGGGAGTTGGTTTTTAGTGATGTTTTTTAATTGCTGGGGGTTGATTTATTGTTGTTTTTATTGTTATATTGAGTTTTATAATTGTACGCCGCCCTGAGATGCCGTGGGCATGAGAGGGCGGCTAACAAATGGAATGAAAAATAAAAAAGGTGCTCTAGGCAGAAATCAAACAAAGCCAGTCATCCCTATGGGAAGCTCATTATACATCTAAATAACTTGTTCCTCCAACTACTGTTCTGTCCATTACAAAAAACTGGCAGAAGGGCAAGTTAATATATTATTATTATAAAAGATCCTGCCCCCTGGGGCAGCGCACAATATAAAAGCATTAAAAAATACACACAACTTAAAACAAACAATAAACCCATCAATTCCCCCCACCACCACCATCTCCCATCCCTCCTCCTACCCATCTCTCTCACCAAACGCCTGGTGGAACAGCCATGTCTTACACGGACGCCTGAAGGAGAGAAGGCCCTGGGCCGACCGAGAACGCCCTCTCCAATGTGGCCCACCGACAAACATGGGGGACTTCCAAAAGGGTGCCCGGGCTGACCATAACAGCCGTTCCAGAACCCAGGGAGTGAGGTAGTCCTGCAGGTAGGTGGGGCCCAAGCCGTGTAAGGCTTTAAAAAGTCAGCAGCAACACCCTGAATCGCACCCAGTAGGCAACCGGCAACCAGTACAGAGAATGGAGCACTGGGGTTATATGCTCTCGACAGCCCGTTCCCGTTAGGAGATGGGCCGCCACATTCTGCACCAGTTACAGCCTCTGAACCACCACCTTGGGGAGCCCCACGTAGAGTGTTACACTAATCAAGCCTCAGGGAGATGAAGGCATGCATGATAGTGGCAAAGTCACAGTCTAAGACATAAGGCCATAACCGTCACACCAGATGAAATTTGGCAAATGCACTCCTCGCCACAGCTGCCACCTGGATATCCAGGCGGAGCTGCGAATCGAGGGGTACCCCCAGACTACGAACTTGAGGAACTAGGACAGGGCACACCCCATCAACAATGGGGGCCTCCACTCCCTCGGCCCTCCCCATCATCACCTCTGTCTTGTCAGGATTCAACTTCAGGCGACTCATCCTCATCCAGTCCCCCACCGCTGTCAGACATTGGGTGAGCAATGAGACTGCGGGGCCTGAGTCTGCTGAAAACGAGAGGTAGAGCTGAGTGTCGTCGGCATATTGATAACACATGCCAAAACCTCTCACGACCTCCCACAAAGGCTGTATATACACGTTGAACGGGGGGGGGGGGCGGAACACGACAGACTAGAACCCTGCAGGACCCCACACGTGAGATCCCAGGGAGCAGATGTACAGTCACCCCAAGACCACATGCTGAGTCCTACCGGTCAGGAAAGAGCAGAACCATTCAAGAACAGTTCCACCTCCCCGGCAAAATGCCGCAGCCAAGTCACCAACAGCTCATGGTCAACGGTATCAAAGGCAGCTGACAGATCTAACAAAACCAGAAGGGTCAACTGCCCCCGATCTAAAGCATGGTGCAGGTCGTCAACTACAGCCACAAGCGCAGTCTCGGTGCTATATCCTGAATGAAAGCCAGACTGCGAGGGGTCCAGGAAAACTGACACGATCCAGATGGTCCCGGAGCTGCTTGGCCACCACCCACTCAATAACCTTCCCTAGAAAGGGAAGGTTAGAGACAGGCCAGTAGCTGGCAAGGGCGTCAGCATTAAGGGATGGTTTTTTGAGCAAAGGACACACCACAGCCTCCTTAAGGGATCCTGGGACCCTGCCCTCCTCAAGGGAGGCATTGACCACCCGTGCCAGCACCAACCCTAACGTCTCCCTGGTGGTCTTAAGCAGCCAGGACAGGCAAGGATCCAATTCACATGTTGTGGCCCTCAGAGTCCCCAGGACATCCCCTGCACTGGCAGGGGTCACTGACTGAAATTGATCCCACAGAACAGGACAAGCCGGGGCATTCATAGACTCTGGTTCCCCAACTGTATCGACTGTGGTAGAGAAGTCATGGTGAATGTGAGCGATTTTATCCACAAAAAAAATCAAAATAAACCTATCACAGCGGGCCCGGGGAAACCTCTACTCCCGAACAGTAGATGATTTATTTACCACTGACCTCACGTTCAGCAGCACCGTAACAGGGCTGGGGGCCCTCACCACACCTCCAGCTAGGGGATCCAAGAGCGGGACAGGGGCCAAGCACCTGCCCCACCTCCCCCCCCATGGACCACATCTCCCCCAGCCTGTCAAAACCTGTACCTGCATACACTTGTTCCCACTCAAGTGGTTTTGTTGCATTTAAAAACAAAGTGTTGTTTAATTTGTGTATAAAGACTTGTTTTCACAACTGCAAATATAATCTCTAGTGGGCCTTACATTTTGCTCTCCCACAATTTGGCAAATTCTCAGTGTGCACTATTAATGCATGACCTATTCACTTCAAGGGCACATATGCCAAGGGAGCACTGACATCACTTTCACACGCATATTGTGGCACCCGCGAGAAACTGCAGGACCCAGAATCTGCATGGGGTTCAGCCAGTCTGAAAGCCACCTCCTGCATGGCTTTTGCCGGCAAGCACACACACAGATAGAGAGATGAATCTGTATCTCTGCGTGTGTTTGGTGGCTTTCAGAACAGCCAAATTTGAATTGCAGCCAAACCCCTGCAATTCAATTCAATTGAAGAGGGGAGACTTAATCTATGCATATCATTCATGCAAATTATGCAGTGCTCCCAAGTAGTCCCTTACATCACTCTAGTGCTCGTGACTGGGAAAAGTTTAAAAAACCCTGACTTAGAGGATCAAGCTATACCGCAAGGCAATCCTCCACCATTAAAGTCAATGAAAGTTTTGCCACTAACTTCAGTGAATGGAAGATTATTATTTATATAGTATGGCAATGTGCCTGGCACTGTACAATTAGTAAGAGACAGTTCCCAACCCCTCTGGATCCCAAGTTTCTATCCCCAAAGTTCCCAACTTTTTCTCCAACTCAAGCACAACTATGCTTCTGCAATATTTTCAGTACATACCAATGCTCATCCGTTTACATAGCCCAGAAAGCCACACGCATAAACTGAAGTAACACAGAAAAAAAATCATTCTTTCGTAGAAAGAAATAAAGCACAGTGGGTAGTTTATAATGGATCATTATTAATATACGTTATAATGAGGCCTTGCCCTTAAGACCATGCTTCAGTGAGTCCCTGCAAACTGGTTGAAAACCACTATCCTCCTCAGAAATATTTAAATTGAAGAGGCTTAAATTTATTAAATTTAAGGCAATTTCAGCATATAATGTAAACATTTTAGAAGTTACTTCCAAACTTTGTTGCCTAGAGGAAAGTTTCTATACTCACATTTCTAAACATGAATAAAATCAGTTGATTTTCAAAGCTGTTGGGCTCCCTTAGTTTCAACTGACTTCAATGCTCCACAATTTTAACTAAGAGACCATTTTTGTTTAGTTATCTGAATACCCACTTGTGAGCAAACTACCGTGAGATTGTGAATCACACACCCTTGAGCGGCTATTTCAGATACACAAATTCCTACATTTGCTCAGGATACTCCATGGGTTCCTTTAAACCCAGCAAAAGGAGGAGGGGGCAAGAGTGAAATCTGAGTAACAGATTTAAACCATCTGCTCCTACTCCCCCCCACCCCTTTCCAGGGGCTGACACGTGAACACATGGAAGTGGCAGCAAGAAGGGTTCAGCAGAAGGGGACGGACGGCAACAGAGGCCCCGATCTTCCCTTGCAAAGCAGGAGCTAGACACACAAGGAAGCGCCAACCTCAAAAGCACCGAGCGGCAACTTCGAAAGCGCAGCCTCCGCCAGCAAAAGCCTGTCTAGTGAGCGCCGAGCAGGGCACAGGGCGCTGCCAAGGAGGCCTCCGCGCCCGCGCTCCCACTTCCGCAGTAGGGCTGCCACCGAGGCACGTTAAAATACATGTTGCAGGGCCTGCATTGGCGCCGGCCCTGCAACATGTATTTTTCATAAGTGTTCCTTTAAAACGCGCCTCGGTGGCAACCCTACCCCGCCCGCTGGGAAGCTGCCAAGAGCACCTTGCTCCGACACCCGCAGGGCGGGGCAGCTATAGGGAGAATAACCCTTCCCAGTGGCGGGGGAGCTGCCATCTCCCCCCGAGTCCCCAGCGGCTGCCTTCCCGCCGCCCCTCCCCCGCGCTGCTTGCTTGGGGGAAGGGAGCGCCAGGTGCGGCAGCGCATCCCCACGGGCTATACTGACCTCTCCTGGGGCCCGGGCTGCCGCCGCCTCGAGGGATCCTACGCGGGGGCATGTCACCGCCTGTTAGGTAGCGTCGCGCTGGGAGGGGAAGCTGCTTTGGCAGGGGCTGCGCGCGTTCACCACAGGAGAAGGAGCGAGTGAGCGCGAGGATATGATGCTGTTACAGCTGCCTGACCCTGCGCGCGCGTGTAAGAGGAGAAGCAGTCAGAGTCCCCGAGGCCGACCACCAAACACGCCCCTTTTCCTCCCGGCTATTGACTAACAGCTTCCTCCACCAATCGGGGAGCGCGCTCGGGCTGCAAGCAGGACAGCCCCCTTGATTGACGTTGGGGGGAGGGGGCGGGACGCGCCCTGCTTAGATGATATACGTGTAGCTGTACCACCCCTTTTGTCGACGTTTTGGAACGTGGCAACATGGAAGAAAGATTCTCGCGAGAGTTGTGGGGGTCCTAGGTGCCGCCGGTCGTAGAGCGCGCTGCCCGCTCGGGACGCGGGCACGTGCTCTCTTGGCTGGGTGACGAAGATTGCAGCAGCTGCCGATGAGGTTGATTCGAAGTCTCAGGCAGCCGGCACCGTGAGACTGTTGGAGATCTCCTTCTGTGCAGGGAAACTCGACTGTGGAAGGAGGAAAAGGGAAGTTTAAGGGGTCTGAAGTGGCCTGGATTTTGCAGGAGACCTCGGATCTTGTGCCTGTTAGCCTGCAACGTGGCTGGCTGGCTGGGATGAGTTTTTTTCTCAGCCTCTGGGAGAGTGTACCTAGGAGTGGTGAGCCTCGTCATGGGGTAAACTAGCCAGCCAAGGAGAGCTTCTGCTCATAGCCCCCTGCTTCGCCATCCTCACAGAACAGGAGAGGGAGATAGTGCAGTGGGATCTGGTCTGCTTGCTGGGCTCTGTGAGTGTGGGCTAAAAGACAGGAAAAGCTCTTTTCCCAAAATGGGGGAAAGGAGGAGAAGTAAATACCCATAGGAGAGGAGAGCAGCCAGGTCTGAAAAGATCAGTTGTTGTTATTATTATTATTTATTTGATTACATGCATTTGTATAGCGCCAACAGTGTACCTGGCACTTTGCATAGCAATGAGATAGATGCAGTCCCTGCCTATGGCTTACAATCTAATAGACTAGGAGGGGGAGGGATAGGGGACAGATGGAAAGACAAGGGATAAAAACAAGTGAATGCAGAGTCTCAAGTGCATGTGCTTGACTTGGTTGCGGTTAGGCGGACAGTAACTGGATGTCACAGGCGGACAGTGGTTGGATGTACATTAGCAAGTTGCTCCAGCATTGCATTTGATCCAGCCTGCTCTAGAGTAAAGAATTTGCCTTCTGATACAGTTTTTAGATGAGATATTCAAAAAGCACCTTGCAAAGATACGTAGAGAGAGAAACCTGGGGGGGAGAGTTAGACGGTCCCCCACGCTACCGGAAGTGACGTTGCTCCCATTCTGAAGCAGCAGTCACTGAAAACAAGCATACAACGCCACATCTTCAAACCTACACTTGTTCTTGGCGGCCGCTGCGTCACTTCCAGTAGCACAGAGTACCGTCTTAACGCACATGCATGTGCAGGTTTCTCTATCTTTGCAAGATGCTTTTTTGAGTGCTTCAACTAAAAACAGTCTCAAGAAGTTTGCCCTCACTATGGAATGGGCCTGTTTTATTTGTATATTTATTTCAGTTTTTACCCCACCCTTGGCTCAGGGTGGCTTACAAAGCAAATAAAAACAAATAAAAACAATCCACATACAAAAGGCCCCCAACCTGCACCCCTACCCCAAACACCAACCCCCACCCCCCCCCCCCCCCCCAAATACCCTCTCCCTACCTGGCAAATGCTCTAACAAATAGAAAGGTCTTGCACCGCCTCCGAAAGATGCCCAGGCTTAGGCTCAGCTGAATCTCAGGGGGAAGGGAGTTCTACAGCATTGGGGCAGCAACCAAGAACACCTCCCTGAGAGCCCTCACCTTACAAAAACGACTAACAGGTGGTACCCACAGGGAGGGACTTCAAACCACTCGCAAGGGCTGCAGTAGGGCATGAAAGACTGCCTGTCCTTTTGACGAATGTGTAAGACCTGGCTGTTCCGCCAGGGTTTTGGTGAGGGCGATGGGTAAAGGGTGGGGGTGGGGTTAGAATAGGGGGGTTTCTGCTTTGTTCTACCTCCCCCATATGGACTGTTTTATATTTTATTGGCTTGTTTCTTTTATTGTATTTTATATTTTGGCCCCCTTTCTGTTCAATTTTGTTATTAATGACATCATTACAGAGGGACGCTACTATCCAGTGTCTGCTTATAAGAGGAAGTTATCTGTACTGTTATATGCCGACGATAAGGTGATGCAGTCTACAACTGAAATTGGAATACTGTTATATGCTAACAATAAGGTGATGCAGTCTACAACTGAAATTGGAATGAGAAGATTTACAGTAGTCCCCTAAGGCTGTTAACAAAGGAACCATCAAAGAATTAATTATGAAAAGACAAAAGTAATGATATTTGCCAAAAGGCAGATTAGTAGAACTTGGTTGCTCAGTGATGTTATCTTAGAACAAGTAAAAGTATAAATATCTAGGGCTCTTGTTTTCATATACTTGGTCATGGCAAGATCATCTAAATATGCTAAAACGAAAGCTGGTGCAGTCTGTAAGTGGTGTTATCAAATTTTGGAGAACAGCAGGAGGTAGGTTTAGAGTACAAGCTTCACCCACAAGCCCTATATGGGGCCAAAATAAGTAACTATCAAGTCAAATCTGAATTGGCAAGTTTCCAAAACAAACTTCTCAGGGCTGTGCTGGGAATTCCTAAAGGGACACCAGCATGCATGTTAAGAACAGAAACTAGCTTCTTGTCTGTGAAATCAAAAATTCCTTTAAGGCCTATTTATTGGCTGAGAGTAGCAGCCATGATGGAACAATGTTTACCACAACTTTACTGGCTTGAGATTATAAATTCAGATTTTAGATTTTCATGGGGAGGGAAAACTCAGAATCCACTGTAAATGAAGCCGGATTCTGAAAATATTTTTTTACCTTGACACAAGTCAGGACTAGTCAGTCAGTATAAAGTTTATTGTTGTGACAACATGTCATAAACAAAGTATGCACTGCACAACAAGTCCACAAAGTAAAAATCAAACACCAAACCCAATCCAAATAAAAATTCCAAACTGCCTGCTGTTCTCATCTAAATCTAAACAGGCATGTTTTACAATTGGATTTAAATTAGTATTATCTATCTTCTAGACTAAACTTATCAAAGCTTTAAATCACAATTCAGAATGGATCAAAATCATCCAGCCTCGTATAAAATATTCAAATATGCCGATGGCTTTATACAACCCATACAGCAATGGCCATAATAAAAATATCCCAACATAAAATTTATGCTGAAAGATATCCCTAGCTCTTCTACGGAGCTTAAGCTCAGGAGGCTCTTGACCCCTGGCTACCACAATTTCATGGCATTCCCAGCCATGAGGACAACAAACATAAGATACTACATTTGTATATATGTTTAAAATTCAGATGCCATATTCATATATCATTAGTCATTTGATACCCATTTCAGTAGACATTGACAGAACAAATTACCCCACGCGCCCTCGCTGTCCATAAGAATATTATTTTAGCCGTCATTTATATCCCCATGTATATGCGTCCCACGTCAGCGGGGCAGAGCAGCTTAGTTACATAGCTAATCGTGCCTGTTTTCGGACACACACACCCTCCATACCCGCAGACCAAGTCAGGACTAAAGAAATAGTGATAAGACAACTGAAGGATATTTTAATGCAAAAAAATCTAGCTGCAATTGTTGAAGTTGAAACTTCTCTTTGGTATAGTAAATACAAAACACAGCACCAGTTGGAACAATACCTAAGGATATTGAATAATTTTACCATAGGGAGAGCTTTCACTCTCCTACGGTTTCAGTTGATGTCATCAAAGGTTCTAGAAGGGAGATTTAATAATACTCCCTATGAGTTGTGTTTTTGTCCCTGTTCCACCTCTCAGAGGATTTCCCGCATTATTTATTTAATTGCCCACATGGCAAAAATTTCTCAAACCTCTCATAAAAGGCAAATCCTATTGGGACATTCAATTGAAAATGCCCTACTTTCTTGCAAGCCCACAGGATTGTGTTATCCAGGTAATGGCAAATCTGGCACACGCCTTAATGGTAGAAAGGCGGAAGAGCTTAGCAGGAAACAGTAAGGCCTCATGACTGAAAACAGAGCTGGTGAAAAACTAAGAAATACTTAAGCCAAGCATTGTATTGATTACCTTGTGGAATATAGCATTCGGCTGTCTGTCAGGTATATATGGAGGTATTAGTAATTATGGTCGATATGACTTATTTTAATATGTAATGTTAATAAATTGTTGTCTAAGGCCTTCAATACACAGACGGGGGTGGGGGGCGGGTGTTTCAACACAGTAGGTGGAGGTGGGTGGGTGTCCATTTACACTGACACACACCCATCTTCACCCACGGAGCTTTCTCCGTTTTACTGGAGGGCTCCGTGGGTGGAGATGGGTGTGCAGCGAGAGCGTGCATGCACAAACACGCACTGCCTATGGTGTTTACACTGGCACACACCCATTCCCCCACCCACCACCAGCTGTGTACATTATATATTTTATGCAAATTAGGCCATTTTTACATGGACACACTCCCCCCGCCGTTCGGTGGGGGAGGGGGTCCATGTAAAAATGGCCTAATATACATTAAAATGTATAATATATGGCAATTGTACTTTTATTTTGTAATTCATTTTTTATGTTATTTACTCATTTTGTGACCTATGGTCACGACAAATAAAGTATTGATTGATGTTTATATTTAATTTATTTTGTGATTGTTAGCCGCCCTGAGCTGCTTCGGCAGGAGGGGTGGGATATAAGTTATGGAAGAAAAAAAAAGTGGATCCCAGACCATTTAGACCTTTAAAGGTTAAAACCAGCACCTTGAATTAAGCTATAGCTTGAATTAAGCTACAGCCAGTGCAGACTTCAGAGCACAGGTTGTGCTTCCAGCACCCTGCCCCCAAAAGGAGGTGAGCCGCCGTGTTCTGCAGCAGCTGTAGCTTCCAGTCATGAAAGGCAGCCCCGCATAGAGCGCTTTAGAATAGTCTAGCCTTGAGGTGATGAAAGCATGGATGACGGTGGCCAGATCCAACTCAGAAAGAAAAGGCTGCAGCCTCCTCACCAGATAGAGTTGGTGAAAAGCACTCCTGGCCACTGCCACAACACGACAATCTAGGTGCAACAAGGGGTCCAAAGCACTCCACTGCTGTGAACCTGACTGACCAGAGGGCGTGTAAAGACAGGAGTCCCAATCCCATCCAGATCACATGGTTGGCCAGCCATCGTTACCTCATCTTGTCTAGCTTCAGCTTCAATCAGCTCATCCAGTCCCCGACAGCAGCCAGGCGTCAGTTAAGCACCCACAGGGCCTGAGTCAGATGAAAAAGAGAGGTAGAGGTGAGTGTCATCAGCGTACTGAGGGCACTTCACCCCAAACTTCCAAATGACCTCGCCCAGCAGCCTCATATACATGTTGAACAGGGGGTGGGGGCAGTAGAACGCTGCGGAACCCCACAGGGGAGGTTCCGAGAGGTCTATGGGTAATTGCCCATCACCACTCTGGGACCTCCCCGACAGGAAGGAGCAGAACCACTTGAGCTGTTCCATGCACCCCCGCCAGTTGTCCAGCAGAGTGATGACTGATTACGCAGTCTGTCCTTTAGCTGGTCATGTTATTAGGCTCTAGTTCTACAAAGACCTATACACATGTTTTACTACTATTAACAGCTAATAGTTAATAACTATTAGCTATAATAGGCGATAGTTAACTCCCCTCCCTTGTCTCTCCCAGACTGTAAGCCTGCTGGGGCAGTGACCTGTCTATAATTAAGATACATGTAAGATTATATACAGCACTAGGTACACTGCTTGCACTATATAGATACTTAATAAAAACAACAGCTACACAGGTACTTATTGACTCTGCTTAACTGTATTGATTTCAATGAAACTAGGTGCAGAAATACAGTTGGACGTCTTGGCGGGATCCCTTATGTTTACCATTTATGCTCTTGTGATTTGTGAGAGATGGAGGACTTGGTCCATGTCATTCTCTCCCCCTCTATCAGGAATTGAGACCGAAATGGATTACCCCACTGATAGCGGGGAAAGAATTCCTCCTCAGTAAAAAAATTGGAAATCCTGTTACCATCTAAAGATCTGTGGGTTACGAAAGCAACAACTACATTTGCTTTTTAAATTTTCCATCAATGTAAGTTATTATTTTCAAATGATATTGATGTTTGCTATTATGTTATTTAATTTCTATATGTTTTAATTTTATGAAAGGCTAATTGCTGAATAAACTGAATGAAATACAGTTAAGTATCTTGGAATACTATAGTGATACAATAATATTCTATACTATACCAGTTGAAAGGCTTCTCCTCTTGCAAATATTCTTTGGATAAAATTCCTATTGCTTTAAACCTCATCTTTATAATAAGAATTCTGCCCAATCCTGCAGAATTCACAACCATCACATTATGGGGGCTCTGGAAAATACATAATAGATAAGTGTGTTGCACAGTTATCAAAAACTATGTGCATGAAAATAATGGTTAAACAAGATTGCCCAATTGGCTCAAGTTATGGGGAAAAGAGCATGGAGGGTGGTTTTGTTTTGGCCCTTGGATACAGTTTCTGTCCCCAAACACTGAAAGACCAAACTCAGGGTAAGGGAGCAAAGATGAGAGCATGCATACAAGGATAGGGGACAGATCCATGGACCAGAACCATGATCTGGACCCTCTTCTTCCTAAGCACGCCATTTAAGGACCCCCACCCCAACTTCTATGTGGCCCTCAGAGCTTGCCCTAGTTTTCAAAATAGCCCCCTTGGAAGGAAAATGTTCACCATCCCTGCTCTAGCAGCCACATCCCCTGGTTCTCCCCCATTTTCTCCCACCCTGAGGAGACACTTACAAAGAGTGAAGAACTGCACAAGAACTAAACATCCTTGCAGTTGCCTCACCACATTATGGGAAATCAAAATTTAGACAATTACAGCATCTCTGCTCCCTGTGTGGCCATGGATGACCACTGTATGGGTCACAGGAGCAGCCTCCCTACGCACCACCCTCACACGAGAGGTTGGATGCATGGTTGGTGGGGGCCATGTGTGGACACATCTCATTTAAAAACACCCATAGTTTGCTGCAGCTGTTCTGTACAGAGAGACATAGGGAGAAGCGAAATCTAGAAAAGATAAGAGTTGATAAGTAACTGAGTAAAAGTGAAATTCAGCTGAAAAGTTTAACGTTAATGATTCACTATGAGCTAAGTTGGATTGCACACAAATAGAGCTTTAATGTCCTATCCACACTAGCTACTTCCCCCACCTCTCTGCGCTAACTTCCCTCCATATTCCAGTCTGTGAACTCCGATCCTCCTCTGTCCCCTCTCTCGCCCTCTCACACCTCCCCTGCTCCGCTAACCGCCTTCGTCCGTTCTCCCTAACTGCCCCCCACGGCTGGAACTCCCTCCCTGCCCACATCCACCTCTCCCTTCGTACCTTCAAATCCCTCCTCAGAACCCACCTCTTTCACTCTGCCCTCCCCGACTCTGTGCTCCCCTCACCTAACTCCTGCTCGTACCCTCCATCCAGCACAATCTGTTACCTGAGGTCTGTGTACTCATATCCTCACCACACGGACCAGCCAGCCATCAGTCTCAATGTAACAAAGCCAAGCGCGTGCACCTGGGACCTCACATCTTCGTGAATATTACACCCCTCCCTGTGTTCCCCTTCCTTTATCTTCCTCCCCCACCCCCCAGTCTCTCAGATTGTAAGCCCTAGAGCAGGGACCGTGTCTATTCCATTACTTTGTAAAGCACTGGGTACATTGCTAGTGCTATATAAATGCATAATAATAATAACTAGCACAGCTAGCAGTAGTTTTATTTTTGGTTGCCTCTGGTTCTGATTTTTGGTTTGGTTTTAAGCAAGAGTGACAAAAGTGGAGAAAAGAGAGTTCGCTGGCAATAACCTGAGTGGGTTTCATCCCCCCAAGTCTGTTGCCAGCTCTTCTTTTATTATGAGATTTTATTACGAATCTCACATTTTTACGTGGCTTCTGAAAGCTCAAGCTGCTGAATTTACAAAGGTCCCAGCTTTCATTTTTTATTAAAATAAAGTTCCCTACCTTGATTTGCAGAGACAGTTTGAAAATGTGACCGCAGTATACTATCAACAGTATACTATGAACATATATTTATGTTTTATATTTTTGTATATTTATTTGGTTGATTTTATTGTATATTGTTTTATACTGCTGTAAGCCACCCCAAGTTGCCATTGGCGAGAGAGTGAGGGGTATAAATTTAAGGAAAAAAATAAAGGCTCAGAGACTAAGAGAAAAATGAAAAATATGGAATTAAATAAAGGATTTTAAGACAATGTCATGACTCATAACTTCTAAACACATCCCACCTCTTAAATGATGGAGTAGACCTATCTGATCATCGAATTTGGGAGAAGGAAAGTAATGTTGATGGGGTTTGGCGGGGGCATAAAGGAGTTGTACATTTACAGCCTTTAAGGGGAGTTGTAAGTTTGCAGCCTTTAAAAGTACTCTAGCCCATGTGTACATATGTGGTATTTTCATGCTAAACTTAAAAAAATTAAAATTTTCCCCACAGGTTAGCAGTCAAAGTGTATTTGTCTACTATCACTTAACCACATGTAATAAATTAGATGAAAGTTTCAAATAATACTCTCTATTTGGAGAGGAAAGCTCAGCTCTCATTGACATTAACGAGATTGTCCCTAAGGATTCTGATTCAGGCTTCTCTGAATTTAATGGAACTCTTTCTATTTACTACTTTAGCTTTGGAACAGTTCCATAAGAAGAACTGCAACTTCGACAGGCAATAATCCATAAAGCACTTACTTCACAATAGTGACACTTAATTCAGTAGGACTACTCTGGAATAATAGGTTGAAGATTACAACCACAACAAACCTATTTTTCCCTCCAAAATTTTATTCCTAGTTTAGTCTGTCAATGAAATCAGCATAAATCATTTGAAATCAATAGAAATAACTTTGTTATAATTTCACCTGTAATGTGATTTGTAGATGTAATATTTCATTTAGTTCCATAGATTTTAGAACAGTAGTTAATAGCAGTTAGAGTTAGTGTAGTGTGTATACATAATAATAATAAAATTTTGAATAAATACATTTAAAAATGGAGAAGGGAAGCAGGATAGGCTGGTCTGCTGCCCGTAAGGCAGGCAATGGGGCACGTGGCAGAGGTGGTAGGGGTAAGTGCCGTGCCAGCGGAGTGGCAGCAGGCAGCAGCCTGAGTCCATCACCACACCCCAAACTGCACAGGCCTGATTTTGGGAGACAGGCTTCAGAGGCTCCCAGATGTGGCACTATGGATGTGGTTCGGCATCACCTCCTGCCAGCATCCTCCACTGCCACGCAGGGCACTGGAACGCCTGCAGTCAAGGAGGCTGCTTCTGTCTCAGCTGCAGCTACAAGAACAGGAGCAGGTACAGGGGCTTCTGGGTTGGATGTTGATCATGGGCCACCATTGTCCCCCATTATTGATGTGATCCCCAGCAGTCCAGGGCTGGTGGATCCCACCCCAGCTGCTAGAGGCAGGGCCTGATCCCTGGGCAATGGGAGCAGGGAGAGGAGCAGCAGAAGCAGCAGCAGCAGCAGCTATAGGGGGCACAGAAAGAGTGGCAGCAGCATGGGCACTTGATCAACCTCAGGGTCCCAGTACTCCCCTTCGTGGGACATATCTCAGTTTGGGGACAGCGAGGCATATACTAGTCCTGTGGAGGAGATGTCTGGTGCTGAGGTGATGGCTGTCCCTCCGAGAGCTGTGTCGCCACCATGTTCTGCCACTCCCATCAGCACTGTCAGTGATGCGTCATCCGGTGCGGGCCAGAAGAACTTGTTGAGATCCAGCAAGTAGGATGAAAGCCTGCAATGCCCTGCCAAGTAGGGGTGCCAGCCACCAAGCCCTGCCCCCCCGGCAGACCCATAAATAAGACACGTGCAAATCCTGCCCTTCTTGGGGTGCTAGGGTTGGCAAGTTGAGACCCTGACTGGCATGTGTCTGGGTACGTGCTGTGGATCATGCCTGACTGCTGGAAGAGCCCCCCCCTCTCTCTGGCAGACCCATAAATAAGACACGTGCAAATCCTGCCCATCCTCTGCCACCCGCTGATACCCACTGTTTGTGCCTGACTGCCCACCACCCACCCGCATGCCAGTGAGCTTGCTCTAAAGTATAGTATTCTTCTTGTCCTCAAAGTTATATGGAACAATAAACAAAAATAAATTTTACAAACCTGGCAGCAGTGGCCTCTCCTCTGCCCTCTTTCTCCTCTGGTGAGGAGCCGACCTCCACCACCCCAACAGATGGTCCAGGCTGGTCTTCCTCCTCCTCCACCTTGACCTTCCTCAACTTCAATTTTTTTCCACCTTCCATCCTTCACCACAAACCACACACACACAAAAACAGCCAAAATACACACACACGCTCACAACCAATTTTTCACACAAGCCAGACAGACACCACAATCCACAAGCCAGACAGAACACATGCATTCAAAATACCGTTTCTGGTTTTGGTTTTTGGTGCGATCACAAGACCGAATGATATCGATAACGATACCGAAAATAAAATCTTTGAAATCAGTATCAGTATCGACAATAATGAAAAAGACATTGCACAGTCTTTGCCAGCCTATGTGAGTGCCCTGCCAAGGTCCCAGCCTGACTTCCCTACTGCCTCTCATGCCACACTGCCTGTGTGTCCGTCCAGGTTGCAAAGCACAAAGCCTGCCTCAGTCTGCTTGCCTTCTGCTCATGCCACGCTGCATGTCTGCCTGTCCTGGGGGCAAAGCTCGAACCCTGCCCCAGCCTGCTTGTGTCTCATGCCAAAGTGGCTGTCTGTCTTCCCTGGCAACCATGTGTCATGTGCCCCACTGCCTGGTAATCCCGCTGCTGCTGTCTGCTGGTCCATGGGTGCTCTGCCCTGGTAAATCTAAATCCTGCTGCTGCCATCTGCTGCTGTAAGGAAGCTCTTCTCTGACAAATCCTACCATCCTGGCTCCCTGGGTGCTGCACACAGACAAATCCTTCTGCTGCTGTCTGCTGTGCCATGGGTACTGTGCCCTGGAAATCCAATGTCTGCTGCTGCTGCCAATGCCACCTCTGTTGTGCCACCATGAGTTCTGCTACCAGGCAATCCAATATCTGCTGCTGCTGCCAATGCCACCTCTGCTGTGCCATGGGTTCTGAGACCGGGCAATCCAATGTCTGCTACTGGGTGTCCACATGATTCACCGTCAGGGTTCTGGGGCCGTCATTCCACTCACAGGGAGCTGTAATTCCATCACATCAAGAAACAGCCAGCCACTCCAGCCCCAGGTCCCACCCTCAGGGTTCTGGGGCCTACGTTCAAGGCAGGGAAGAGGCCCGGCCAGGGCTTGGTGGCTGGCACGGCACCCATATGGGGCTGGGCATTTGTAGGCTGGCATCCTACTCACCAGATCTCAACTAACTCTTCTGCAAATTGGTCAAGTAGCCTTGTCCGGCAATGATTCAAGTGGCCAGCCAGCCATCCACCACCTGCTGTGATGGCGACTAGAAATGGAGAACCCAGCCAGCATAGAGCGAGCAGAACTGGAGGTTCTCTACTGGGTCTCTGACGGCCTGCCATGCTGCCATGGGCACCCCCAGGTGCCAAGCACCAAACCTTCCCGGTCTCTGCTGCTGCTGGGTCTCTGATGGCCTGCCATGTCACCATGGGCACCCCTGGGGGTCCCTGGAGTGTTCCAAGCCTCGCGGTGGGTCCGAACTCCACCAAACGGTCGACCGAACCCAAACTCGGTTTCCGAACCAAACGACCAAACCCAAACTCAGTTTTTGAACCGAACAGCTGAACATCCGAACCCTGTTCTGTCCGCACATCCCTAATCCTGGGGCCAGTGCCATGTTTTCTGTGTGGCATGCTGGGACTATAGTTCCCAGCAAGCCTTGGTAGGAAACTTGATTGTGCCCCTAATATGTACATGGCTTTGTGCCAGCACCACGGAGTCTTTGAAAGCTTTAGCGGTGGCAGCTTCAGGAGCAGGCAGGCTAGTGGATGGTTCAGAGCAGAGCAACAGGTAGCCACAGAGCAGAGCAACAAGCAGGCAGTCAGGTGAGCGGTGGGTGCAGCATTAGTTCCTCCCCCCCAACCTCTCCACCCAAGCTGCTGCTGAGGGGTATAGTTTTAACTCTCTCATACTTTAGCTCCCTGGCCCCCACCCCTTCTCCCTCTAACCATGGTACAATTGGCACACTACGTACATGCGTGGCATTAACTAATATGCCATAGACCAAAATGGCATCTTCTAGTCCTTTTTTATTGGCTACAAAAAAATGAAAATGACCTTAACAGTCAACAGACTATAGGAGACACTCAGGCTGAATTTTCTAGCAGTCACCCTAATAGACACCCACCAGGAATTTATTTTTATTTTATTTATTTTTTTACATTTATACCCCGCCCTTCTCGCACATAAGTGACTTGGAGCGTCAGACATAGGCATAAAACAATAATACATTATAACATAAAAATACAGTATAAATATATATATAAATATAAATACAAATATAAAATACTCATAAAACATAGCAGCAGTAAACAAATTTAATCCCGATCTGTGAAAAAACCATAACCCTCCCACTCTCTGTTAACCCATCCCGTGCTCCCCACCCACCAAATGCCTGATGGAAGAGCCAGGTCTTACAGTTTCATTGGAAAGCCAAAAGATCCGGGCTGAGGCAAACCTCCACCAGGAGGAAATTCCACAGCGACGATGTGGCCGCTGAGAATGTCTGTCTGTTGGTCCAAACTTACTGATATGTGGAATCTCCAGGAAGGCATCCCCGGATGACTGTAGGGACTGCTCAGTATCCCAGGAGGTGAGGCGGTCCTTCAGGTAAGCAGGGCCCAGGCTGTGAAGGGCTTTAAACGTTAAAAATGGCACCTTGACTTGGGCCCGGAAGACAATAGGCAGCCAGTGCAGTGCTTGGAGCACTCGTATATGCTCCCTGTGACCCGTCCCAGTAAGTAGACGAACCGCTGCATTTTGCACCAGCTGCAGCTTCCAAACCGTCACCATGGGAAGCCCCATGTAGAGAGTATTGCAATATTCCAATCTTGAGGTGACGAATGCATGACTAACTGTGGTACAGTCGGTGTCTGAGACATATGGGCAGAACCTTTTCACCAGATGTAATTAGTGAAAGGCGCCCCTGGCCACAGCCAACACCTGGAGATCCAGGCGCAGCTGCAAATCCAAGAGCACCCCCAGGCTCTGCACAGATGGAGCCAAAGGAGGACAAACCCCTCCAATTATGGGAGTGATTCCCTTTCCCAGATCACCAGGCCTCCCACACCAGCATCACTTCTATCTTGTCGGGATTTAGCTTCAGTCTGCTTGACCTCATCAAATCCCCCACAGCGGCCAAACACCGGGACAGCAAGGACACAGCAGGGCCTGAGTCGGATGAAAAAGATAAATACAGCTGGGTGTCATCAGCATATTGATGACATTGAACCCCCCAGCTGCGCTTGACCTTCCCAGGTGGCTTCATATACACATTGAACAAAAGAGGGGACAGAATGGAACCCTGCGGAACCCCACACGAGAGGTTCCCAGAGGACGAAGTACAGTCCCCTAGTACCACCCGCTGTGATCTATCCATAAGGCAAGAATGGAACCATTGCAAAATGGTCCCGTCCACTCTGGACAGTCTCATGGTTCTTCATGATATCAAAAGCCACTGATAGATCCAGTAGAAACAATAGGGTCATATTACCCTTATCTAGCCCTACTAGGAGGTAATCGACCAAGGCCACCAACACCGACTCCATGCCATAACTCGGACAAAAGCCTGACTGTATGGGATCAAGAAAACTGATGCTATCCAGATGAACCTGCAACTGCTGGACCACAACCTGTTCAATAACCTTCCCTAAAAAGGGAAGGTTAAAGACAGGCCAATAGCTTGTTGGGGCGTCAGCATCAAGGGATAGTTTCTTGCGGCCTCTCCTTAGCCTCCATGAGGCACTCTGGCACTCTCCCCTCCCAAAGGTAGACATTAACCACCCCAGCCAGCACTGGCCCTAACATCTCCCTGGAGACCTTAGCCAACCAGGACAGGCATCGATGTAACTCGCAAGTGGTGGCCCACACAGACCCCAGCATATTCACATCAACGCCAGTCTTGGAGGAGCAGAACGTGAGTTCATGGCCGCCATGGCAACCATGGACTTGTCTCAAATAGTCATCAGCCCAAAATATGATGGGAGACATACCCTGGACCTGATTTTCTGCACTGGCCTTGAGGCAGGTGATCCATTGGTGGGGAGGTGTCAAGGGTGCCCTTGTCATGGATGGATCATTACCTCCTGTGGACCTGTCTCCCAGCGCACGTCTGCTGGAAACTATGGCCTTGTTGCTATTTGGAACATCTTGATGACTGAGGCCATCGACTGGACGGCTCCTTGGTACTTCAGGCTTCCTTGGTTCACTGAGGATCTGCAGTTGCTGAAGCAAGAAGGGCGGCAGTTAGATCAACAGTGGTGCCGTTCTCGTGCTGAAGTTGACAGACTACAACATAGCGTCAGTTTGCAAGCCTATGCCATGGCTGCACGGGCAGCAAAAAAGGAGTTCTTTGCTGCCCTCATAGCATCAGCAAAGTCTCGTTCAGCAGAGCTTTTCCGGGTGATGAAGGGGCTGGTCGGTCCGGCCTCCCTCTGCCTGGCACTGGAATCTTCCAGTGCCTGCTGTGACATGTTTGTTGATTACTTCACTGATAAAAATAACTTGCATTCACCATGTCTTAGATGCTGCACTTAGTACAATAGGAGAACCAGAGGTTATGGAAGCCCCACCTTGTCCTACTTTATGGGATCGATTTCAGTGGGTCTCACCCGCTGATGCGGACAATGTTCTTGGGATGGTCAGAGCCACCTCTTGAGAACTGGACCTGTGCCCGTCCTGGCTAGTTAAGGCCAGCTAGGAAATTCTGGGACTGTTGCTGGTGGTGGTCACTGTCTCCCTTTCAGGAGGGAAGGGTGCCGAGCTGCCTTAAAGAGGTGGTGGTCCGACCCCTGCTCAAAAAACCATCTCTGGACATTGACTCCTTCACCAGTTATTGGCCTATCTCTAACCTCCCCTTTTTAAGGAAGGTTTTTGAACAGGTACTGGCTCAGTAGTTGCAGGAGCATCTGGACTGCCTCAGTTTTCTAGATGCCTCGCAGTCTGGCTTTCATCCGGGTTACGGCACTGAGACTGCACTTGTGGCTTTGGTTGATGACCTTTTCCGTGAATTAGATCAGGGCCATTCGACCTTGAAGATTCTATTAGCCCTGTTGGCTGCTTTTGATATCGTTGACCATGAGATGTTGATGACTCGCCTGCAGGACCGTGCTGGGGTGGGTAGGACTGTTATTGAATGGTTCCGCTTGTTCCTGGCCGTAGAACTCAGTAAGTGGTGCTTGGGGACCATTTTTCATCTCCCCAGGACCTCTTGTGTTCAGTCCCGCAGGGTTCCATTCTGTCCCCTCTCCTGTTCAATGTGTATATGCAGCCGTTGGGCGAGGTCGTGAGGAGTTCTGGAGTTCATTGTCATCAATATGCTGATGACACTCAATTCTATCTCTCTTTTTCATCTGACCCAAACCCTGCAGTCTCTGTGCTTACACTATGTCTGGCAGCTGTGGAGGATTGGATCAGGGCAAGCCGACTGAAGTTGAATCCCAACAAGATGGAGATGATGCTAGTGGACAAGGTGGTGGGTGTGGCATCCCCCATCATTGATCGGGTTCACCCCCACTGGTTCCCTAGGTTCAGAGTCTGGGAGTGCTCCTTGATGCGCAGCTTCATCTAGATGCCGAGGTTCGAGCTGTGGTGAGGAGCGCATTCTGCCAGTTATACCTCGTCCAACAGCTTCAGCCATACATCTCAGACTCTGACCCAGGGGCGGCTGGTGGGTTTTGAGTTTAGAGGGGCAGTAAGGCTGGTGAGCCAGTGGGCAGAGCCAGGGGGACAGTAGGTGGAGCCAGGGGGACAGTACACAGCAGCAAGGAGTTCCCATGGTTAACATCGGATGGAAGAAAACACAATCTACATGCACACATCAAGCTTAAAATAATAATGTATAAACCCAAAACACAGGGAAACACTGGCAAAACACTGACAAAACACAGCAGCAAGGAGTTCCCAGGGTTAACATCAGAAAACACAGTCTACATGCACATCAAGCGCACATCAAGCTTAAAATAAATAATGTATAAACCCAAAACATAGGGAAACACAGAACACACTGGCAAAACACAGCAGCAA
>QEPC01014651.1:1837899-1858050 GCA_003113815.1 Sphenodon punctatus
AATCTCTTCCTCCCGCACCCCCCAGGCTGTTTCCCACCCCGCACCCCCCACAGGCTGTTTCCCAGTGGGAAACAGCCTGGGGTGTGTGCGGGAGATAGGATTAGGAAGGAATCTATTCTTACCTGGTGCTGGGAGCGACAGCGGCAGCCATCTATGTTCTTCTTGGAGCATGTGAGGCAGGGACCAGTGCGCATGCGCTCTACTCCCTGCCTCAGGCCCCCAGCCCAAGGCATCTTGCCAGGGCGCTTTCAACAAGAGCCCTGGTGAGAGCTTTCCTTGCGCTCATTGAGCACAATGGGAAGTCCTAGCTCCTCCCTCCACAGCACGTCCTATACGTGCTGTGTAGAGTGGAGCTCAGCCGGGCTGAGCGCTCAGCCACCCAAACCGCGTTTTCCATTGGAAAACACGGTTGGGCTTAGCATTTTGAGCCTTCTGGGACCCACTCCTCTGTAGTGGATCCCAGAAGTCAACTACAGCGCCGCAGCAGCCTCTGCCTTGCCTTCGCTCTGAAGCAAAGGCAAGGCAGAGGCTGCTGCGGCGCTAGGAAGCGGTGGCGAGGGGGTTTTTTTGTTTTTTTTTGTTTTCTCTAAGAGCGGCAGCGCGGTGCCTGGCGGGGCGCTTGGGGGGGTCAGTGCCCCAAATTACCTGGGAGGCTAGCCGCGCCTGCTCTGACCTGGCCACTGTCATCCGTGCTTTCATCACCTCAAGACTAGACTATTGTAACACACTGTATGTGGGGCTGCCCATGATGATGGTTCGGAAACTGCAGCTGGTGCAGAATGCAGCAGCCCATCTCCTTACAGGGACGGGTCGCTGGGAGCATATTACACCAGTGCTCCGTTCTCTGCACTGGCTGCCTATAGTCTTCCAGGCCCGATTCAAGGTGCTGGTTCTTACCTATAAAGTCCTATACGGCTTGGGCCCCATAGATCTTCAGGATTGTCTCACTCCCCATTCTCTGGATCGGCCCCTGCGGTCAACCGGGAGAGCCCTTCTCGAAGTCCCCCAGGTATCCCAGGGGGCAACTATGGAGTGGGTGTTCTTGGTGGCTGCACTGAGGCTGTGGAACTCCCTCCTGACAGAGACCCAGGTAGCCCCAGACCTCTCCTCTTTTCAACATCAATACAAGACCTGGCTGTTCCTCCAGGCCTTTGGCGAGGGAGATGGGTGAGGATGGGTTTGTAGTTTTATAGGGGGTGATAAGAGTGGGTTATTTTTTATTTTATTTTTTTTGCTCCCTCCTCTTTTCCTGGTGGGATGTTTCCCCCTTTTTTCCTCTTCCCCCTGTTTTAGATGTTTTATGTTGGTGGTGGTCTATTTTATGTGTATTTTTATATGTTTATATTGTAAGCCACCCCGAGCTGCCTTTGACAGGAGGGGTGTGATATTAAATGTTTTAATAAAATAAAATACGGGAATTGTGAAACTGTAAATGCGTGCACACAGGGACAAAGTCATGCCTAATGAGGCCATGCCTGAGGGGAGCGGCTGTCCCTGCTGGGACTGTGGATGCAAGGAGGAGGAGGCTGAAATTTTTGCGGCAGTGAAAATAGAAAAAAAAAGGAAGACAGATTGATTGGAGGAAATGTGCTGTCACTCATGAGGTTTTTTAAGAATGTAACTTCCTGTGGTGACGTTAATGAAACCTGATAGGGACTAACATGTCACAAATGTCTGCCATGTGGTATGATGGGATACCAGCCAGGACATTACTTGGAGGTTGTGCATGCATCCTTCCATCAGGGAACAGTATGAAACACCCATTGCAAGTACGTGTAAGGGCATTTTCAGATGGACAAACTATCACAGGATTAGGAGGAAACTATCTCGGGATTGTTATCCAGTGATTACAAAGTGGTACCTGTTTACACGGACATTTCTGTCCAGTGATAACTTTACTCTGAGATAGCATGTCAGCTCTTGCCATAAGCCTCTGTGGTGCTAATCTCAGGATAGTTGGCTACCCCAAGATAAGTAGTTTAGACAGTCATAATCACAGGATAGTTTAACATCCGGATGTTACAAAACTTCAAAGATTGGGTTTTGTAAACACCGGATTTTTTTTTTTTATCCCAGGACTGTAATAGTTGACAAACTATCTTGGGATTAATGCTATCGTCCCAGGATAAGTTTCCATGTGAAAATGCCCTAAGTAGTGAAACGTTACAAATAACTTCAGTAGAGTGTTCAGAGAAGCATGTCAACAACACACATTCAAAACACCCATTTCTGTTCTGTCTAAAGCTGCCCTTATTCCAGAAGGTAATTCCACTGGCACCGTCAACTGAATAAGGCAGAATTGCTTAGCCTGTGAGCTGGTGGGGTAGTACAAAATTTGAGGACTGATTTCCAATCACACTGAACGCTTATTGACCTTAATGGATGGAAGATTGTGCCCTGAGGCTCCTTGACACCACTATATCTGCTGCAATCAACACTACTTGGAATAAGATTTTACAGCTGGTGAAGAAAGCACAGGGCATTTGATTTGATTTATGAAATTTTTTATAAAGTTGGAGGATTACAAAGGTCCAGTCGTGAACTTTCTGACATTTGGTGGGTAGCACAATCCTCCAACGGTTTAGCACCAGCAGTTAGCTTTGTGCTAATCACCTAGATATCCCACAGGAAATGTCCTTTCTCACGTTCCCTCACCACTCTTAACTCTAACTAAAAGGTACTTTTTCTGTGTTGCTCATAATTTTCTCCTGTACAGCTCGATGATTTGCAATCAAACAGGTATATTCTTATTAAAATTAAAAAAGAAAAGAGAGTCATTAAAATGATTCCTTTTTGGACCAACTTCTGAGAGAACTTAATATAATAAGCATGACTGTTACATTTGGGGAGGGGAGGGGGAGGCCTGCAATGAGATTATCCAGTGCAGCCCCCAAATGATTGTGGCCCCTAGCAGCCTCATCTCCTGTAACCCATGATAATGGCACCTCTGTTCTTCCCCACCCCATTGCAATCTCGGCAGTCCTTTTTCCCATTCTCCCCATTGCAGCCCTATCGCCTGTGTCCCCAGCCCCTTTGTCTGTGCCAAATGTGGAAAGATGGAATAGCTAGTAAGAAGAGCAGGATGGGAAGGTGTCAGTGTTTGTGTTTGCGAATCAATGGGAATGGCTTGGAGTGTGCATGAGAGGAGCTGGGGTGCGGAGGGGGGCAGCAGGTGGCTTAGAGTGCAGGGAGATGGCTAGGAGGACAGGGGAGATGGCTAGCAGATGGGGGCTATGAGGTATCTGTGTAAGAGCAGAAGGAGTTGGCTTCAGGTGTGGGGCCACTGGTGATAGGAGGCTGTTAGATGGTGGAGTCTGCCCTTCCCCCACTTCTCTCTTCTTGCCGATGTTATTTCTCCATGCTTCTCTGCTTCTGCAGAGGCCTTTCTGTGCTTAATCCTCAAGTGTGGTACCATTGCCGATTCCAAGCAGGGAAAACTACAGGAGAAAGGCCATGGACTCCTAGGGCAGGCAGCCGCAGTTGTAGACTGTTCTCCAGGACCTTAGTGCAGAGGCAAGTGGTGCCCTTATTGCTACCAATCCTGAGTTACTCAGCTAGCTTCCAGCGATGGCTGCGAGTTGATTACCTCATTCCAAAACCAGATTGTGGGTAGTGATTTTGCTTAGCATTGCATCACGTATGGTGGCAGTGCTTTAAAATCTGCACCACACTCCATCAAGTAGATACTTGCCTTCATTTCATTTAGAGATGTTAAAAAGTTCTGTAGCTTGCAGTTTACGAAGAGGTTTCTAAGTAAGTAAGGATTTTGTGGGTGGGAGAAGGATAAACATACAGGAGAAAATATGGGAGCAGGTTTTGGGGGACGGTGTGAGTGGGATTAAAAAAAAAAGTCATGTGCAGGGTTTTACTCTGGAGTAAGTGTGTAACAGGTCCAGGCCCATGAGGGGCATGTCTTTTCAGAATCCACACCCCCAAGAACCCAGTTCAAGCAGGATCCTTCCTCAAAGTGTCCTTTATTTACAACATGCAAGCCCTTACCAGCAGTTTCACAAACAGCCCAACGTGAACAGCCAGGTTATACAAGTCTTTTCCAACCTGGCTCTTGCCATCTGGCTTCCAGGGTCCCAGGTCTCCAGACTAGCCTCCTTTCCTACTGACTCAGTTGCCTCCCTTTAGCGTTCCTGAAGCAGAGTTCTTCTGCCCACTGTCTCTCCCTGGTGATCTTTCTCCTGAGCTCCATAGCTTTGTAGCCCCACAAAACCTTGGCTTCTACACCTGTAGCCCCATAAAGCCTTGACTTCCACACCTGTGGAAGGCAAGGCACTATCCTTTGTTGCAGTAGCACCTGCACCTTTTAGCACCAACCCCCAGTGTAATCCTCTGACCAGTATAGGTGCCAGCTTCCCAGGCCAGCGCTACTTTATCCCCATTACAAAGTACTTTTAGGATTGTATTCTCAATTTGTTCTCTGACTGGATTTAAAGCCACATAAAAGCATACTGTGTGGAGGCGTTCTACAAAGCTGTTTTTATATATACGTTGGAGAAGCAAACCTTCCTCCAGAAAATTAATGCTTATAGTCAAAACTGAAAAGTTATTTAAGCTTCTACTGAGAAGCTTAAAAGAAAATATAAGTAAGCTGAAATGAAAGGTGCACTTGTGATTTCACTGAGTTCAATGCAAATGTCGCATGGCCTTCAGCTTGGAGGCTTAGCCCCCAAGTTTTGAACAGTCTCCGGCTCTGATCTCCTATGAGACAAGGCATGCTTTGGAAGACGTCACTGTGTTACTGATAAATGGAATGTTCCAGGCCCAATAATACTGCACAATAACTGAGCTAGTTAAATACAGATGTACAAGAAGACGATAATCTGAAACTACGATACCCATCAGGATGTATTAACTGAACTAGTCATGTGTTAAGTGTTATGTTGAAAAACAGGGCTATTGTATTTCAAGAATGTGTTTGCTTTATTCATGACTGGATAATGGAATTACAATTAAAAAAAACACACACACAAAACGACAACCCTGCAGGACATGAACAAAAGCTGCACATGATTGCATAATTAGAAAAATGATCTTGTCAGTGAAATAGTGTGTGGACCGCTAAATTAAAAAATATAAGTTAAAAGTTACAAGATGAATTTCACAAACAATGAAACTAGTATTGATTATAATCTAAACTGGAAGATGATAAGAAGTACAACAGTCTCACATGCAGTTTGCTGGCAAATACTTACTTCCCATGCAAAAGTAAGCCTAATACAGGGTGTTTTCAGACAAGATACTATCCTGCATGCCCATCCAGGAGCCACAGAGCCAACCACCCATCTGAAGGTGGCGTGGCCGGATGTGCGCTCCCATGAGCTTTGGAGCACCCACTCACGGCCACGCACAGAGCACAGCCGGGAAATCCAGAATGCTCCATGTGGGGGGAAGTCAAATAGCTCCATGGCAATGGGCAGCCGCATAGCGCCGCCCATATGAACGGGGGCGGGGGGGGGGGCAGCCAGCCAGCCAGCCACACCGGGCCAAAGAGATCTTCTGTTCATAGGCGCTGTGGGCAGGGAGAGCATCCATTGCAAGTCACAAGAACTGTCCAGGAGCACTGTGGAGCACAGGTTCCCCAGTACACGTACTAGGGACATGTCACTTGCAAAGGCCAGCCCAGTGTGATCCCTCCTTCCCCCATGGTCCATTGCAGGGGGAGTCCATAGGGGCTGCCTTTTTGGCCACGGTAGCCACACTGGGAGCCACCCATTTGAATCCCTCCCCATACACTCCACCTGCATGGGTATTCTGCAGCAAAGTCATGCTGTGACCACAGATCCACCTGCCCCCCGCCTTGCTCATTTAAGAACACCCCAGAAACAGATAACATTTTCTAAAAGTATCTCAGTGATTTACTGCATTAATGTCCTAAGTTGACACCATATGGGAATCCTTTTAACTGATTTCTAGGTCTCAAAGGTAGAAATTCCTTTGAAATGTAATGAAGGGAATAGAGACTCTTGTCTTTGAGGTGAAAACAGCTGGGTTTGTATACAGAGAAATGCTAATAAAAATGCTTTCCTCTGCTAGATTTAAGGAACCCGTTAGTAATATTTCCTCTTGGCAGTGAATGCCCTGCTAGGAGTTTCTTCTCTTATATCTCTCCAGCTCAGTACGCAGGTCCTAGACCATTTATGCCTTTATTGACTTAAAAAACAAACAAACCAGCATCTCAAAATAGTACCTCATAGGGTGTTAACACAGGGACCAGGAACCTACCAGGCCCCGCCCCTCTCCAGGGCACCCCTACGCAGCCGCAACCCATCTGGACAGCATGGGGAACACAAGAAACAGACAGCCCCCTTCCCACAGTTTAGGTGCTTGCAACAGCTTCCAAAGAGGGGGCTAGCATGCTTGGGGACAGCACAATCACTCCCTTCCCTGGCCTCTGCTGGCTTTCAGCTGTCAGCTGAGAGGAGTGTGCTAGTGCTGGCTCCAATGGAAGGGGGGTCACAGTCAAGCAAGACTTCTTCCCTGGCCATGAACCCACCCACCCCCCTTTCCATGTCTGAGAGGAGCAGAGATCAAAGGCAGCATGGCCCTCCTCCAGAGAAGCCACGCAGGTCCTGAAATCCCTCAGTTCCTTTCCTGAATGGAGAGGGGATCACAGGATCCATGTGTCTCCTCCAGAGGGACCATGCAATAGCTTTGATCCTTAATCCTCTCCTTTCCTACTAAGAAAAGAGAAAAGTAGTCATGGGAAGGGGGGTAGGGGTCACAGCCAGGGAAGAAACCTTCCTTGACTCTGACCCCTTTCCATTGGAACCAGTGCTAGCACACCCCTCTCAACTGACATCCGGGAGAGGGGAGTGCACATCGTACCCCTGAGAGCCTCTGGGGACTTCTGCACTCCCCCCTCCAGCTGCTGGGCAGGTGCGGGAGGAAGGCCTGGGAAGAGTGTGCGTGCCTCTCCCACCTCCCCAACAGCTGATTCGGGGAGGTGGACTGAGGAGCATGTGTGCTCCTCTGCCCCTCCCTCTGATCAGCTGTTAGGCGGGAGGAGGAGCATGTGCTCCACGGCCCCTCCCCCCCCAACAGCTGCCTAGTGGCAGCAGGCTCAATCCTTCAATGTAGCAACAGTCAAGGCATCCAAACTCATGTAGCCAGCACCTCAGCCCGCCCTGGGACATGGAGGGGCAGTGATGGCCACAGGGGAGCAGCCTGCATGGCCAACCGTCCCTGCCAGCCCAAAGTGTGGCAGCTGCGTTTGCCCACCACAGGGCACATGGGAGATTGCGGGCCCACCCCAGCTTGTGTAACTGCACCCGTAAAAGTGAGAGCAAGCTGGACACTCTGACTCCTGCTGCACCGCAGAATTGGACCTGCTGTCACTAGGCAGCTGTTTCAGGGGGCAGAGGAACACACGCACACCTCCCTGATGTGTGGAGGAGGAGCCCGTTAGATGGGTGGATGGGGAGAGGAGCCTGGAAAGTGCATGTGCCCCTTTCCTAAGACCCTCTCCCCCCATCAGCCATTAGGCAGTGGGGGAAAGGGCGTGCACTCTTCCCAGGATCCGCTTCCCCATGCTCAGCTGTTAGGGGGTGGGGGAAGAGCACACTCCTCTGGGCCTGATCCACAGACCCTGCCTTGTGGCAGGGCTGCATGGCCTGGCCACATGGGAGGTAGGACATCTAACCACTTTGGGCATCCTTATTATGCACTGCGTTTCCAGCCTTTTTTCAAGGATGCTTTTAGTAGTTGTGGGTCCCCGACTGTGAAAATCTGGCTGCTGCTGGGCATACAAGCAACTGCATCGCGTGATAACGTTGCCCAAAGTGGGATTAGGCTGCCCAGCGTGGGAAAACGTCTCGTGAGGCTGCATCCGAAGAATAGGGTCCAGATCATGGGTCTGTGCCATGGATTTGTCCCCTGTCCTTTTTTGCCATCATCTTTGCTCCCTTACCGTGCGCTCAGTCTTTCAGTGCTTCAGGGTATGAACTGGATGCAGTGGCCAGATCTAGGAACTGTAAAGGGGTTAGATGAAAACTAGCCTTGAGCCCCATTTGGCCCCTGGGCCTAAGGTTTTCCAACCTGCGCTATGCAATTCCCTTTTTGTTGGGCAATGTGCTCATCTACAGCATGACTGTCTGACCATGAAAATGAATAGGCAGAAAAAATATAAATGTATGGTCCTTGAGATTATGTCTGTGAATGCAAAAGGGGAATATGAATATGAGATTGAGGCGGCTTTCAGACGGGTGTGGTACACAGGCAGCGTGAAATCACATGGCATGTAAAAATCCCGCGGGCGGGGTTTAGACGCAGCATTTCGCACGTTAAAGCCAGTTGTGCATTCTTTTAAAACCGCAAACTAAATACCTCGATATCAGTTTCACGCCTCGTGCGCACCACACACATCTAAAAGCAGCCTGAGTCTTAGTGAACATTGACTACAAGAGAGCCATATAAAAGGTTGCTTTGATCATCTGGATATATCTCACTCTATTCATTCTCTGCCATCGCAGGGGCCTCTGGTCCTTCCTGTTCTCTGGGTGTTTTTACATGAGACGGGGTGGGGGTCTCCGGTCTTTGTGTGGGGTGGGTGTGTAGGTGCCGTGCTTGGGGGGGCACTTCACACAAGCAGTCACACACACAGCTGTCTGGGGCCCCCCACACAGCTGCCCCATCCATGCACCACCCACCCTGTCCACGCAAGGGGTACTTCGGCTTTTCCCAGAGTGCCGCATGCATGGACGGGGTGGGCAGTGTATGGATCATAGGAGTGCGTACTCCCATGCACTGGCTGGCTTCAGACGACAAGACCTTCCCCACATGGATGGTGCCTGTCCACGTGTGGTGGTGTCTCAAAACACCCTCTGCCTGTGTGTGGTATAATATAATGTAGTTTTCTGAGGACAATATATTATCTTTAAATTTGAGTTTGAGGTTTTACATGGGGGTGGTACACTTGTTGTCTCTTTTTGACCTGAGAGTCTTTGGAATCCATGAAAACATTATGCAGAAACATGAGATTTAGTGGTGTGTAAGATCAGGTGCTTGCTCCGTCTGAGCTAGAATTCTGCTTCAAGCTATTGCTAATGCTTTATACTCCAGTGGAGAAGAGAATAAATAAAAATAAACCATAATGAATTTAGCCAACTCTACAGTGCTGAGAATTTCTTTCCTGATCTGTGTAGGTACATGATACAATTTATACCCTCCCTGAAGCTTGAGATTTGACTGCTTTACCTTGGCTTGCTTGGTTTCAAATGTTGTTTATGGCCCTAAAGTCATCCAGCCCTTTAAAACAACCCAGCAGCCATTTTACATTGAATGGCTTCCTATTACAATAAACTGGAATCTTATTTAGATGCTGTACGAGGCAGTACTAATCTAATTTGTGTTACATTTACTGGCCTTCAATTTCATAGGTGACCTTTTCCTTTTATTTTCTTGGTGTTGGGTGAAAAAAAATAATTAAAATAATTTCTTAGTCATAACATACTAATTGTGATTACTTAATTCAAGGAAATCTTATTTCCTTTCCCTCCAACTAAATAAGTAAAATTTTAAAAAATAATGCACGTGCATTTCCTGCTTTACCTCCAGCCATCTCTTTTTCTTCTTTATACATCTTCTTTAAAAATAAATTTGTATTATTTATTTATTATTTTTGTATTTGTATGCAATCAAACTACCACATATTTTTAGCTGAGTGCATATCATTGTGAAATGTATATGATTTTATTGCTTACCATATTACTCACTTTTTATCTCTCTCTTTTTTAATATGCAGTAAGTACTGTCTCCTGTTTGCTTCTGTAACAGCAGCTATACTATTGGGTTTGAAGCAGGAATCACTTGGTGAAGCTCTATAGTCTGTGTTGTTCAGAAGGTCAAAATCTATTATCATAATGGTCTTAATGGCTTCTCTTGTATTTCTTTGCTAGAGGATTATGTCAGTGCACGGCACATTGCTATATGTGATGGAAGGATTGCTCTGTCCACTGCACTGGATACAAGGGCCATAAAGCCAGCCAGGGGAAGAATTCTCTCATCATAAATACTGTTGGACTGTTACTTTGCTAGGGTTGGGAACAGGAGGGAAGTCTCTATAGAAAACCTCGCTACTGGGATTCTACATTCCTCTCAGCACTGAAGCAGTCCTTGGAAGTTTGCCATAAAGCAAGCCCTGGCTGACTGCCCAGAGTCCTTAGCTTGACTTATGCCACTGCTAAACAGGAGGAAATAAAATAAGAATCAGATTCTCTCTAATATGACATGTTTATACTTTAACAATTTACAGCAAACTGTGTGGAAACATGCAAAACATGAAAGTACACATCACGTCAAGTTATCTTAGGGTAAAGCCACACAAGATGGGGTAGGCCCAATCCCCTGCCCTGGGGCGGGCAAATGCAGCCACCACATTTTGGGTCTGTGAGGAAAGCAGGTCACATGATCTGCCCCCCTGCAGCCATCATCAGTCCTTCCATGCCATGGGTTGGGCCGAGAAGTCAGACACACGGGACTAGATGCCCCGACTTTTGCTGTACTGTAGGATCGTGCCCACTGCCATTAGACAGCTGGGGATGGGGGTGGAGGAGCATGCACACTCCTACCACCTGCTCAAAAGCTGCTCCAGGGAGTAGGGCATATGCTTCTCCAGCGGACCCCTCCTCACGATCAGCAGTTGGGCAAGTGGGAGGAGTGTGTGCACTCCTCTGGGATCCCTCCCCAAAATCAGCTGCTGGGTGGGAAGCGCACATGTTCCTCGCCTTCCACCTATCAGCTGTTGGGTAGGTGGAAGGAGTGTGTGTGCTTCTCTAGGGCCCCCTTCCCTGATCAGCTGTTGGGTGGGTGGAAGGAGCGCACTCCTCTGGGTCCAATCAGCAAACTTTGTCTCGCAGCAGGGCTGCATAAACCGGCCACACAAGAGGCAGCCTGAGTCCCTTAACCCAACTGGGGCAGCATTACCCAACTTTGGCAATGCTACTGTGCAATGTGTCCCTGGCCTTCCCTGGTGAACGCATTGCATAGCAACCAGCTGCCTACCCTGTGACGGAACTGGGCAAACATGGCCACTGGCCGTACAATGCACTGCACCATAGGTAAGGCTCTCCAACTTGAGGTAATGCTGCCCAAACTGGATTAGCATCTTGCGTGGCTTCACCCTCTGGCACAGATACATTAAGACTGAAACAAATATTCAAAGTTATTTGAATGTTGCACTTGTTAAGAATTCACATCTATTCCCAAACTATGCCAACAAACTTCAGAAAGGTACTTTGGCATTTTCTTCCAAATTTTATATTCAATATTAATTTTATAATCAATGATTCTGTAGCTTTTTTGGTTGCAGTCGCATGGTATAACATATGTTATCTGATTGACTTAATGATTTTTCACTAATTCAAAAAAGTTACATTTGAACTTAGACTTCATTAAGAATTGAATTAATTAAACTTAATGAAGCCAAGATATGTGCAAATATTTGTGTTTTTTTTAAATGTATTCTAACGTTCATTACTGAAACAAATCCTTGAATTTGATTCAAGAACCAGGAAACCCTGATTCTTTTCAGCCCTAACATACAAAGAGAGTAATCAGTAATAAAAACGTTTATAATGGCAGAAACATTTATCCATACCCCTTGTTTGCATATCTTGGAATAAAAAGCCAGTGTTGCTTGTTTATTGACATATCACTCCAAGCAGAATTTGACTTTAGCATTCTGATACAAAGCCCATAAAACCTCATCCCCATTTATAAAAATCCCGTTCATTTTCATTTTTTTCATTTAAAATAATTCAAAAATTTCTGCATGTGCACAAAATGGCCAGCAGTAAGTTTCTCCACATGCACAGAAAAGGGCAGCCAATCTGCACATGCGCAGACCGCCTGCTCTTTTCCAAAATGGCCGTGGCACTGTTGGCACTATTTTGAAAAAGGGCTGTTCATGCACTGAATGGCCCTGGTGGCCATTTTGTGAATTTTTTAAAAAAATATTTTTTAGTTATTATTTTAAATGAAAAATAAATGAAAATGAATGAAAGCAAATGTATGTCATTTGCTTATTCATTCATTTTTGGAACATTAGTTACTCTTTTAGGGAAGGTTATTGAACAGGTTGTGGCTCGGCAGCTTCAGGAGCATCTGACCCATATCAGTTGTCTGGAGCCCTCACAGTCCAGCTTTTGTCCAGGTTATGGCAGTGAGACTACGCTTATGGTTTTGGTCGATGACCTCCACTGTGAATTGGACCAGGGTCATTCGACCCTGCTGATTTTGTTAGATGTGCTGACTGCTTTTGATACCGTTGAGCACAAGATGTTGGTGACTCGTCTGTGGGACCGAGCCGGGGTGGTGGGATAGTTCTCGAATAGTTCTGTTCCTTCCTGTCTGGAAGAACTCAGCAAGTGGTGCTCAGGGACCATTTTTCAACTCCCCATGACCTCTCGTGTGGAGTCCCACAAGGTTCTATTTTGTCCCCTCTCCTGTTCAACTTGTATATGCAGCCAATGGGCGAGGTTGTGAGAAGGTTTGGCATTTGGTGTCATCAATATGCTGATGACACCCAGCTCTACCTCTCTTTTTCATCTGACCCAAACCCGGTAGTCTTGGTGCTTACCCAGTGTCTGGCGGCTGTGGGTGAATGGATGTGGGTGAGCCAACTGAAACTGAATCCTGACAAGATGAAGGTGATGTTAGTGGGGAAGGTGGAGGGGTTGCCGCCCCCCATCATTGATGGAGTTCATCCCCCAGGTTCACAGTCTGGGAGTGCTCGATTCCCGGCTCCACCTGGATGTCCAGGTGGAGGCTGTTGTGAGGAGTGCATTTCACCAGTTACATCTGGTGTGACGGTTTCAGATGTACATCTTGGACTCCAACCTGACCACTGTCATCCATGCCTTCATCACCTCAAGACTGGACTATTGTAACACGCTCTATGTGGGGCAAGCCATGGTGACGGTTCAGAGACTGTAACTGGTGCAAAATGTGGCGGCTCACCTCCTTACAGGGCCGGGCCACTGGAAGCACATTAAACCAGTGCTCCGCTGTCTGCACTGACTGCCCATAGTCTTCCAGGCCTGATTCAAGGTGTTGGTGCTTACCAATAAAGCCCTATATGACCTAGGCCCTATTTATCTGTGGGACGGCCTCACTCCCCAGGCTCTGGATCGACCCCTGCAGTCGGCCGGGAGCACCTTTGTCGAGGTCCCTTGGTTTCCCAGGGGCAACTATGGAGAGGGCATTCTCGGTGGTCACACTAAGGTTGTGGAATTCCCTCCTGGCAGAGGCCCGGGTGGCCCCAGATCTCTCCTCCTTTTGGAGACAATGTAAGACCTAGCTGTTCACAGGCTTTTGGTGAGGGAGATGGGTGAGGGTCGGGGGGACTGGACTAGAGTGGTTTGGGGGACTGGATGTTTTTTGATAGCCTGCATATGAATTAGATGTTTTATGATATATTTGTATTTATTTATTAATGTATTTTATTGTATTTTATGATTTGTTACCCACCCCGAGCTGCCTTGGCAGGAGGGGTGGGGTGTAAATGTATTTAAATAAATAAATAATAAATAAGTAAAATGAATGGGGCATCCAGTTCCTATCCCCAAGCTCAGAAAGACTGAGCTCATGATAAGGGAGCAGAGATGAGGGCACGCACACAAGGATAGGGGACATTTCTATGATCTGGACTCTCTCCTTCCTAAGCACACACCCCGTCCCCAGCTTCTTTGTGGCCCTCCAACCTTGTACTAATTTTCAAAGTGGTCCAATTGAGGGAAAAGGTTTCCTACCCCTGCTCTAGATGCTGGACCAATCTGCAGCATTGCACACCAGATGGCGTAGACTGCTGGGCTGGGTTTTGGGCTCCGCTCATTTCCATTGTCCTGCACTATTGACTATGGGGTGGATCAACTGGTGTAATACACCCACCCACCTCAGAGGTGTTTTTAGACAAGTGCCTCCCCACCCATCACCCACCACCTATCATGCATGTTCCACGGCTCCACAGGGTGCCAATGTGGCCCTGCAACATGCATGATGATTGCTAGGTCGGGAGGCCCTTATCTAAAACACCTAGAATACCTTACCATCTGATCTCAGCATTGGTAGGGGCTCCTGGGGTCAAAGGGACAGGGTTTTCCTGTCTGGGCAGTGTTGTCAAGTTATGGCTTTGATTAGTGTCTTCAGTTAGTGAGTGTTTTTAAATGAGAATGGCAGGGAGGGGGATCCATGGCTGCTGTGTGGGACGAGTGCAGAGACCAAGTGTACATGCATGGGAAGTGCATTGGGAGCGCTTCACCTGGGCAGCTCTCTGTATAGCTGCCCCGTACACGGAGGCGGCCATCCTGGCCTGCATGGGGCAACCTGGATTTCTCAAGAGTGCTCCATGCGTGGCCATGGGTGGCCAGTGCATAGATCATGAGAGCATGCCTCCCGACACACCAATTCAAATGACAAATTTGCCACATGAACGGAGCGGGGGTATGCATGGAGGTGTTGCCTATAGTCTTCTGGACCAAATTAAAGGTGCTGGTTTTGACCTCTAAAGTCCTATACGGCCTGGGTCCCGTTTATCTGCAGGATCTCCTTACCTCCCGGATCCTGGAATGGCCCCTACGGTCAGCTGGAAGTACCCTCCTCGGGGTCCCCCGAATACTTCAGGTGGCAACAATGAGGAGGGCGTTCTCAGTGGCTGCACTGAGATTGTGGAACTCCCTCCCAACAGAGGTCCACCTGGCCCCAGACCTCCCCTCTTTCCAAAGACAGTGCAAGACCTAGCTGTTCCACTAGGCTTTTGGTGAGGGAGAAAGTGAGGGGTAGGGAATTGGGAAGGGGGAGGGTAGATTTTTATCTCCATTTGTGAGGGTGTTTTAATTGTGATTTTAATTTTGTTATTGTACTTTGTTTTACTGATATTTTTACCGTATGTTTTTAATATGTTGTAGCAGGAGGGGGCGGCCTAGAAATTTAAGAAATAAATAAATAAATTAAGTAAAAAACACCCAGTGATTTCCTTCCTATTATGATTGTCTGGCACTGCAGTGTCAAACTGGAAAAAGCCTCTTGCTGGATCTGAGGTTTACTGATAAATTAGCTGAGATAAGACTGCCTTCTGTATTCTCAGATTTATGAGTCTGCCATTTCAGCAAGCTGTTATTTTATGAAGGCTCCAGTTCACTGCTTTCAAGGGCTATGTGAATAGTATGCATTTGCATCTCAACTTGTTTTTATGGGTACCTGCTTTTCCAGACAGGCATATAATTAGGAATGGAATTTAATGAGGATAATAAAGTTCTTAAAATCAATGTTTATGCAATTTATGTCAAAAATTACCCTTAGCTGCAGCACATCACTGGGGGGAGAAAGTGGGTGGAAATGGGATGAATAAATTATCTTCTATTTTATGCTGCACCTTTCTGCTTTAATTCTTTATAGTGTCGCAATGGGTCAATAACACTTCTGTGGGTTAAAGAAAACTGATGGGGAAGTGGGAGTTTTACAGAATGGCTGATCTCCATTCTCTTTGCATTGGCATGGCTAGCCATATCTCTAAAATCAGATTCTGGCCTGGAGTTATGTGGTAGCAAAGAGCATAACAGTCCCTTCCCACTGGTTCAGGAGACCCTGAAAGAGAGTTTTATTATGCAGAGGGGAAAATCTTGGTAAGTCAATACCAAAGGTCTACTGGCGGAGATAAGAAGAGCTTGCACATTCTCACCAACAGAAGTTAGTCCAATAAAAGAGATCCTCTGAACTACTTTGTCTCCATCTCTTCTATATCTGAAATCCCATCTTCAATCCATGCTGTTCGAACTCTCTAGGGGCACGATTGTGACTGGGGCAGTGGTTCCTTTCACAGTGGGATGTGTAGGGGGAGGGGATGAAGCAACCTTTCATTTCACCCTTCTACTGGTTTTCTTGAAGTTTCTAATACTGAAATATGAACTAACACTGACAAGTGTCCTTATTTGTATTTTTCCTTATAGGTGTGATTCCCCAGATTTCGCTTGCATTACCCCATTTTGAAACTCAGGCCGCTTTTACACAAGTAGTCGGATGCAGCGCATTGAAGAATGCACTTCCTGAGAAGCCCCACGGGCTGGAAGTAGCCAGCCACCATAGGAATTGCGGCTCATGCAGTCTTTTTGAAGGCACATTGGGAAGCCTCGATACGAGGTTTCCTAAATGCGTCTTCAAAAAGACTGCGCGAACCGTGATTCGTATGGTGGCCAACTACTTCCGGTGCATCTAAACACACCCTGCGGGACTTTTCAGGAAGCGTGTTCTTCAACGTGCTGCATCTAGCTGCTTGTGTAAAAGCAGCCTTAAATATAATTGTGTGACCCCAGAGATACAGCAACAGAGACATGCCAAGTATGATCAGTGATCACAATCTCATCTATGGATAATGTGACCCCACTTGGGTTCTCAACACACAGTTTGGAAGCCTCTGCTTCATGGGCATTCACATGCCCAGTGCCTTTATGATTATTTTATTTATTTATTTATTTTTATTTTTGCATTTATATGCCCTGCACAAGCATCTTGGGGTGGCTAACATTGTAAAACACATACAATTTTAAAATTCAATATTTACAGACAACCCCACATTAAAACTACCCAACAATAAAGCCCCGACCCTAACCCAACCCACCCATCCCGTCTCCCTCAGCAAAGTCCCGGCGGAACAACCAGGTCTTACACTGTCTATGGAAAGAGGGGAGATCTACAGCCAGGTGGACCTCCAATGGGAGGGAGTTCCACAGCCACAGGGCGGCCATGGTTGACACCCAGGAAACCCGGGGAACCTCAAGGAAGATGCCCCCAGCTGACCACAGAGGCTGATCCAGAATCCAGAGGGTCAGGTGGTCCTACATATAGGTGAGTTCAAGACCATTTAGGGATTTAAAGGTCAAAATCAACACCTTGAATTGGTCCTGGAAGACTATTGGTAGAGAGTGGAACACTGGAGTAATGTGTCTGTGACGACTCGTCCCCTTAAGGAGATGAGTCACCGTATTCTGCACCAGCTGCAGCCTCCAGACTGTCACCAGGGGTAGCCCCACGTAGAGCGCATTACAGTATTCTAATCTTGAGGTAATAAAAGCATGGATGATTGTGGCAAGGTCCGAGTCCAAGACATACGGCCTAAGCCAACGTACCAGATGTAATTGACAAAATGCACCCTTTACCACAGATGCCTCCTGGACATCCAGGCAGATTTGTGGGTCCAGGAGCACCCCCAGACTATGGACCTAGATACCAGGGGAGGACAGACCCCATCAATGATGGGGGTCATCATTCCCCCGGCTTTCCCCACAACCATCACCTCCATCTTGTCGGGATTTAACTTCAAGCGACTCACCCTCATCCAGTCCCCCACAGTTGATAAACACCAGGTAAGCACCGAGACTGGCAGACCTGGATCTGATGAAAAAGAGAGATATAATTGGGTGTCATCAGCATATTGATGACACCTTATGCCAAACTCTCTGACGACCTTTCCCAAGGGCTGCATATACACATTGAACAGGAGAGGGGATAAGATAGAACCTTGCAGAACTCCACACATGAGGCCCCAAGGAGAAGGTGAATAATCACCCAGCACCACATGCTGAGTTCTCCCGGCCAGGAAGGAGTGGCACCATTCAAGAACAGTCCTGCCCACCCCTGCCCAGTCCCGAAACTGAGTCACCAACAACTCATGATCAACGGTATCAAATGCAGCTGAGAGATCTAATAGAATCAACAGGGTCGAATGACCCTGGTCCAATTCTCGGGAGAGGTCATCAACCAAAGCCACAAGTGCAGTCTCTGTGCCATAGCCTGGACGAAAGCCAAATTGTGAGGGGTTCAGGAAACTTATCCAGTTCAGATGCTCCTGAAGCTACCGAGCCATCACCCGTTCAATAACCTTCCCTAAAAAGGGAAGGTTAGAGACCAGCCGATAGCTGGCCAGGGCATCACATCCAATGATGGCTTTTTGAGCAGGGACCACACCACCGCCTCCTTGAGGCACTCCATCACCCTGCCCTCCCTGAGGAAGGTATTGACTATCCCGGCCAGCAATGGCCCTAGCGTCTCCCAACTGGCTTTAACAAACCAGGACGGGCATGGATCTAATTCACAATAAGTGGCTCAAACAGTCCTAAGAACATCCCCCACATCAGAGGGCGACATGTCTTGAAATTCATCCCATAAAACAGGACAAGATGGGGCTTCAACTGCCTCTGGTTCACCCACTGTTAAAAATGCTTCATCAAAACCGTGATGAATTTGAGTGATTTTATCCGCAAAAAAGTTCACAAACAAGTCACAGCAAGCATTAGCTAACTCTGGATCCAGGCGGAGGGAGACTGGACTGACCAGCCCTCTCACCACCCGAAAAAGCTCAGCCAGATGGGACTTAGCGGACACAATGAGGGCATCAAAGAAAGCCTTCTTTGCTGTCCACATAGTCACGGCATAGGTACATATCCAGACTCTGTGTCGCAATTGGTTAACTTCAGTGCGAGAACAACGCCACTGTTGCTCTAACCGACACTTTTCTCGCTTCATCTGCCTTGGTTCCTCCGTATACCATGGGGATCTGTGGTGTTGGTGATTCAGGAGTGGACGCCTGGGAGTTGTACAGTTGATGGGCTCCATCAACACAGAATTCCAAAAGGTCACGAGATCATTGAGTGAACAGCCATTGAGATCAGAGGGAACATCTCCCAGAGCATTCAGGAACCTTTGGTTCCATAAGCCTCCAGGGGCGAACCAACCAAACTGGCTCTGCACCCTCCAGGGGACCAATGTGCGCCAGGTTACCAGCCTGGAGGAGATAATGATCCATCCATGACAAGGACATTGTTAACACCTCCCCCACCAATGGATCCCCAGCTCAAGGCCAGTGCAAAATATCATGTCCAGGCTATGTCCTCCAACATGTGTGGGGCCCACAACTCTCTGAGACAGGCTGTTGGCTGCCATGGCAGCCATGAACTCATGCTCCGCCCCTCCAAGACTGGTGTCGGCATGGATATAGAAGTTCCCCAAGACCATTTGATCGTACTCATTTTATAAAATGCTAGCTTTTATAATTTTGCTATTACTTTGTCACTGCATGCTTTACCACTCCTGTAGTCATGTTGTGTGTTACCTGTGGAAACCAGCTCCATGAAATACTCTTTTATCTGAATGTAGCAGGACAGCATGCTGCAGAGATGCTGGTCCTTTAAGAGAGTCAAGATGGTGTCCACTCCAGCCCAGAGCCAAGATGGCCACTAATGAGCTGGGCAAGGGCAAGTCGGCCTCAACAGCTCTAACCTGAGCTAAAAGCTCAGAAAAGGGGTCTGTTGGGAGTTGGTTGCCAGCAGTGCTAGAGAGAGTAGAGGCTGCTCAGTGTGGTGCAGTGGAGACTGGAGAGACCTTGGCAGCCAGAGAAGCTCCTGAGGCTTGGGACTGCTGTTCCCTGGAGCTGCTGGAGGACAAGAGGTGTGTGAGGCCAGCAAAAGGGGATTGTTTTGACCACCTGTTCCTGCTGACCTTGGACACTGGGGGACAGAGGGGTGTTCCTGGCTGAACCCCAAGCTCAGCCAGAGGGGTTGCCTGGCCAGCAGAACTGCACATGGGACTTTGTGTATATGCTGCTGGTGGTTTATATTATGTTGGAACTGTTGTTGTTTTCAGCAGTGTGGCTTTATGGCAGATCCTGACTGTGTTGCAGAAGTTTTGCAACACTTTTGCAACTCTGGGGACTGCTTTATGGTAAGGGCCTCGGTAGCCTCCAGACTCTGAGGCCACTTTCAGACCTTCCCCCACCTGTGCATATTCTGGCTGCAGGAGGGAATCCTGCTCTGTATCTCTGCTGGTGTTTGCCGGCAAAGCTGCGCAGGGGGTGGGGGCCTTTCAGGCTGGCGGCACCCCGCACATATCCTGGCTGCACATTAGGGGTGGGAAACTGGTAGAATCCGGTATCCGATAATGCCGGTATTGGGTGTACCGGCATTATCGGATTTGACCCGGTAATCCGGACCGGGTACTGGATTTGGGGGTACCAGATTTTTTTGCATTGCAGCCATTTAAAAATGGCTGCAATGTAAAAAAACTGCCCCAGCAAAAAAGTTTTAAAACCCTCCCCGAGTCCAGGCTGCGCGGGTGGAAGGGGGGACACCCCCCACCCACCCTGCCCAGCCTGGA
>QEPC01014651.1:1882996-1934063 GCA_003113815.1 Sphenodon punctatus
TGGGTATTTTCAGACGTTACGAGATCACGGTGAACCACGGTGAATACCCACCTGTGGTCACCGTGTCTCGAACGTCTGTTTGGCGGCCGCCAGATGTTCGCCACGGTGAATACCCACATGGGGTCAATTTGAACCACGCTTCCCGGGCTAGCCGGGGGAATGTCCCGGGAAGTGTGGTCAAAAAGATCCCCAGCGGGGACCAAAAAAAAGTCATGTCTGGCCGGCTGCCACGGCCCGACGCGGCGGCCTCAGTGGCCCCGCCACCCGCCCGTCTCCCTGGAGGGCGGGCGGCGGGGTGCGTGTAGGGGGCAGGGCCGTGCGGCTGCACGTTGCGCCACGCGGCCCTGCCCTCTCCCACATTCCCCGCCGGGATCTCCCCGGCATGTCTGCTATGGCGTTACGGGGTGATCCCGGGGGGGAATGATTTCGGTGATTTCGGTACGGGGCCAACGGGCCCCGTAACGTCTGAAATCACCTTGTGTGGGGTTGGCCCTGCAAGGACTTACCCCAGGAGAACCACGCTCCGTTTCCACCCACCCATCAGAAGATGGGCTGCCACATTCTGCACTAACTTCAGTCTTCAAGGGCAGCCCAATGTAGAGAGCATTTCAGTAGTCTAGCCTTGAGGTTACAAAAGCAGGCATGACGGTGGCCAGATCCAAATCAGATAGAAAAGGTCGCAGCCAACAACTTCCTCACCAGATGGAGTTGGTGGAAAGCACTCCTAGCCACTGCTACAACCTGATGTTCCAGGCGCAACATGGGATCCAGGAGCACCCTAACGCTACAGACCCAAGTTACCAGATGAGGATGAACCCCCTCGAAAATAGGCATCCCTATCCCCGCAGGTCACAGAACTGATCAACCATCAACACTTCAGTCTTGTCTGGATTCAGTTTCAATTTGCTTGCCCTGCATCTAGTCCACAATGGCAGCAAAGCACCGCTTAAGCACCAAGACTGCCAGGCCTGGGTCAGATGAAAAGAAGACATGGATCTGGGTGTCATCAGTATACTGATGGCATCACACTCTAAACCTACGCACAATCTTGCCCAACAGTCTCAAATACATGTTGAACAAGAGTAGATCCCTGAGGGAACCTACAGGAGAGGTTGTGGTGCAGGGCCAGTGAGCAATTGACCATCATCATACACTGGGACCTCCCAGACAGCAAAGAACAGAATAACTCAAGAGCAGTCCTGCACACTCCTGCCAAGTCCCACAATTGCCTCAACAACACCTCTTGAGTCACTGTGTCAAAGGTCGCCAAAAGATCTAACAGGATCAGCAGGGGATTGACAGGATTACATGTAGGAAAGCACTGCAAATTCTTAAACAGAGTACTGGTTCTTGCTCTTCTCACAATAGATTCATAGTTAGGAGGCAGTGTCGGGCTCTGCAAACCTTACTCACATGAAGCCTTGTTGACCTTAGTACAGCTTGTACATTGTACGTGCTCATGAACCAAGCTCCACTTAAGTCGGTGGGACTCTTTGAATGAGTAATAGTTGTAGAATTGGACCCTCATTAAATATGAGACCACAGTCACATCTTCAGCAGCGGTCGATCCCACACAGATTTTGGCTCTGGGAGAGAATCCAGGAACCAAAATATGCACAGGGTTTGGCCTGTGTAAAAGCACCCCCATGCAGCTTTGCCAGCAAACACCAGTAAAAGTACCGAGCAGGGAAATCCAGCCCTACTTTTGCGGGTGTTTGCCGGCAAAGCCGCATGGGGGGGCTTTTACACTGGCCGAACCCCGCACATATTTTGGCTTCTGGGTTCTTTCCTGGAGCCAAAATCTGCGTGGGATGCCGAAGGTGTGAATGTGGTCTGAGATGCAAGGAACTCATAAACTATCTGAAATTAATATCCTGAATCCTTGCATCATAAAGGAAATAACATATCTTGCTTGTTGTTTTTGTCTATATATTGCCAGCAATGTGCCTGGCACTGAACAGTCATAACAGACAAGAGGCTTACAATTGAGAACGGACAAGGGGAGGGGCAGGGATACATTCATGAAGCTGAGACATTGTAGGTGCTCATGTTCAGCTTATTTATTTATTAGCATCATTTTTATAGCACCCCCTCCTGCCCAATGGCAGGTCAGGGCGGTTACAAGGAAGGAGGGGGATCCAAGAGGATGAGAAGCATAAAGGAGAAATTTATGGGAGTGAGCAGTGAGGGAAAACCTGATGGAAGAGGTAGGCGTCAGTGTCCTAGTGGTACTGGCGATCTTACCATTGTTTCAGCATATCTGCAATCCCTGAGGAATGTCTGGAGTCCACATATTTCATTTATTCTTTAGTGCCACAAAGATTGATTTCAGAAACCTCAAGAAGCTGAGTCTCGTCTATCTGACTGACTTGTGCAGAACGGAAGCAGCTGGAGCCCTTTCACCAAATAATTCATCAAAAGAATCCCATTACCATTAGTCACACTAATGTCCAATCGCACCATTAACTTAAACGAACTCAGGAACAGCATCCATTTCATTTTCCTCTCATGAATGATTGTTTCAACAAAGGACAGTTGGCTGGTGTAGTCCTACTAGTCGCTGGGGACTCCTCTTCCACTAACTTAGATGAGATCTTTAAAAGAAACACATTGGGTGCATTCAGGTCCATTAAACAGAGGAAACTACACAGAAGCAAGAGAAATTAATCCCTGTGATGAAACGCCTAGATATTAAACACTGCCAGGTGCCCAATTGTGAGTGGGCCTTGCACAGGCATAGAGACATGGTGGATGCACCCACTCAAACTCTCTCCCACCTTCTACCATTGCTAGGGCCTCTCACAACAGCAGTCTCTCGGCAGGGACCATTTGTTCTTGTTGTTGGGTACCTTTCCTGTCCTTCTCCTGCTTTTTGTCACTTGATGGACCCACTCAAATACCAATTCACATTAAAAAAAGATTCAAAGAAATGTATCACATAGCACTGCTGGTAACACAAAGTGCCGGACAGCAAATGAATGAAGTACCAAGAAATGAAGTGATAAATTTTGCTAACAAATAGTTTTGAACCTGCTCTCTAAATTCACTTTGTACGAACTCAAACAAGTTGGATTCAATTTGTTTGTTCAAATTATTGGCTCCCGCTCTAATCTGGAGGAGCACTTTGTGTGCACTATATACACAGAAAATCCCTAGACAGACTGCCTGTCAGAGAAAAGCACCTTTTTCTGTGGTGCTCTGGAGCCAGCGTTGCTTTGCGGATGGCAGCATCAGCATTCTTCACTCCTGGACTGTCCAGTAACTGTGCTTCTGTTGACCTGCTTCCTGCAGCGAATGCATCAGGCTGCTTTAGTCCCCCAGCACTGAACCTCTGCCAATTGGAGAGGTGCTGTGATGCACGCTGCTGTCATATTGCACACACTGGACAGCATCCCCTAACACTGCTTGTTTGGGCTGAGGAGGGGGGGTGGGACGAATTATCCATGGGCCACATAGCACTGGCATGGAGGTACAACTGGACCCAGACCTCTGGCACTGAGTAACCCATAGTCTCTAGTCCAGCAAGGGCAGCAGCAGTTTCTCTCTAGCCAGTGGCAGGACCTCCTGCCCCAAACCTCAGAGAAGTAAACCACCCTGACCCTCTGGGGAAGGGGAGGGTAAAATTGTTAATAAATAAATACAATAAAGTAGTAGCAGCCTGCTCAGTCTCAGGACAGAAGCTAGGTATAGCTCCTTAGACGGCCTTTCTTGGTGGCTCTGAGGAGGGGTGAGGTGGTAAAATTTACTTTGTCCAGGGTGGCAAGGACCAAGGACTGGCCTGCTTAATTAGACCAGGGGCAGGTTCTAGCCCTGAACACTGGTTTAGCAGTTCCTACCATCTTGCTCTCACACTAAGGTCTATCTGGCATAATTTAATTGGCTAAACTCTAACATTACACCTGTGGAACTGAAATGAAAATGTTGGCTATACCACATGGGTGGACTAAAAGAGGTTATTGATAGTTCACAATTGTATCACAACTTGGCTTCCAGAAACTGATATAAATATAACTAGGGAAAAAATCTGTCTAATGGATACAGGTGTGACACCCTCATAGACTCTCTGATGTGTCTCCATCTTAATCTTATCTTATTTATTTTATAATTTATATAAAATAATATTTTATACATTCTATTTATTATATATTTTTATATATTATTTTATTTATTATAAAGTTGCAGGAGTGGCTCCTTAGTTAAAGCAAGTAGCACTAAAATCATGAAAATTCTACTTGTTATAAAACTGAAATGATTTATTGTATTGCTGTGCAATATTGTAGTGAGGACTACTTGGGTAGAGTCTGTCCAAATTTCAGGGAGATTGGTTGAGAAATGGCTACATTATAGGACTTTGAATTTTGGAGGCAGAGGTGTTTTTTTCTGGGGCTTGCAACTTTTTTTGTTGACAGGGGAAAAGGCATTTAAATTTACCTGTCTCCCAACCTCCCCAATTCCAGGACCCCCCAACCTCCCAAGGCTTCTGGGCTGAGCAGCTGGAGTAATGTGGCTGGAGAGCAGGGTGGCTTGGACCATGTGAGCTGAGTAGAGGGGAGAAGAGACTCTAGAATGAGACCCCCCCAGAATACTTAACTCCTCCCAGCTCTAACCCACTAACCCTGTGCTTGGCTGCTCTCCCACTGGCCATTTCCTTCCTCTAGTCCCTGCCCAGTGGTTCCCACCTCAGCCCATAGACCTGCCCCCCAAGACCTGCAACCCAGTCCCCAGAAGCCCAGACTGCTTTGCCCAAGTCTCACACCAGGCTTCTCTCCACCACTGCTGATGTGGCACTGTCTGCTCGTTGCCGCTACAGCTGTTTCAATATTGCCAACCCTCCCCTTTAAATCAAGAGGCTTAGGAAAAATACATGTTGCAGGGTTACATTGGTTCCAATGTAGTCCTGCAACATGTATTTTTCATGTGTCTATAACTACTTCTGTACAGTGCCAGGTACATTGCTTGTGCTATATAAATAATAATAATAATAATTCATTAATAATAAATAAAATAATAAGTCTCCCAATATGGACAATACTTCTGTTCCCCATTCCCAGCTAGTGCCACGTGACTGTGAAAACAACCAGTCACTCTGAGGGGATGTCTGAAACTGTGAGGGACATGGGTCTCTGACCTCTACGCTATCAGATTATTGGACCAGTGTCAGTCTGGCTTTCATCCTAGGTACAGTACTGAAACTACACTTGTGGTATTGGTTGACAATCTATGTCCTGATCAACTGGAAAAATTGTATAGTTTAGTAGAAGTTGTGGTGGCATTTAATACAGCTGACCCCGAGGTATTTATGACACGACTGTGGGACCTGGCAGGGGTCCATAGGATGGCTCTTGAGTAGTTCCATTCTTTCCTATAGGGGGAAATTCCAGCAGGTAGTGATGGGCAATTGCTCATTGTCCCCCTGCCTCCTTCCTTGTGGGCACCCTAAGGGTTTCACCTCATTTCCTCTCCTTTTCAATGTGTATATGAGGCCACTGGGAAAGATCATGCATAGATTTGAGACAGACTCATGCAAGATCATTCAAGAGCATGCAGAGTTTGGGGATAGTTTAGAGACTAGCTATCTGGGCAAGATCATGCATAGATTTGAGATAGCATAGACAGGTGTGTTGTGCATGCGCCGCACATGCATGCAATTTGCACAGTACATGTAAAGCTCATGCACATCCCCTTTATAGGGAATATGACATGTGCATGAATCGCACACGTCTTTTGTGTGCATACATTCTCGTGAGCATGTATGTGGGGCTTTATGATCGGCCCCATCATCTGAACTATTCTGTCTCCATTTCATACATAAAGAACCAGTATATTTTTATTTATTGTGGGAAGACTGTTCTTTAAAAGAAATAATTTAATCATCACAGAGATACAAATTTCACCACCAGGAATAAATTTTATTGGATGTTAAAGAGAGCCTCTTAAGTTTTTCCTAAGGCTTTGTTGCCAAGTATCCCAAATTGTAACTGGATGTGCTTTCAATTAAGACAAGTATAATCACGTACTGAAGCAAATTGCTATATAGGTAAGATAGCTAGAAAACTCTCAAACCAGAATTAATTTAGTTAATCTTCACAATGTTAAGGAACTAATATACAAACCTTCTGACAGTCTTATTCTTCTGGTTCATGATTTCATTAACAGCCATAAAACTCTTCAAATTCAAGAAGTCAACAGCTGACTGATTACTCAATGATGCAGCAGAATAGGTTTGTCTCAACTATAATTAAAGAGTAAGTTACTTCTGCACTGCCCAGGGAATGAGCATTAAATGTGTTACATACAGGAAGCAGACATCTTATTGATTACTTACACTCCCCTAATAAATTGAGGTAATTAATTTTTGCTGAGAGGCTTTCACACAAACATAGTTTAAACTGTTATATTCTGTAGGAGAGCTATTTTTAAAAACCCTTCTCAAGGTAGTTGAGACATTTGGGCACAGGAGTTTGCTTGACCAATTTCAGTTGTAGTGTGACTTTTACTTAAAACAGTCTTGCAAATTTCTACACCCCTGAGATAAATAATTTTAGGGATGGTAAATGAGCAGCCTGGCTGGTCATAAATATTTGCAAACCTCAGCCTCTTGACACTTTGACAAACACCAGAGTCCTTTAGCTTGCTATACCAGTGTCCTTTATTTACACACCACAAAGCTATGGATGTTCCAGGTCCTCTGGTCCTGTGGCTTCTGCCTTCCTCCACTAACCCAATTCAAGGGTAACCTGTCTCCTGGAGTCCAGTAGGGCAGTATCCTCCAAGGGGCTAGTACTCATAGTAGTAGTTAGTGCCATCATGATGACTCCAAATGAAGTGCCTGTAACTTGCAGCCCAGCGATGCTGTTAGCATAGACATTATCCCTGTAGAGGTTCACACTGCTCATCTTGCTACAGGTTTCTTGAGCATTATAGCATAGGGCCAAGATCCCAGAGGTAAACTGGTTTCCTGCACTCCCACTCTCTTACTCATGTTTTCCCTGGTCATCTCTAAGCAAAGCTTTTAGAGATACACATCCTAAAATGGCTAGTGACTTCCTACCATGCTCTCAGCTGGAATAATCAGCCATGACTGCTTTTGCTAATGACTCTCCTCATGGGGTCACACAGTGACGCTACTTAGAGTAATTCACAAGGTGGGGCTGCACAGTGCCCCTCCCCCCCCGCACTTCCCTGGCCGCCTGCCCTCTGGGAGACGGGTGGAGGCAGTGGCCAATCCAGCTGCTGCGCCCAATCCTGTACCATGGTTGGGGCCGGATTCCCGGATGGGGCTGGTGGCCAGACATTCAGTGTGGCCATTGCCAGCCCCGTCCTGGATCGTGGCCAATCTAACCACGATTCCAGAGGTGAGGACGGCCTCACCTCCAGAATCATGGTTATTTTGATTCCAGCTAGGTAGTCACCGTGGTGAACATCTGGCGGGAATCTTTTAGATGTTACAGGACAAACGGCCACCACACGGGATTCACTGTGGTTGACCATGGTCTCTTTTCATCTGAAATTACCCTATATCTTGGAAGTATGACTCTATATTCTTTTTCCAGCTGCTCCTGGATTCCACCCATGAAGTAAAGTTCAAGAGCACATAGAGGGGAATATTGAGACGACAGTGGGTATTTTCAGATGTTACAATCCCACACTCAACCACAGTGAATGCCCACATGGTGAGCAAGGGACCGTAACGTCTGTTGGCCCAACAAGAGATTCCCGCCAGATGTTCACCCCCGTGAATCACAGGCGGGAATTTCTTTGACCACGCAAACGGTGGTCCTGCCCGGACCATCGCCATTTGCATGGTCAAAGAGATTCCCACCCATGATTCACGGGGGTGAACACCCGGCAGGAAGTTCGCGTTCAGGCCAACAAATGTGACGTTCCCATGCTCAACCACGGGGAATTCACCGTGGGATCGTAACGTCTGTCCCCTGACCACGGTCCAGAATCAGTGTTGATTCTGGGCTGTGGTCAGTGCCCCAGGGGCTGGTGGGCGCTGCAGCCGCATTGGCCACGGCACTCGCCCGTCTCCCAGAGAGCGGGTGGCCTAGGGAGTGTGGGGTGGGGGTGGGGCTGTGTGACCGCACGTTGAGCCGCACAGCCCCACCCCCTCCCCCGATTCCCCGCCGGGATCAGCCGGCATGTCTGAAAATACCCAGTGCCGGTCCAGTTGTCAGGTTTTCTTGTCAGTGGCTCAAGGTGAAATCACACTCCCCTCACCCTGCCAGTTGTCAGTGGTCCCAGTTGCAATTGCACTCCCCTCTCCCCACTGACTGTCAGTGGCCCTGGGCACAACTGCACCTCTCTTTCTTCACCAGCTGTCAGCGGCCCCGGGCACAACTCTACTATAGTACTGATGAACCTGGATGAGGACAAGGCTGTGGGAAAGTCTAACTGATGGGATGCAGCCACATGAGCAACCATTAGCCTGAATTCATCCACACAGTGGGCCCATGATGTCCCTGGACTCTGCCATGGGTGGTGGCCACATGTTGGGTGTGGGCTAACATCTGGCAGCCACCTAATAAACAAGCCTGGTGTGGGCTACTGTGGGCTATTGAAAACACTCTTCATTTTCCCTATTGGTGGCAGTGGGGAAAAAGCACTGAACAGTGAACACAGGTCCCCCCATGGTCCTGGGGGATGCCTTGTAGTCTAAGTGAGTGGTGGGGGGGAACAGTGACATGATCTCCATTCCTCTTCCCTGTGGGAAGTCCACACACAGTTATAGGGAGAATGGCTGTCTCCCTTCACCTGTCTGCCATTTCCCCTTACTATTGCTATGGAAAAGATGAAAAATAAGATCTTGTACCCAGTATTTTGGACTGGTAAATTTTAAGCACTGTTTTCTCCCTGTGTTTGGTACATTCCCCAAACTGATTGTTGAAATCATTCCATTGTTTTCCTCGGAGTCTCTCCTCCAGTTTTATTTATATTACAATTAGTGCTGAAACAAGTGGGACATTCCATATTGTCACTGGCAAAGAAAATGTATGTATTCATTTCCACAAACCAGTATCTGAATTTGACTTCCACACTGGTGCAAAATCTCCTTCTTTGTATCTCTGTTTACTTCACTTTGGTACTTCTGTCATGTCAATATTTTTGGTACTTGATATTTCATTCACTTCAGCTACTTTGAGCTTAATTATTTGGTATATTTGTGACTTTATGCTGCATTAGGTCACAAAGATGGACCAATCACATTCATGTTCCACAACCGCTTGTAATGCCAAAGACACAATGGCTTTTTTTAAACAAGATGCAACCATGTAGGTCCACCCATCCCAAACGCATCCAAACGCTGGGGGTGGGTGGGGGGTGCACACTCCTGTGACCCATGCACTACCCACCCATGGCCACTCATGAAGCATAGGAGAAAAATCTGGACTGCTCCATGTGGGGGAAGGCTAAAATGTGTGTGGGTAGGGGCGCACATGTATCCCTGGCCCATTTGAATCCCTCCCCACTCACCCCATATGTCCATGGACTTTACACTCAGTGCACATAGATCCCCTTCTTAGCTGTGCTCGTTTAAAAATGGCTAATGTGTCTGTGACAGAGTAGGCCATGGTAAGGTTTGTATACCTTTAAGAGGGCCACACAATGGCACCTGCCCTAAGAGAAGTACCCAAGATGGCTGCTTGGCAGGAAACAGGAAGTAGATGGGTGTGGCTACCAGTATAAAAGCAGGATGATGGAGACAGCTGAGGGCAATCTGTTCCTGAATGGGAAGGAGAATGCATCTCCTGGGAGGTTGTTTAGAAGATCCCAGAAGGTTCCTGACCTGGATACCTGGAAAGGAAGAGGTCTGGATCTGAGGGCCAGAAAAGAGCCTGGACATGTGAGTTGGCAAAGAGCTAAGCCGAAACTGTGGTTGACCTAGGCTCTATTGTTTGGATGTAGACTGGCCAGAGGCTTGGTGCTTGACCAATGGACTATGTGAGTATGAATACACTGCTACTGAGCTTCATGCTGGAGTGCAAGTTTTCTTGGGAACCTGATCCTGCATACACTTACCTCACAGTCAAGTGGGGCCCTGTTAGCATCTTCAACCAATAAAAATACTGAAATACTAATACCAAGGTGAACAAAGTATTAAATACCAAAGTGACTGAAATACCAAAGCAAAAACCCCAAATCAAGATGGAAGCAAGCATCACTTTGGCAAAATGGATGTGAATTTTCCAGATTTATCAGATTTTGTATTTATGTCAAATTTTTGTTTCAGCTCTTATCATAAAGATGAAAACAGACGTAATGCTAACTCCACTTTAACATCGCTTTAACATTTCTTATGCATGTTGCAGGGCTGCATAGGGCACAAATACAGCCCTGCAATATTTTATTTATTTATTTATTTATTTGGATTTCTTAGCCGCCCCCTCATGCCCATGGCATTCCGGGGTGGCTTACAATACAAAAATACAAATACAATACAAAAATGATTTTAAAATAACAATCAAACAAACAATTTAAAACATCTAAAATCCCCTAAAAACCACCATGCATAAGATATGTTAAAGTGGTGTTAAACTGGAGTTAGTGTTGTATCTATTTTTACCCAAGGTCTACAATTTATTAGCCAATTTATGATGAATTCAAGAGCTAATTGTATGGACAACAACCTCCCAGTGATGGCAGTAGAGCCAGAATTTCCCCCTGCATTTGGCCAATGTGCTTTATCCCTCTCCCATTTCCTTATTATTTGTTATGAATATAGTGCTAGCATTAGAAAGTGTTTGATACTGAACAATTGTGATTCGAGACAGTCCCCTGCCCCATGGGGCTTACAAAATCTAGAATGGACATGGAAGAGGCATGTAGGGAGGGACAGGGGTACATTTATGAAGCTGAGAAGCTGCCAGTGCACATGTTAAGGGGAGGAGAGGGATCAGGAAGGATGAGAGCGTAAAGAGAAGCATCAGTGAACAATCTATGGGGCAAGGAGTTGGGAAAGGCCTGATAGAAGAGGTAAGTTTTCAGAAGGGATTTGAAAGTGGGGAGGGAGTGAGCCAGGGAAGGAGTTCCTGGCATAGGGGCAGCATGGGAGAAGGGGTAAAGATAGTTTAGGGAACAGGAGACTCAGTGACAAGTGAGGAGAGTGGCAAAGGATGAGCAGAATTCTCAGGTGGGAACATAGCATAGCAAGAAATTAGGCCAGAGAGACAGGGAGGAGACAAGGCTGCAAAGAGCCTTGAAGGGGAGGATAAGGAGTTTGTGCTGGATGCAAACAGGGCTCAGCACAGTCCTCTTTTAGCAGTAGTCCAAGTTCTGTTTACTTCTATGGTGCCCTGCCTATGTTAGTGCAAAATGCTCAGAGAATCACACTGTCAACCTCACTAAAAGTTTTGGAAATGAATAAAATGTGTTCCAGCCACATCCTGCTCTCCTCAGGGAACTTGGGCCTCTCAGTCACTCACTGCTTTTGAAAACGTTCTCCTGTGTTTTCATGGCACCTAGTGCATAACAGACACCTTAGGAATGCAAATAGCAACGACGAAGAAGGCTGCTGTAAAGCAGGTTTTTATCCATGTCTGAACATTAAGAAAGCCCAAGCATAAAATGGGAGATAAAGCTGAGAGCTGCCAGTATAATTATGGTAACAAATAATATTTATAGAAAATAGGAGACCACAAGTTATAAACTTTGATTAGGCATCAGCTGAAATTACTCTTCTGAATTAATTGATTTTTAAAATTGCTGATGACAACCAGAAAATGGTTAGAATTTTCCCCCTCCTCTTTGAGAAGCAGCCCATTTAGGTTTATTCTCCCTCTGCTTGCACTGTCTAATTGAAGTCTCCATTTGGATGGGGATTGCAACTTTACACAACAAGCACAATCGAAAACTAAGCCTAGGTGCATAACAATCACACACAGAACTTCTTGAATGGGTAATTTCAACTGTATATGTCAATATTTTTTTAGGGTATAACCTTTTTAGGGAATGTTATTGAACGGGTAGTGGCTCAGAAGCTTCAGGGGCATCTGGACCATGTCAGTTTTCTGGATCACTTGCTGTCCGGCTTTCAGCTGGGTTTTGGCACTGAGACTGCACTTGTGGCCTTGGTCAATGATCTCTACTGTGAGTTGGACCAGGGACGGTCGACCCTGCTGATCCTGTTAGATCTCTCGGCTGCTTTTCATACTGTTGACCATGAGATGTTGGTGGCCCACTTGCAGGACCAAGCTGGGGTGAGCGGGACTGTTCTTGAATGGTTCCGTTCCTTCATGGCCAGGAGAACTCAACGTGTGGTCCTGGGTGATTGTTCATCATCTCCCCGGGACCTTATGTGTGGACACTGAGAGGTGTCCCGCAAGGTTCTATTTTTTCCCCGCTCCTGTTCAGTGTGTACATGCAGCCTTTGGGTGAGGTTGTCAGAGGGTATGGTGTGTGGTGTCAACTCTACCTCTCTTTTCAGCTGATCCAGGCCCAGCAGTCTCTGTGCTTACCCGGTGTCTGTTAGCTGTGGGGGATTGGATAAGGGCGAGCTGTCTGAAACTGAATCTTGACAAGGAGGAGGTGATGGAGTGGTGGCTCCCATCATTGTTGGGGTCCACCCTCCATTGGTACCTCAGGTTCGGAGTCTGGGGATGTTCCTCGACTCACAGCTCCACCTGGATATCCAGGTGGTGACTGTGGCGAGGGTTGCATTTTGCTAATTACATCTGGTATGACAGCTTCGACTGTACGTTTCAGACTCCAACCTAGCCACTGTGATGAAATGCAGTAGGGGGCACTATACAGCTGAGCCACCCGCTTCACTGTGTTTGTCCAAATACTCTAGCCTGGGGTCCCCAGAGCTGGCAAACCCCAGAAAAAAACTCATTTTGGCTGCCACTACCTGAGTTCCAACAACCAGAGGGAATTCACACAACTCAGACCCCCAGAACCCCAGAAAGTTATAAACCCACAACTCCCCAAGGGCACTCAGTTTCCTGATTCTCCTTATCTGGTGTTCTCCCTCTTCCAGAAGGCAGAAACCTTGGAGCAACCCAGAGGTGCTTATCTTTGGAAGAAACTGTCTTGGCTAATGGAGCCAGAGGGGAATTCCTTTCTCCCTCTTTAGGTAGCTATGCCTCCAGGGGAAGGGAGGTGATTTTGCAAAGAATAACATGCCCAGTGGAGTTAAGAAATATAAAAAAACTTAGACTTTACTTACAGGGTCAAAAAGGCACAAAGAGGCACTAAAGGGTAAGGAGACAGAATAAGTCTTTGACCACTTTCAGACATTCCCCTCCCCCCAGCATATTCTGGCTTGGGGGCAGAATGCGCAGCCAGGATATGTGCAGGCATCAGCCAATCTAAAAGCCCTCTCCCTCCCTGTGGTTTTTCTGGCAGACATGTGCAGGGATGCAGAGCAGGAAATCACGTGGGGGAGGGGCGGACTTTCAGACTGGCCAATCCCTGCGCATATCTTGGCTGTGCATTCCCCCCTGCAGCCAGAATATGCGTGGGGGGGGGGAATGTCTGAAAGTGGCCCTTGAGTAAGTCCCAGAGTCCAATTCGGTGGGCACGTGGGCGCTTTTTGTATTTGCGTCTGTCTAAACTGTCTTTGTTCAGGCAGGCAAGCTGGTTACTTGAACTTTTAGTTCTCCATGTGCTGTTGGTAAATCATATGAGGTACAGTCCTTGGTTCTGATCTGGGATGAGCCCAGATCTTGCAGGCAGGAAGAGAAGATAAACCAAAAAGGGTCCGTCTGTCCTTTTTAAAGTCATATCCCCCTCTGCTTGGATTGGTCTTTGGGAACTCACCTGGTCTATGACTCAGTCCAAGGCAGGGAGGTCTCTGCTCATCCATGTGGTAAAAACCGAGTCCCTCAGTTCAGGACTGTGGTTAGGAATGTGGCTAGATTGCCATGTGCTCACAAGAGAAAGGAGGGCAGGTCCCACCCTCTCCAGGAATGCATTGCTGTCCTGTCAGGGTCCATCTAGAGGCAAAGGAAGGCCACCGTGAGCACATTACACCAGTGCTCCAATCTCTTCGCTGGCTGCCTATAGTCTTGCAGGTCCAATTCAAGGTGTTGGTTTTGACCTCTAAAGCCCTACATGACCTGGGCCCCCTTTATCTGCAGGATCACCTCACCTCCTGGGTCCTGGATCGGCCCCTGTGGTTTGCTGGTTACACCCTCCTCGAGGTACCCTGGGTATCTCGGGTGACAACGATGAGGAAGGCATTCTCTATGGACACACCGAGGCTGTGGAATTTCCTCCCAGTGGAGGTCCGCCTGGTCCTGGACTGTCCCTCTTTCTGTAGACAGTGCAAGACCTGGCTGTTCCGCCGGGCTTTTGCTGGGGGGTTGGGAAGGGAGAGGGTGCGTTTTTAGCTCCGCCATGAGGATTTCTTTTAAAGGAAATTTTTATATTGTTGTTTGTATTTTTATTGATGCCATTTTATTTGGATGTTTTATAATATGTTGTGAGCTGCCCTGAGCTGCAGTAGCAGGAGGAGGTGGACTCGAAATCTAACTAAATAAATAAATATTTAAGAGCTCAATAGGTTACTTGCTGTATTTGTATCAGGATAGCTGGTCTTATTTTTATTGAAATATTTCATTTCCCAGCCCATTTCTGCTTCATTGTCATAAAGTTTTCTATTTAGTGTTTAATACAATTCATCTAGATCTGTGGTTCCCAACGTCTTTTGCCCGTGTGACCCTGTTCTGAGACTAAAATATAATTTGAATAGCCCCAGAACAACTACAAAGACATGCAACAAATGCTGAATGTCAGTTGGAGTCATGATTCAGTTTGGGAACCTTTAATCTTGATGGTTATTGTCTTTGTATTTTCCCTGGCTTCAAATTATTGGTTGCCAACACTAGATGTCACACTAGGAATGTTTCTGCTACTATCCAGAGTCAGAACTGTATCCTAGTAGAGTAGTGTTTTCTTCCTGGCAGAATTTGACATGTTTACTTTGTTTGTAGTGCGTGTAGAACAACTAGAGATGTTTCCAACCTAGCCGGTAGGGAGTGAAGGCATATAACCCTAGGGCCTGATTCTCCATTAAACACAGGATTTGATGTTTCAGTTCAGTCCACAGCAGCGAAGTTTAGTAAGAGAGCTGTGATACTGGGATCCACGTCTCAAAACCTCAGGGTGTTGCCTGACGCTGCTGTTTCCAACAACTCCCAGGTGACTTCCAGTCTGGTGAGGAGCATCAAAATCCCCGCCCCGAGGGAAAAATATCTCCCATGTAAAAATGCCCATTGATATTATTTATATGAGACTTTCTTCATTGAGTCTTCCCATTGATATTGGTGAGGCTGGATGAATCCTGCCGTATTTGAAAACATACTAGACATTTGTAGTTAACAGATTTCTGGTTAGCTGAAACTGTTAACCATGTGTAATGAGAAACTGTCAGATTTGCAGTAACTGATTTGCTCCAACAAAGATCTATTACAGAGTGATGTCTGGTTATTGTTTGATCAGTTAACCAATATACTAATTTACACCATTTACTGTGTTACCACATTACTGTTTTTCCATCTTTTCTAATGTTACAAGCTAATTCTATTTGCCCATAATTCCTTTCCTTTCCTGTTTACTCCTCTGTTTCAAGGATGCCTGATCCAAATCTGCTGTCTGCACTTTTGCTATTGGTCTGGAAGTAAACCAGAAATGATGGAATGCAGAAAAACCATACATTGGTTATGCGGTACATCAGTTATGCAGTAAGGATAGAGCATTAATTGGTATTTCAGTTAATCACTGCTGTATACAGTTACTGCTGTCATATATGGGTATCATCCAGTTAAACGATTAGCTATCCAGAATTTCAATTACTAAGCACAGTTATGAACTTGACCATCCATTTCTACTTTATTTCTGGCCTGAGGAGACTGGAATTGAAGTAGCTTATGTATGGACTGAGAGAGAGATTCAGTATTAAAAAATTTTCAACTGAAAAACACTTTAGCTCTTGAGTAGTTTATTCTCAGATATGATATGTATCATGCCATATTGATGAAAGAAGGAACTTTGTTTTAAAGAGTTCCAGAAGCTTTTTAAATAAAGATGAAATCAACACCATTTGCTCCTTCAATTTGATGGTCTGGTAGTGTGGTTGAAACCTAAGCCACTTGTAATTCTCCAACAACATACAATAGATTAAAGTTGAAAGCGCTATAAAATTTGTTTATGAGCTCACAGAGTGAAAAATTGTAGCATTAAATGATGTAGAGGAAGTGGAAGCTTATAAACCTAGGGCCTGGCTCTCCATTGTCCTGTGCTCTGTGAGCTCATTGGGTGTTTTCAGATGGACAGCAGCCCCATCTCTGCTCCACTGCACCCCTGGGTGGTCCATCCATCTAAAGCCAGGCTACCAGATGTGCAGGCAGAGCAGAGGTGGAGCAGGCTGTCCCTGCTCTGGGGCAGCCCCTCTTGCAGTGCTCCAGAACATCCCAGCGTGCCGATGGTAGAGTGGTCCGGCCAAACCCGAGGCACTGGCCTGAGGCAAAGCTGCTGTCTCTTTGCTCGGTGGATGGCCACTACAGCTCTGCTCTCAGCGGGGGTTGTCCTGGGCAACACCATAGAGTTGCAGGCGGCAGCCTAAAGCATCAGGCGAACCACCTGCAACTCTATGGTGTGAGGGAGGGGGACACTGTGTGGGTGGATCGTGGGTTGTGGCAGCTGCCCAGTCTGTTTAAACCTGACCCAGGCAGGGCTGCAAGCAGGCAGATGCAGGGGTGCATCCCTGGAGCAGGTCTGGGGGTGGTCAACCATGCATCCATCTGAAAACACCCATTGACACATGCAAACTGGGTGTAGCTTGCTACTCTCTCATAGTGGTGTGCAGAAATAAGTAACCATGTAAGATGCTAGGCAATGGAGAATCAACCCCTGACTTTGTGTTTGCTCTGGCTAAGAGGTTCTTAAGTTGTGGGTTGGATCCCAAGAGGGCAATGATTTTGCTAGATATTTTATATATTTTGTTGCTGTCTGGGGTCACTAGTTTAAGTATCAAAATGAGGTCACTGTAACAGAGTGAAGCCTTTGTGGCGTGAGTCCTAGCAGGGTGCTGCTCAATAAGTCACTCTTTCAGGGGAAATTACCTCAAATTCTTTCCTATACAGTCTATATACACAATCTCACAACTATATGCAAGTCCAGTTCCACTCACAGCTCTTCACCTTATTCTCTTCCAGACAGGCATCAATCCTCGGTCTTTTGAGTCTTCCTTTAGCTTCTGGGTCAGTCGCCTCTCCCAGAGCCCAGCAGACCCACACAGCCCAGGCACTTGGACCTCTGAGCCTTCACAGTCTTCATAGCTAGTCTCAAGACCCTCTTAGGCCTAGCTCTGGCAGAGCTCTTCCTCTAGCTCTTGCCTCCTTTACAGCTTCCACATCACTGAGTTGTGCTCAAGCTTAGCTCCCAGGGCTGGCTTGTGCCACACTCTTGTGCAGGTGCAGTCCAATGAAGCACAGACCTTCCACTATTAAAACACCCGCAGCTCTGCCCATGCCTTCATTCAAGCTAGTGCTAGCCTTCTTAAAGGCCCATTAGCCCACAAGCCCTCTGGCCTGCTAGCCACACAGGCAAAAAGCATGAGAACTAATGATCTAGCATTTTTCCATTGCTGATTTAGAATTGGTGCAGTCCCACCACTGGTGGTAACAATGGCAAAAGCACTAGTCTAGACAGACTAAGCAGAGATGATTTTACTTCTTCAGGGGAGAGATGCAGATTCCATAATTTCACATAAGATATATTATTATTATTATTATTATTATTAACAAACATTTATATAGCGCCAGCAGTGTACATGGCACTTTACAAAGTAATAAAATAGACATGGTCCCTGCCCCTAGGGCTTACAATCTGAGCGACAGGAGCTGGGGGAGAGACATAGGAAGGGGAACAGAGGGAGAGACAAGGGGTCTAACATTCATGAAGATGCGAGGTCTCAAGTGCACGTACTTGGCTTGGTTACGATGAGAATGACAGCAGGCAGGTCCATGTGGCAAGGAACAGTTTGGGCACTAAATAGTACAGTTTGGGCACTAAACTGATCCCTTTTTATAGTGGGAAAACATCATGGACCTCTATATCTATCCCAAGTACACATACTTTTCATGGTTAACAGGCTGAAAGAGACTCAACTATCAGAGGGTTAATGTGAAATAAGCAAAGTACAGAGAAACTACCATCCAGGCCTTTTATACAACATGCTCCAAGATTAAGATACGATGTTTAGGCCCAAACTCTAGCTTCTGCATGCTAAAATAATTACAAGCTGTTCATGCAAATGTTTTAGTGCTTTTAAAAACAAAACACCAGTAATATGCAAAAGGACACATCCATTCCCTGTTCTGTCATGCTATTTGCACATCACCAGTGTGACTTTGCTGCCATCAGTGCAGTTACTTTTCCTAAAAGAAAAGTCACCAGTATGAATGAGATGAAGATCAGGCCTCATGTTCCTAGGCCTTTGATGCTTACCTAATAGGGTACCAGAATATAGAATTGGGACCACTCTTTTTAACATGATAGTTTCCCTTTAATAAAAGAAGAGCTATTGTGCTTTTTAATGCCCCGAGTCTTTTTCTTTCTTTCCAGGCTTTCCTCTTTACGTGCATGCAAATATTAATCCATAATTGAGTGAGTAGCTTCAGATGCACTGTGCAGATTGACTCCTTCTTGATCTTGCTTCATTCTATACTTGTGTTTAGAGGCAAATGCTCCTCAAACAATTGAGTCAGAACCAAACATCCAGAACATTCAGAAAGTGTGAATTCTCATATGCTCTCATATGCCTCACAACTCAAATGGGATTTTCTGCTTATGGGACAGCCAGTGCCAGTTACTGTGGGTGGCAACTGTTCTGTTTCTGCTTAGGTGTTTAATCGTGGGTGTTCAGAACCCTAAGATGGTTCTGAACACCATCAGTGGAGGGCCATCAGTTATGGGGGACACCACTCTCACCACCTTACCCACCAACATCACTTCCGTCTTGTCGGGATTCAGCCTCAGTCGGCTTGCCCTCATCCAGTCCCCCACATCCGACAGACACTGAGTGAGCACCGAGACTGCCAAGTCTGGGTCAGATGAAAAGGAGAGGCAGAGTTGGGTGTCATCAGCATAATGATGACACTGAACATCAAACCTTCTCATGACCTCGCCCAAAGGCTGCATGTACACACTGAGCAGGAGCGGGGACAAAATATAACCTTGCGGGACTCCACACGTGAGGTCCCAGGGAGATGATGAACAATCACCCAGTACCACACGTTGAGTTCTCCCAGCCTGGAAAGAGCGGAACCACTTGAGAACAATTCCGCCCACTCTGGCTCGGTCCCGCAAGCAAGTCACCAACATCTCGTGGTCAATGTAATCAAAAGCAGCTGACAGATCTAATAGAATCAGCAGGGTCGATCGACCCTAATCTAATTCACAGCGGAGGTCATCGACCAAAGCCACAAGCACAGTCTCTTAGTGCCATAACCCAGACAAAAACTGGACTGTAAGGGATCTAGAAAAATGAAGTAGTCCAGATGCTCCTGATGCTGCCGAGCCACTACCCATTCAATAACCTTCCCTAAAAAGGGAAGGTTAGAGACTGCCCAATAACTGGCAAGGGAGTCAATGTCATGAGAGAATAAGGGGGCTACTGTCAATCAAAGGTGTGCCACATGACTGGAAGTCCCGCCCCCCTGTCAATGTTCATTGCCCCCCGGAAGTCCCTCCCTGAGCAGGTGGATGTGACGTAGGGGGAAATGACGTGGGTTATGCGACTCCCTGAGCAGGCGGATGTAATGTAGGAGGGGGAAATGATGTGTCGCTCCAGGATAGGGCAGGGGTAGGATGACTTGCAGAAATGGGGATCGTGTGACAGAGCTGAGCCAATAGGGGAATGTTTTGTCAGTCCTGGTGGCACTGTGGGTAACCATGTAAGGGTGCAAAGCCAATCAGAACCATTTCCAGGGTGACTGTTGTGGGAGCCATTTTGTGAGCCCTCAGACACCACTTTTTACAACTGAAAATGGCTACACCCTTTCAGCTTATAAGAAAGGCCTGTAGTGTATTAAAACCCAAAGAAACTCCACAGAAGGTAGATGAAGCTATGGACATGCACCAGCCCCTTGAACCCATGGTAAGACTAAAGAAAAACACCAGAGGTTTTTTATTTATTTATTTTATTTGAAGGAAAAAAGAGAGTGTTTAATGTTTCTTTTATTTTAACAGATAGATGATGTTGTGAGGGCTTTTGAAAACTTGAAGTTGAAGATAATGTTGGCATAAACATATCCTGTGTCTCCTGCATTTGCAACTGTTTAAGAGGAGGTGAACAATTGGATTGGTGTAAAAAGAATCTAGCAGCGCCAGAGGAATAAAAGCTTTATATGAAATGTCATTTGGTGTCATTGTTGTTTTTCTGGCATGAGTAGCTGGAAGCATGGCAGCGCACGAGGCTCTGTTAAAAAAGATCTATTACACACCGGGAGAGACTGGAAGCTTTGGAGGGGTGCACCCTCTTTTTCAGGCCGCTAAAAAGCAGAGTAATACCATATCTAAGAGGTGATTTCATGGCGTTCAGACCAAGATGCATATACCCTGCACAAGCCTGCACGAAAGTGTTTTAAAAGAAACAAAACAATTGTGTCAGGGGTGGATGCACAATGGCAGACTGATTTGACTGATATGCAGCACCTTTCTACATATAACGACGGTTTCAGGTATATCTTGACCATCATAGACATCCTGTCTAAGTATGCGTGGGTCTTAGGTTTGAAAAACAAGACAGGAGATGAAGTGGCTAGGTCCTTTGGAGTCATATTCAGGGAAGGGAGGATACCCCCAAAATTACAAACAGTTCAGGGGAAAGATTTTTTAAATAAGACATTCCAGAAATTGCTCAGACAGCATGGGGTGCACCACTTTGTAACCAATAGCCATGTCAAGGCGGGGGTGGTGGAGCGTTTTAACAGAACTTTAAAAACAAAGATGTGGAGATATTTCACAGCTCGCAACACCTTTCGCTATATTGACGGGTTACCTCAGTTCATAAAGAGCTATAATCACAGCTACCACAGGTCCATACGTATCAGACCTGTAGATGTGAACTCTAGAAATGCTCTGAAGGTGTGGGAAATGCTTTATGGGGACAACCAGAGGATAAGAAAGGAGGTACCCTCATTTAGAAAAGGGGACCACGTGAGGATCTCCAAGTACAAAGGAAAATTTGAGATAGGTTATGAGCAAACCTTTACAGGGGAAATAGTCCTAGTGGATTACATCCTTACCAAAGCACATTGGCCTGTGTACAGACTGAGAGATTATGAAGACGAAGAGATCCTTGGCACCTTCTATCCTGAAGAGCTTCAAAAAGTCAACCCTAAGCAGGAAACGTTGTACAGGGTTGAGAAGGTGTTAGCCACAAAGGGGAAGGGGCGAAACAAGCAGTGTTTGGTAAAGTGGCTAGGCTGGCCTTCTAAATTTAACAGTTGGGTAAGAGCCTCAGAGGTCACTGAAGCTTAATCATCATGGAGGAAGGGGGGTTTCACATCACTTTACCGAACAACGCATGCACCAATGCTTTTCCACAAAACACCAGTTCTAATTTTACCATACAGCTTGTCAGACCCTTGGACCTTCCAGGTGCCTGGGATGTGGGCTTGGCTGAAATACAATACCCCCACAGTTGGGACAACGTAGCAACGCCCACCCTTTATGAAATCAGCCATGGACCTGCAAAGTGGCATTACACCCTCGCCCCCGGCTATTATTCAAGCATTGTGGAACTACTGGAACAAATAAACAACCAGATACCCAGAGGTACTGACCCACCTCCTGTAGCCCTGAGGTTTGATCCTGTGGGAAGAAAAGTTAGAGTGGAGACCACTGATACACACTGGGTCCTGCTCCGAGGGGTCGAAGCCCCTAACATAGGTAGGCCAGCTGATTCATACAGGTTCCCAGCCCACGGGGCTCTAGCCCATATAATAGGGGCATCGCCAGGTTTAACGAACCAGCAATTTCCCCACGCTGCAGACATTACGGAGGGGTTCAACTCTCTGTACCTGTACATAGACATCGTAGAGCACCAGTTTGTGGGGGATTTCTCAGTGCCACTATTGCACTGTGTTCCTGTGTGGGGGAGCAGCAACGAGTTTGTCACCATCACCTACAACAAGCCTCACTACGTACCGATCAGTAAACACCACGTTGACACTATCACCATTGAAATAAAGACAGATCAGGATGAGCACGTCTCATTTCGTTTTGGAAAGGTGGCTGTGAAACTACACATATGCTCTCAGAGAGCAGTGGGGTTTTAAGATGGTGATTGTAAAAAATTATGGGGACCCCAGGGTCTATGCCAACTATTACAAGGCGCAGGCCGGTTACGGCCTCCCGGGATTTCAAGGGGCCCCTGTGATGTATGGCACAGGCATTGGGGGGATATTTTGCAGTCTCTTTCGAAAAGCTGTTCCTCTGTTAAGAAGGGATTTTGTGTTGATTAAACCCCATGCCAAAACAGCCGCCCAAAATATAGCCAAGGATGTGTTGGGGCATTTCTCTCGTACAGTTCTGGAGAAAATCACCCCCTCTGATAAACAGGAGGGCTCCAGGCTTATGTATATACAGAGAAAAAGAGGAGTTAAGAGAGAGGCTCCACAAACACCACGAGTGGGGCCCCCTCAAGCCCATAAATGGAAGGCTCCGCAGAGGGGGGCACGGCAGAAGCAGGGAAAGGCTGCATGAAAGAGGAGACGTGTTAGTACGAGGAAGGGTGATATCTTTTAATCAACATGGCTTTTATTCACTGTGGATCTGAGGAATGCACCAAATCTGAGCTAGACCTGTTTCAAGTACCCCACACACAAACCAGCATCGAGAAGAGCATGTACATAGAAATCCCCCCTCTTTCAACCGTGGGTGAGACAGCCCCGCTTGATTTTTTCATCACTGGAAATGGAATAGACTATTTAGATTTAAACAATACGTTACTCTACCTTTCCTGCAAGATTGTCAAGGAAAACAGAGCCAACCTCGACGCAGACAACGAAGTGGGGCTAGTGAATTACCCTGTGGCCTCCATTTTCAGTCAGCTGGATGTCACATTGGGCGACCGTCTTATTAGCCAGAGCAATAACTGCTACCCTTACAGGGGCTTCATAGAATCTGTGCTCAATTACGGTGGAGATGCCCTCGCCACACAATTTTTTGCAGGCCTGTTTTACAAGGACACAGCTGGACACCATGAATCAACAGATTTGGAGGCGGATAATGAGGGCTTTAAGAAGAGGGCGGACCTAACCAGAAACAGCAGAAAAGTTGAGCTGTTGGGACCCCTCCACAGTGACCTGTTTTTTCAAGAAAAACTATTATTGAACGCGGTGGATGTGAAAATAAACTGTGTCCGAGCAAGGATTCTTTCTGCCTCATGAGCAGTGACCCTGCCAGGTGGTACAAGTTGCAGCTTCTAAATGCCTCGCTTTTTGTGAAAAAAGTACGAGTGGCACCAGGAGTTTGCCTAGGACATGCTGAGGCCCTGCTTACCTCCAATGCTAAATACCCGGTAGATCGGGTGGGGATGAAAGTATTCAGTATCCCCGCCAGCAGTCGTGTCAGTAATCAGGAGAATCTGTTTCTTGGACAGATCCCCAAGCTGCTGGTTTGGGGTTTCCTGGACAATGATGCTTTTAGTGGAAATTATGCCAAGAACCCCTTCCATTTTAAACATTATGATATTAATTTTGTGGTGCTCTATGTGGATGGAGAGCAAATTCCAGCCAAGCCACTGCAGCCGGACTTTGCAGGAGGAAATTGTGTCAGGGAATACGTGAACCTGGTACAAACCGCCAGCAAGCACATGAAAGACAGTGCGCTGCTCATCAACCATGAGGAGTTTGCACAGGGGTACACGCTGTTCGCCTTCGATCTGTCTCCTGATCAGGAAGGTGGTGACCATTACTCACCAATTAAAAATGGAAACCTGAGGGTTGAAATACGTTTTGCGGCTGCCTTACCCATCACTATCAACATGATAATTTATGCTGTTTTTGACAATGTGATAGAGATAAATCAAAGGAGAAATGTGTTGTTTGACTATATGTGACATGGATACTGTACAGCTAATACATATTTTATCATCAGACCCCTACATGAGAAAGACATACTTGGATGTGTTCCCAAGTGACTGGCTTCCCAAGGTGAGATTGTGGCAAAGGGGGCCTACAGGCCTAGTGGTCAACACACCCACCCACACCCAGCCTGGAGAACACTGGCTTGCAGCCTACCTAACAGAACACAATCAGGGTGAGTTTTTTGACTCTTACGGCCATTCCCCTGACAGTGATCTGTTTCCTAGAAGCATTCTGAAATTTTTGAAGAAAAATGCTTGTAGGACTGTATTTCACCACAGATAATTACAAGACCTGAGTTCTGTGACTTGTGGATATCACTGTGTATTTTTTCTACATCATCGATGTAGGGGTTTATCTTTTGAACAAATTTTAGAAATGTATTCTGATAATTTAGCAGAAAATGACCGAATGGTGATGCAGTTTATAAAAAGTAAAAAGTTGCGCATGTCCAGGACTGTGCAGGGCATGCTTCAACAAGCCCAGACCTGTGTCTCCTGCAGTGAATTTCAGAACCGTGTTTTTCAATAAAGCAGGTTTAAAAGTAAATCCTCATCTGTGTCTTTTGTCCAAGGCAAGACCCAGACAGTGTGATTCTTTCTATAAAAAAAAGAAAGATTTATTTAAACACGTTATAAAGGGAACCAATTAAACAGTCCAGACTTTCTTCTATAGGCTTGAAGAGGGATCATGGGGGTGGTAGGTAGACTTGAGGCGGGGTCTGATTTCATGGCATCTAGAAGCTCTCTATTAGAAGCATTTCTTATTAGAGATGAAGATACGTTAACGTCGGCCATAGCTTTAAAAAAAACATCCCAGCCGGTGGGTGGTTTCTTGAGAGCGTGCTGTTGTGTGACTGCACGAACCAGGTCCAGCATGCTAGACTCTCTGATTGGTGTGCCTTTGTACACAAATGTACCGCTGTCATCCCAGGATGTGCGCTCGGCATTCTGTTTTAATTTAGTCAACAGAAGCTGAGCATTGACCTGATTTTGCTTATTTATACCTTTTAGCACCTCTTGTGTGATGGTGTCTGATTCCAGAGGGGGGTTTGAGACCAACTTTTCTGAGGGGGGAAGCATTAAAGTCAGTTTCCCTTTTTCTGCCTCCTCTTGCCTCACAAAGGTTAAATATTTTTGAAGGGCAGAGGCGTAGTGCTTTGCCTTCTCGTAGTCACCCATGCCGGGCCTATGCAGAATGGCTTTCATTTCTGCATCTAGAGAACGGCTAGCAGTGGCTCTGATGCTTTCCTCAGGGGGCGGAGGTCTTCTTAATTGCTCTAGCTGATGTGATGGCACCAAGTACATTTTTTCAGCATATTCCATCACTGTCTAGTCAATAGGCTCGTGATCAGCGGTATGGCGATACTAAGCAGTGGTCCTAGAAAGCCACCTTTCTGGTTCAGCAGTTGCCTCTTTCTTTTAAGAGTTGTTTTCTTATTAGAAAGGGCCTTTATATTTCTTTTTTCTTTTTTCAACACCCTTAGTTGCCTTGGGGTGAGAGGAATATTACCTTTTAAGGTATTTAAAGCAATTTCTGAGATAGCAGCCACTAGGTCATCAGAAGCAGCACAGAGAATAGCTTTTCGTTGCAAAAGAGGTAGTTTTACAAGCTGTTTTAGAAGGGGGAGATTTCTCTTGACCCGGGACGACATACTTGCACCGAATGGGAGGGGGATAATAAGGTCAGTGGCTTTTTATTTCCTTTTTTTCAAAGTGTATGTAACAGGCCAATCTGGGGGGAAAAGACCCGACCTTAGTCTGTAATCCTCTGGTGTGGAAGCATTTAAATCCACAACCAGGTACCCATAAGGTTTTTGGGTAGCATCTTCAAAGGCTTCCATGAAAAATTTGGTTTTTCCTGGATACATTTGCCGGGCCAGAGTAGCAATCTGTAATTTATCTCGGGGGTTCTTAAACAAAATGATAAATTTACTGTTAAGATTAATAGTTCTGCTACGCTTCCCCTGGCAAAAGATGTTCTGTACAATATAAATAATGGATAATTTTTTATGATGGCAGTATTTTGTGAAAGCTTTCTCGATCTCACCATTTTCAGAAGCAGAGTCCATCATGTCGTCTACTACAATCCAATTGACTTTATTGGTGGGTAGCATCACATCATCGTTCAGTGTATCAGGCAAACTATCTACAAACTTGATAAAAGGATATTTACAGAGTAATTCTTTATACAAAGGTTGCCAGCAACCATAATACCATACAATATTCTCAGGCATATCAGACAATAAAGTATCAGCATGTTCCAAGATTTTTGTTATAAAGTAGGTTTTCCCGCAGTTGCTAGGCCCTGCAAGAATAGCGGAAAAAGGGTGTTGCCAATGGGTGTCCATGGTTAATATCCGTAAGGGGTGCTACTAAGGTCTTCTCGGAGCACCCTCTTATCATAAACCACTTTTTGTGTTTTTTAAAGTGTTTTGGTGTGGATTTCAAACTGCGCTCTGTTTCTTACTATCCCAGGATGCTGTATCACAATTTCTTTAGGATTTTCTCCTTGTGGGTCATAATTTTGTACAAGATCTTTAATGCCCTCAAAATTGATTTTTTCCAAGTTGGCAATGTTCAGTGTGATTCCTTTTACTTTCATACACACTTTCCCCCCCAAGAGCTTGAAGCCATATGTTTTGGGACCCCCCCGATGCGTATTCTGTAATGTATTCATCTGAAGGAAGCTCGCTCGTCAGCTCTCCTAAATAGTCACCCAAAGGGGGATCCCCCTCCCCGCTCACAAAAATAACAGAATCAGTGTCATGATAGAGGCAGTGGTCTTGCTGCCCATCTAGAAGTTTGAGCAGCTCTAAGCATGCATAAGCCGTAGTGAAAGCCGCTAAAAACACATTTGTGTTGCTGGAGATCACACAGCGGCCTTTAGCGTACTTCCACCCGACAACAGCTGCCTCCTCCCCCAAAAAATCTCAGGAGGAAACAACGTAGTGTGGGGAAAACACAAGTTAGAAAAGATCATCAGCCTCCCTCGCTATATTCACATTCCCAATATTTACTCTCTGCGCAAACTTACCCCAGAGAGAGTTGAGATAAAGCTTAGCAATACTGCGCTTTGAAGGATTAACCTCCACATGTTCTGGACGTAACCAAACCCCCTCCCTCTTATAATAGTCCTCAACATACTTGGCTCGTTGCTCTTTAATGACACACCATTGAGGGTACCCCGATGCCTCCTGCTTTTGCCAGAGATGCAGGTTAATATACTCTGAAAAGAGTTTATCAGACCTTTTTTCAAATTGCCACACTTCAAAGACTTTACCTAACCTGTACCCCTTCTCTAAAGCAACAGTCAGCTCAACGGTGCACCATGTCCCCTCAAGGGCCCTTTCCTCATCCGTGTGCAAGCACGAATGTATCTGTTTTTTCTCTGTGCACGTTCTGCACAAAGGGAACATAAACTTTCCACCCATCCTAAAAGGGAGAATGGGGGGGGGGGGAAGCCCATGAGGAGGATACACCTTTGCTTTGGCAAGACCAAAGTACTCAGAGAGTGGTGCAAAATTTTCACAAATGATTTCAGGGTGGCCAGTAGGGTATTCTTTTGTTTTATTTACAAAGGGGTAAAGACTGGTAAAATCATAATAACGAATCTCTTCCCCTGGCTCTGTAGCATAGTAAAGAGAGATAGCATTAGTTCTCCCCCCAAACAACGCATCTCTAGGCTGCAGGGGTTGCGGAAACCCTNTTCAACTCCTATTGTGGGTATAACAGTAGTAAACACGGGTAAATGGGGAACTGCATTACTACGGAGCATAAAACACGTGGCCCCGTTATTAACTAGAAAGGGAACAGGGGTACCCCCAACAGAAATCTGAACATGGGAGCTTCTGTTGAACATGGGGCCTGACTGGTCAACAGACAACAAAAAACAGACAAATAAGACAAAAAACCCAGACAAACAAGATGAGCTCATGTTTTTGGGGGGTCCCGGGACCGAGTCAGTTGGTTTTTAGGCGCAAGATAGTGTTCACGGGGCCGGGGCCATTTTTGATGGCGGCGGCAGCAGGAAGGTTTCAAATGACTGGGAAGGCTTCATATCTGCAGTTTGTAGGATGGTGGTTCTGGATTACCAGGTTCACGGTGGGAACACTCGTCAGGGTTTCTGTCTGTAGATTTATGAGACTGGTACTTCTGTTCCAGGAATTCTGCATGGCCACGGACAGCACGGGTTTCAAATTTACTGCTGAGGAGGGTGTCTGGGTCCTGGGTTACGTCTGTAGGTTAACTGTTGAACTTGTAGGAGACAGAGTTTGACTATCACTTTCTTTTGTTTTGCCTCGGGCTTTTTTCCTCTGTAACTGGTCCCAAATTTGGCTGTAAAAGACTTGAATCTTGTTAAGAGTTTTTGTTTTTCAATTCAAATGGGCCGCCTGTAGTTTAGTGAGGAGGCGAGCCCCGTAATCATCGGGGTGTTGTCTTTTTGGTGGAGAACTAAGGATACACGGTGCCAGTTCTGTTGGGGAGGGACTAGTTTCAAAATGACTTTAAGGAGTCAATTTGAAATTTTAACTAAAACTGCGTGTTGGACATCAGTGTCAAACCCAGGGTCTTGGACTGTTCAGTCATTATTATTATTGTTGGAACGGCTTTGAGATATTAAAGTTCCCCTATGTTCAAGTTAAGAGACCAGAGAGGAACAATTTAACTTGAGGAGGTTGGGCTTTTGACTATATAAAGGAGGAGAAAGAAAACATACAGAGGAAATAGATATTTCAAAGCACTTTTTGACGGCAGGACTATAAGCCTCTGCGTTCCATAGGTACCAAACATCCATTTGTCGGAGCCTTTTTCTCCAGATCATTTTAGAAACATTTCAAAATCGAGAAGGAAAAAAAAACCTCCAAAGGGAATTGCAAATCCAGATTGTCAGGTATACAAATTTTATTTAGCTACCCATTTTACTGTTGTAGATCCATATTTATTCAACACGTATTTAATTGGAGTATCCCCCGGGGGTAATTTGGAGGCAGTTGAGCCCATTTTAATTTTTAGTTCCCAAACTCGTTTCACAAACTAATTTAGTAAAACCACAGATAACAAAGTTATACAGGGGACAGACAGACAGACAGAGGAGGCAAAGGAATACCGGCAGGGAGCGATGAACCATCTGTTAATTAACAAGTAATCAACAGTTCATGGTGTTCGCACTACCCCACATACCTGGAATGGGTGAGGGAAACACACACATTTTGCAAAATACAAACTGACAAGACCTTACAAATTAACACAAAAGGATCCTCTAAAGTCCCAGAAGTCCCAGTATTTGACTGGAACCAACGGATCTATAGAGACTCAGGTTGGAAGGAATTAGGTATTTACAAACACTCTCATACATTCACACAGGGGGAAGGAGGTCCATTTCCTTACAGAGTGCCAAAAGCAACTAACTGCAGGATCTGGCTCCTACAGGGAAAGGAAAGGATTCATACAATCATACCCGTGGAGTACATGAGGTTCCACCAAGCCTCCTTGCGATAGAAACCAACCATATAGGATGGCCTCTTGGCAGCTGAACTTGGCTTAAGTCTCAGACTTGGATCACGGTTATTAACATTCACACATTTATTTCAAAATATACCAGACAAAACATACACCAGACAAGACATAAACACTAATAAACATAGTGTAAAATAAATTTCTGATTCAGACAAGGCGGAGTCGGTGTTTTAAAACCGAGTTCCATCAAACAGGGCACCTGTTTCAGTCCCTAATTGACCACCAGGGTATTAGGGCAATTATCAGAATGGGGCTCGGTTGTTAGCCGAGGTCCACCGTGAGCGAGGGTCCCCCACTACCAGAACAGCAAAGCACTTACCGCAGGAGTCCATAGGATTCCTATGTTCCTCTCATCCCACTTCTGACACCAGAATTGTCGTGGATTTTCAGGCTGAGAATGAGAGGAGGCTGCAACAGGAATGTTCAATCAGGTTTATTCAGATACACAGCTGTGGGACACACTGGTATTTCTACCAATGGACCACGCCTTACAGCACAAAGCCTCCTTATATACACAGTGGCGAACAAGCAACCATACGTGGTTCAATCATGCTGGTATTAGATACCCATATCTGACAGGAAATACCTCTTGTTACTAGGCAGAAATTGGGTTGCTGACGCAAGTTCAGTTCCTCAAAACTAGGGATAAGGGGGCACAGGGGTGCAATGGGATATCTGTCAGGAAATGTAGCTAACCACAGACCCCACATACACAGGAAACTTCAGTATTGGTGCTAACTATAGCTCATGAAGCTTTAGCAGACAAGCTGAGATGGATATGTCAAGACATGTCCCTTTCTTGCAAAGCAATAAGCTCTGGCCTAAAGTTTGGTCAAGGAGCCATATTGAGAGTCTTCCATACCCTATTATATGGGCTAGAGCCCCGCGGGCTAGGAACCTGTATGAATCAGCTGGCCTACCTATGTTAGGGGCTTCAACCCCTCAGAGCAGGACCCTGTGTGTATCAGTGGTCTCCACTCTAACTTTTCTTCCCACAGGATCAAACCTCAGGGCTACAGGAAGTGGGTCAGTACGTCTGGGTATCTGGTTGTTTATTTGTTCCAGTAGTTCCGCAATGCTTGAATAATAGCCGGGGGCGAGGGTGTAATGCCACTTTGCAGGTCCATGGCTGATTTCATAAAGGGTGGGCGTTGCTATATTGTCCCAACTGTGGGGGTATTGTATTTTAGCCAAGCCCACATCCCAGGTGCCTGGAAGGTCCAAAGGTCTGACAAGTTGTATGGTAAAATTAGAATTGGTATTTTGTGGAAAAGCATTGGTGCATGCGTTGCTCGGTAAAGTGATGTGAAACCCCCCTTCCTCCATGATGATTAAGCTTCAGTGACCTCTGAGGCTCTTACTCAACTGTTAAATTTAGAAGGCCAGCCTAGCCACTTTACCAAACACTGCTTGTTTCGCCCCTTCCCCTTTGTGGCTAACACCTTCTCAACCCTGTACAACGTTTTCTGCTTAGGGTTGACTTTTTGAAGCTCTTCAGGATAGAAGGTGCCAAGGATCTCTTTGCATTCGTAATCTCTCAGTCTGTATACAGGCCAATGTGCCTTGGTAAGGATGTCATCCACTAGGAATATTTCCCCTGTAAAGGTTTGCTCATAACCTTTCTCAAATTTTCCTTTGTACTTGGAGATCCTCACATGGTCCCCTTTTCTAAATTAGGGTACCTCCTTTCTTATCCTCTGGTTGTCCCCATAAAGCATTTCCCACACCTTCAGAGCATTTCTAGAGTTCACATCTACAGGTCTGATACGTATGGACCTGTGGTAGCTGTGATTATAGCTCTTTATGAACTGAGGTAACNTGTACTTTTTTCACAAAAAGTGAGGCATTTAGAAGCTGCAACTTGTACCACCTGGCAGGGTCACTACTCATGAGGCAGAAAGAATCCTTGCTCTGAGTCAGTTTTATTTTCACATCCACCACATTCAATAATAGTTTTTCTTGAAAAAAATAGGTCACTGTGGAGGGGTCCCAACAGCTCAAATTTTCTGCTGTTTCTGGTTAGGTCTGGAAATAAAGGCTAATGCCCAAAGTTTTACACAGAGTGTTAGTGAGCTGGGTGGTAAAATGAGAGCCCATGTCACAATCAGTGGAGAGGGGTATTCCAAACCTTGGGATAAAGCTTTTAAAAGATGTTTGACAACAGTGGTGGCATGGGTCCTTCAACAGGGGAAGACCTCAGTCCAACCAAGAGTAGAGACATATGACCACCAGCATGTGCTTGTAGCCTTGTGCTGGAGGCAAATCAGCAAAGTCAATCTGTAGGTGAAGAAAAAGGGACCCTCAGTCCATGGTTTTGAAGACCTGTGGACTGGGGTGGCCTTAACAATGTTGAACAGTTGACAAGTGGGGCAAGAATGGGTGAGCTGGCAAGCTTCTGTGGTGACAAAAGGGAGCAAACCAGGGAGTGGAAATCTGGGTGGCGATCCCCCCTTTTGTTTGTGTGTGAATGAAGGTGAGTCACATGAACAAGATGCTTGAGGAGAGCCTGAGGGGCCACTGGTCAGCCGTCAGGGTGACAAAGGATGTCATCAGCATCAGGAATGCAGCCAGCCTTGGTCCAAATGAGACGTTCACCCACAGCAGTGGAGTCCTGGAGGGAGCGAAGTTCAGAGTCATCAGAAGTGGGAGGGAATGGTTCTGAAAAAGATACTGCCATAAAGAGGTTTGCAGGAGGGCCACGCCTGGCTGCTTGTTGGGCAGCATTATCAACTAGGTGATTTTCCCATGCCTCAGGAGTGGTGGCACCTGTATGGGCCCAAACATGAACAACAACCAAAGCAGATGGAAGAAGAAGGGCATTCAGCAATTCAGCAATGAAAGGAGCGTGGGAGATAGGGCTACCCGAGGGGGTGAGGAAGCTCCTTTCCCTTCAAATAGAACCCAAAGGAATGGGAAACCCCAAACGCATAGCGAGAATCAGTGTAAATGTTTGCAGAGCAGTTTGCAGCCAAAGTGCAGGCTTGGGTAAGAGAAACAAGTGTAGCAGGCTGGGCACTGTGTAAAGAAGGCAAATAGTATGCTTTAGGAACCTGAAACTGTGTACAAACAGTATAGCCAACAGAAAGTTTTAAGTCAGGCAGGGAACACAAGAGCCGTGTACAAAGAGGGTCGGGGGGGAGGTAGGTTCAGTTTGTAATGAGTGAGGCGGGCATGGGAAGGGAACTGCATTTTTCTGATTAAGTAAAGAGCAAACAGCATGTGGCAAGGCCACAGTGAGGGGGTGTTTCAAAATGAGCCATTTCGCGAAATGGCGCCAAAGGAGTGACAGACACCAAACACATAGAGGGAGTCAGTGAAAATGTTAGCAGATTGTTTATGAGCCAGTGTACAAGCCCAGGTAAGGGCAACCAGCTCTACAGGTTGAGCACTGCACAGTTCAGGCAAAGAAAAAGCCTCCAGGACTTCAAACTGANGCAAGGGACCCTGGGGGAACTGCGGGCGAAGAGGGGACAGTGGGGGGTGAGCCGAAGGCCGGTGCAAAAGAGACAAGCCACGAGCACTCACCAGGCCCAGCCACTGCAGCAACAAGACGCCCTCCGCTTGGCGCTACAAACCCCACCCCCACCCCACAGTCAGGCATGTCCCAGCCTGCAGCTCCAGCCCCGCCCCACCGCAGTGAGCGCCTGGCGGCAGAGCGTGCTCGGCGAAGGGGCAGGGCCTTAAATTAGATGCAAGGACGGGCACCTGGAGGGAAGCAGGAAGTAGATAAAAACGCCGGCGGGGCGTCAGATCCCCGCCGGTAATCGAAGAGAGAAGCTGGCCCCTGATCCTCGTTTCTGGAAGCTAAGTCTTGGAGTGTGTGTGGAGTGGTGGAGAGTGTTGACAGCCCTTTGTACCTTGCCTTGCTAGTTCTTACCCCCCCCTTCTCTGTGTGAGACAGTGTGTGTGAAGCCTCCGTGCACCCTCATCCTCATTGACCTTGTTTACCCGTGGTCCCTGTGTTCCCTGTTTCCAGTGTTCTGACCCCTCATACCTCCCTTCAGTTGCGTGTGCTCCCAGACCCCCTCCTTCCCAGAACTCCCCTGCCTCCCCCGTCCCTTCCCCTTCTACACCCCGGCCCCCTCCCCATCTCCCTGCCCTCCTAGACCCCTTTCCCCTGCCTCACTCTGGTGCCCTGGGCAGCGCGTGTGGTGAAGAATAACTGGTGTCCCCCCTTCTCTTGCTCTACTCTGGCACATTCTCTCCTCCCCTATGATGATACGGGTTGCCTTCTGAACGGAGGAAAGCCCACCCGACAACCTGAGGGGATTACTGGTAACCCAGTGTACCAGTGGAGAGACAGCCCTGAAGTAGAGTTCCTGTCCCTGGCCCCGTGCCCCCCATAGCTCAGCATCCCCCTGGGCTATTCGCCCTCCCCCCTTACAGAATTACCGGCATCTATACCCCTTCTCCCCCCCTTTTTTGTGGGTTGCTTGTTCTCCCTCCGCCTATCTCTCATGGAGCCCCAAGACCCCGCCCAACAGATCCAGGAGCTTTTGAGGGCTGTACAGGGCCTAACGATGGAGGTCCAGGACCTCACCAGGCAGAATGAGGAACTCTGTGCCCAGAACCGAATGTTGCAGGAGGCAATGGGTGCAAGCGGGGGGTGGGTGGCAAGAGCATTTCCTCGGGCTACCCCTCTCACCCCGCCTCAACCCAGCCCAATTCCTAGAGAACCGAAGGCTCCACACCCTGATCGGTTCTATGGGGATAGGCGAGCCTGTCAGGGATTCTTGGCTCTGTGTTCCCTGACCTTTCAGACACAACCCTTAACCTACCACTCTGACCAGGCCAAGGTCGCCTTCATAATTGGGCTACTTGGCGGAATGGCCCTGGATTGGGTCACCCCCCTCCTGGCCACAAATGATCCCCTATTACAAAATTACAAAGGCTTCATGAAACAATTTAAATTTTTATTTGATTACCCCCATCGGGTTCGGGATGCCGAACAGACCATCTTGCATATCAAACAAGGGAGAGCTCCGCTTCTGGACTATGTCAACCGATTCCATTGTTTATCTTTTGATTTAAAATGGAGCGATGACGCCCTACAGGCACTGTTCCGACAGGGACTCACCGAGGAGATCAAAGACCAACTCCCAGGAGCAGCCGCCACGCCCTCCACCCTGGAAGACTTGGTTACCTTAAAAATACAGATTGACAATCGGCTGAGCGAGAGGCGGAAGGAGAAACAACGCGAACAGAATAAGGGAACATATCCGAGGAGCCCCCGAGTCCCGCTAACCATCCCAGCCAGCCCTCCCCCCGAAACCGGCGGGGAGCCAATGCAGATTGGAGCAACTCAAGGTCCATTGAGCCCTGCAGAGAAAGAGAGGTGCCGTCTATTGCACCTATGCTTTTATTGTGGAGCCAATACTCATTTTTCAAGGGAATGCCTGGTAAAACCCAGTCGGGTCCCAGGACCGGGAAACGCCAGCAGCCGGGAGGGACGGGGCCTCCCGGTAACCACAACATTCCCCTCAGATTCTTCCCAGAAGCCGACAGCGGCTGGATGGCATTTATTGGTGCCCGTGATGATCCAAGTCAACCTTTCTACCTCCACGGTCATTCGCACTCTCATTGACTCTGGGGCCTCTGGTATCTTTATGGATCTTCCTTTCGCTCGCCAGTTGGGGCTCACGGTACAAGAAAAACCAAGAGTACAGTGGGTGCAGACCATCGACGGATCCCCCATCTCCTCGGGTCCAGTCGCGCAACGGACTCCTCCATTGCGTTGCTGTATCGGGGAACACCAAGAGGAACTGCAGTTCGACTTGATTGCCTCCCCTTTATTTCCCATAGTGTTGGGATTCCCGTGGCTGGCCTGCCACAACCCCTCCATTGACTGGACCAGCCGACGCCTCAAGTTTAACTCCCCCCGATGTCACAAGGAATGCCTCTGCCCCGCACCTGGAACCCTGGGGGCAACCGAACGTTACCTAGGGGAAGGCTCCTCTAACCTTCCGGCTGTCTACCAAGACCTGGAGGGGTTTTTCGATAAACAGGAAGCAGCAGCACTCCCCCCCCCATCGGCCCTATGACTGTCCGATAGAACTGGTCCCGGGGCCGAACCTCCATATGGGCGTATCTACAACTTGTCCCCCGGGGAAACAGAGACCCTTCGGTTATACATTAAAGACAACCTGGAGAAAGGTTTCATTTGGCACTCGTCCTCCCCAGCCGGGGCGCCTTTATTTTTTGTGCCCAAAACGGAAGGGGACCTCCGCCCCTGCATAGATTACCGGGGCCTGAACAGTGTGACAGTAAAAAACTGATACCCCTTGCCCCTGATCCCGGAACTGTTAGGGAAATTGAGTAGAGCCAACATTTTTACGAAACTTGACCTCCGGGGGGCGTACAACCTAGTGCGAATCCGAGAGGGTGACGAGTGGAAGATGGCGTTTCGGACACGGTTCAGGCACTTTGAGTATCTGGTGATGCCATATGGGTTAGTGAACACCCCTACCACCTTCCAACATTTCATAAACGATATCTTTCGAGATCTCCTTGATGACTTCTTGGTGGTTTATCTGGATGACATCTTAATTTTTTCTTCTTCTCTCTCTGATCATATGAGGCATGTTCGCATAGTCCTTTCAAGGCTATGAACGCACCGACTCTATTGTAAGCTAGAAAAGTGCTTGTTTCATGCTACCACCATTCCGTTTTTGGGGTTCATAGTGTCAGCCACAGGAATCCGAATGGACCCCGGCAAGGTTACGGCGATCCATCGGTGGCCTGCTCCCTCTTAGGTAAAAGCACTACAAAGATTTTTAGGTAGTACGAATTACTACCGCCAGTACATTGATAACTATGCGCAAAAGACCACCCCCTTAACGCAGTTGCTAAAGAAGGGAGCAATCTATCGCTGGCTGAGCCCCCAACAACAGGCGTTCATGCAACTAAAACAAGCCTTTAGTTCTGCCCCCTTGTTGCAACATCTCGAGGTCACAAAAACGTTTGTAGTAGAAGCCGATGCATCAGATCGAGCCATTGGAGCTGTGCTTACACAACCCATCGAAGGACAGAAGCAACGATTGCCATGTGCGTACTATTCCCGGCAGTTGACACCCGCGGAAAGGAATTACATGATCCTGGATAAGGAACTGTTGGCAATCAAGGCCGTGTTCGAAACATGGCGGCACTTTTTGGAAGGTGGCCCCCACCCTATATTAGTCCTTACCGACCACAAAAACCTGGTGTATCTGCAGACGGCTCGTATCACCAACGGAAGGCATGCCCGCTGGGCCCTTTTTTTTTCTCACTTCCAGTTTAAGATTCAATACCGACCAGGGTCTGAAAACACAATGGCCAATGCCCTGTCCCGCTGTGAAGAAACCAAGGAGACCCCTCCTTCGTGCCCAGAACCTGTGATCCCCCCTGCGGTCTTTGCAGCCACCCTTCCCTCCCTTCAGGAACTACAAGACGAGAGCCGACCGCCACATCCAGACCTCCCAGGGACCTGCAGGAATGGACTTTATTATCATAAGGGGTTGGTGGTAATCCCACCCAAACATCGACCCCCAGTCCTCTAAGCCCACCACGACTCCCCGTTGGCAGGGCACCCCGGTTACCAACGAACCCTAACCCTTATTCAACGCAGCTTTTGGTGGCCAGGAATTCGACAAGACGTACGCAAATATGTCCAGGGATGCTCAGTCTGTGCCTGGACTAAAGTCCCGCGGCAACTGCCGGTGGGGTTACTACAGTTAACCCCCGCCCCTAAAGGCCCGTGGCAGAAAATAGCAATAGACTTTATCGTAGGCTTGCCAAACTCCCACCAGCAGATGGCCATTTTGGTGGTAATAGACTATTTTACAAAGATGGGGCACTTCATCGCATGCCCAGGACTCCTAACAGCACCCGCTACTGCAGGATATCTCTTAAAAGAGATCATCCGTTTTCATGGCCTACCCGGTGAGATCATCTCCGGCCGGGGCCCCCAGTTCATTTCAAAATTTTGGAAAGCTCTTTATACCCTCTTGGGAATTAAGGTACAATTGACAACAGCCTACCACCCCCAGGCCAATGGGCAGGTGGAGCGCACGAACCAACACATCGAGCAGTACCTTCGGTGCTTTTGTAATTACCTCCAAGATGACTGGGCTGAACAACTGCCTCTTGCGGAGTTCACCTATAACAATGGGCCCAATGCCTCGTTAGGGGATTTCCCCTTTTTTGTATCCTACAGCTTCCACCCAGCCTTAGGTCACAACTACATCACAACACACTCCTGTCCCCGCAGCCGGAGCCCTCGTGCAATGAATTAGAAGAGTTCAGAAGCAAGCTCAACAGTCCCTCCACCAGGCTCGCCAGCAGTACAAGGGAATGGCGGACAAGCGTAGGAAACCCATGCCCTCTTTCAGAGTCGGGGAGCTTGTATGGGTTCGGAGAAAAAATTACCCCTCTCTTCGTCCGTCCGCTAAGCTAGATGATTCCTACATGGGACCCTACCCGGTTCACCGGCAACTGAATGAAGTCACTTATATGATTCATTTGCCCCCCCACCTCCGGATCCACCCTTCCTTTCATGTCTCCCTGCTAAAGAAAGCATCTCCCCCTCTGTACCCCCTGAAACAGACGGAGCCTCCCCCTCCGGTTTTACTCCAAGGGGTGCCGGAATATGAAGTCCGTGCGATATTGGACTCACGATATCGGGGCTCCCACTTACAATATTTGGTGGACTGGAAACATTACGGGATCGCGGAACGCTCCTGGGAACCCACAGAGAACCTACACGCCCCTGATCTTGTTCTTGCCTTCCATCGCCGCCACCCCTCCCGCCCAAGTATGCACACCCTGGTGGGGGGTGGGAGGGCCCCTGGATGGGGGGGTACTGTCACGGTGCAACGCCGTGCTGGGGGGCATCGGCAAGGGACCCTGGGGGAACTGCGGGCGAAGAGGGGACAGTGGGGGGTGAGCCGAAGGCCGGTGCAAAAGAGACAAGCCACGAGCACTCACCAGGCCCAGCCACTGCAGCAACAAGACGCCCTCCGCTTGGCGCTACAAACCCCACCCCCACCCCACAGTCAGGCATGTCCCAGCCTGCAGCTCCAGCCCCGCCCCACCGCAGTGAGCGCCTGGCGGCAGAGCGTGCTCGGCGAAGGGGCAGGGCCTTAAATTAGATGCAAGGACGGGCACCTGGAGGGAAGCAGGAAGTAGATAAAAACGCCGGCGGGGCGTCAGATCCCCGCCGGTAATCGAAGAGAGAAGCTGGCCCCTGATCCTCGTTTCTGGAAGCTAAGTCTTGGAGTGTGTGTGGAGTGGTGGAGAGTGTTGACAGCCCTTTGTACCTTGCCTTGCTAGTTCTTACCCCCCCCCTTCCCTGTGTGAGACAGTGTGTGTGAAGCCTCCATGCACCCCCATCCTCATTGACCTTGTTTACCCGTGGTCCCTGTGTTCCCTGTTTCCAGTGTTCCGACCTCTCATACCTCCCTTCAGTTGCGTGTGCTCCCAGACCCCCTCCTTCCCAGAACTCCCCTGCCTCCCCCTTCCCTTCCCCTTCTACACCCCGGCCCCCTTCCCATCTCCCTGCCCTCCTAGACCCCTTTCCCCCACCTCACTTTGGTGCCCCGGGCAGCGCGTGTGGTGAAGAATAACTGGTGTCCCCCCTTCTCTTGCTCTACTCTGGCACATTCTCTCCTCCCCTATGATGATACGGGTTGCCTTCTGAACGGAGGAAAGCCCACCCGACAACCTGAGGGGATTACTGGTAACCCAGTGTACCAGTGGAGAGACAGCCCTGAAGTAGAGTTCCTGTCCCTGGCCCCGTGCCCCCCATAGCTCAGCATCCCCCTGGGCTATTCGCCCTCCCCCCTTACAGAATTACCGGCATCTATACCCCTTCTCCCCCCCTTTTTTGTGGGTTGCTTGTTCTCCCTCCGCCTATCTCTCATGGAGCCCCAAGACCCCGCCCAACAGATCCAGGAGCTTTTGAGGGCTGTACAGGGCCTAACGATGGAGGTCCAGGACCTCACCAGGCAGAATGAGGAACTCTGTGCCCAGAACCGAATGTTGCAGGAGGCAATGGGTGCAAGCGGGGGGTGGGTGGCAAGAGCATTTCCTCGGGCTACCCCTCTCACCCCGCCTCAACCCAGCCCAATTCCTAGAGAACCGAAGGCTCCACACCCTGATCGGTTCTATGGGGATAGGCGAGCCTGTCAGGGATTCTTGGCTCTGTGTTCCCTGACCTTTCAGACACAACCCTTAACCTACCACTCTGACCAGGCCAAGGTCGCCTTCATAATTGGGCTACTTGGCGGAATGGCCCTGGATTGGGTCACCCCCCTCCTGGCCACAAATGATCCCCTATTACAAAATTACAAAGGCTTCATGAAACAATTTAAATTTTTATTTGATTACCCCCATCGGGTTCGGGATGCCGAACAGACCATCTTGCATATCAAACAAGGGAGAGCTCCGCTTCTGGACTATGTCAACCGATTCCATTGTTTATCTTTTGATTTAAAATGGAGCGATGACGCCCTACAGGCACTGTTCCGACAGGGACTCACCGAGGAGATCAAAGACCAACTCCCAGGAGCAGCTGCCACGCCCTCCACCCTGGAAGACTTGGTTACCTTAAAAATACAGATTGACAATCGGCTGAGCGAGAGGCGGAAGGAGAAACAACGCGAACAGAATAAGGGAACATATCCGAGGAGCCCCCGAGTCCCGCTAACCATCCCAGCCAGCCCTCCCCCCGAAACCGGCGGGGAGCCAATGCAGATTGGAGCAACTCAAGGTCCATTGAGCCCTGCAGAGAAAGAGAGGTGCCGTCTATTGCACCTATGCTTTTATTGTGGAGCCAATACTCATTTTTCAAGGGAATGCCTGGTAAAACCCAGTCGGGTCCCAGGACCGGGAAACGCCAGCAGCCGGGAGGGACGGGGCCTCCCGGTAACCACAACATTCCCCTCAGATTCTTCCCAGAAGCCGACAGCGGCTGGATGGCATTTATTGGTGCCCGTGATGATCCAAGTCAACCTTTCTACCTCCACGGTCATTCGCACTCTCATTGACTCTGGGGCCTCTGGTATCTTTATGGATCTTCCTTTCGCTCGCCAGTTGGGGCTCACGGTACAAGAAAAACCAAGAGTACAGTGGGTGCAGACCATCGACGGATCCCCCATCTCCTCGGGTCCAGTCGCGCAACGGACTCCTCCATTGCGTTGCTGTATCGGGGAACACCAAGAGGAACTGCAGTTCGACTTGATTGCCTCCCCTTTATTTCCCATAGTGTTGGGATTCCCGTGGCTGGCCTGCCACAACCCCTCCATTGACTGGACCAGCCGACGCCTCAAGTTTAACTCCCCCCGATGTCACAAGGAATGCCTCTGCCCCGCACCTGGAACCCTGGGGGCAACAGAACGTTACCTAGGGGAAGGCTCCTCTAACCTTCCGGCTGTCTACCAAGACCTGGAGGGGTTTTTCGATAAACAGGAAGCAGCAGCACTCCCCCCCCCATCGGCCCTATGACTGTCCTATAGAACTGGTCCCGGGTGCCGAACCTCCGTATGGGCACATCTACAACTTGTCCCCCGGGGAAACAGAGACCCTTCGGTTATACATTAAAGACAACCTGGAGAAAGGTTTCATTTGGCACTCGTCCTCCCCAGCCGGGGCGCCTTTATTTTTTGTGCCCAAAACGGAAGGGGACCTCCGCCCCTGCATAGATTACCGGGGCCTGAACAGTGTGACAGTAAAAAACTGATACCCCTTGCCCCTGATCCCGGAACTGTTAGGGAAATTGAGTAGAGCCAACATTTTTACGAAACTTGACCTCCGGGGGGCGTACAACCTAGTGCGAATCCGAGAGGGTGACGAGTGGAAGATGGCGTTTCGGACACGGTTCAGGCACTTTGAGTATCTGGTGATGCCATATGGGTTAGTGAACACCCCTACCACCTTCCAACATTTCATAAACGATATCTTTCGAGATCTCCTTGATGACTTCTTGGTGGTTTATCTGGATGACATCTTAATTTTTTCTTCTTCTCTCTCTGATCATATGAGGCATTTTCGCATAGTCCTTTCAAGGCTATGAACGCACCGACTCTATTGTAAGCTAGAAAAGTGCTTGTTTCATGCTACCACCATTCCGTTTTTGGGGTTCATAGTGTCAGCCACAGGAATCCGAATGGACCCCGGCAAGGTTACGGCCATCCATCGGTGGCCTGCTCCCTCTTAGGTAAAAGCACTACAAAGATTTTTAGGTAGTACGAATTACTACCGCCAGTACATTGATAACTATGCGCAAAAGACCACCCCCTTAACGCAGTTGCTAAAGAAGGGAGCAATCTATCGCTGGCTGAGCCCCCAACAACAGGCGTTCATGCAACTAAAACAAGCCTTTAGTTCTGCCCCCTTGTTGCAACATCTCGAGGTCACAAAAACGTTTGTAGTAGAAGCCGATGCATCAGATCGAGCCATTGGAGCTGTGCTTACACAACCCATCGAAGGACAGAAGCAACGATTGCCATGTGCGTACTATTCCCGGCAGTTGACACCCGCGGAAAGGAATTACATGATCCTGGATAAGGAACTGTTGGCAATCAAGGCCGTGTTCGAAACATGGCGGCACTTTTTGGAAGGTGGCCCCCACCCTATATTAGTCCTTACCGACCACAAAAACCTGGTGTATCTGCAGACGGCTCGTATCACCAACGGAAGGCATGCCCGCTGGGCCCTTTTTTTTTCTCACTTCCAGTTTAAGATTCAATACCGACCAGGGTCTGAAAACACAATGGCCAATGCCCTGTCCCGCTGTGAAGAAACCAAGGAGACCCCTCCTTCGTGCCCAGAACCTGTGATCCCCCCTGCGGTCTTTGCAGCCACCCTTCCCTCCCTTCAGGAACTACAAGACGAGAGCCGACCGCCACATCCAGACCTCCCAGGGACCTGCAGGAATGGACTTTATTATCATAAGGGGTTGGTGGTAATCCCACCCAAACATCGACCCCCAGTCCTCTAAGCCCACCACGACTCCCCGTTGGCAGGGCACCCCGGTTACCAACGAACCCTAACCCTTATTCAACGCAGCTTTTGGTGGCCAGGAATTCGACAAGACGTACGCAAATATGTCCAGGGATGCTCAGTCTGTGCCTGGACTAAAGTCCCGCGGCAACTGCCGGTGGGGTTACTACAGTTAACCCCCGCCCCTAAAGGCCCGTGGCAGAAAATAGCAATAGACTTTATAGCAATAGGCTTGCCAAACTCCCACCAGCAGATGGCCATTTTGGTGGTAATAGACTATTTTACAAAGATGGGGCACTTCATCGCATGCCCAGGACTCCTAACAGCACCCGCTACTGCAGGATATCTCTTAAAAGAGATCATCCGTTTTCATGGCCTACCCGGTGAGATCATCTCCGGCCGGGGCCCCCAGTTCATTTCAAAATTTTGGAAAGCTCTTTATACCCTCTTGGGAATTAAGGTACAATTGACAACAGCCTACCACCCCCAGGCCAATGGGCAGGTGGAGCGCACGAACCAACACATCGAGCAGTACCTTCGGTGCTTTTGTAATTACCTCCAAGATGACTGGGCTGAACAACTGCCTCTTGCGGAGTTCACCTATAACAATGGGCCCAATGCCTCGTTAGGGGATTTCCCCTTTTTTGTATCCTACAGCTTCCACCCAGCCTTAGGTCACAACTACATCACAACACACTCCTGTCCCCGCAGCCGGAGCCCTCGTGCAATGAATTAGAAGAGTTCAGAAGCAAGCTCAACAGTCCCTCCACCAGGCTCGCCAGCAGTACAAGGGAATGGCGGACAAGCGTAGGAAACCCATGCCCTCTTTCAGAGTCGGGGAGCTTGTATGGGTTCGGAGAAAAAATTACCCCTCTCTTCGTCCGTCCGCTAAGCTAGATGATTCCTACATGGGACCCTACCCGGTTCACCGGCAACTGAATGAAGTCACTTATATGATTCATTTGCCCCCCCACCTCCGGATCCACCCTTCCTTTCATGTCTCCCTGCTAAAGAAAGCATCTCCCCCTCTGTACCCCCTGAAACAGACGGAGCCTCCCCCTCCGGTTTTACTCCAAGGGGTGCCGGAATATGAAGTCCGTGCGATATTGGACTCACGATATCGGGGCTCCCACTTACAATATTTGGTGGACTGGAAACATTACGGGATCGCGGAACGCTCCTGGGAACCCACAGAGAACCTACACGCCCCTGATCTTGTTCTTGCCTTCCATCGCCGCCACCCCTCCCGCCCAAGTATGCACACCCTGGTGGGGGGTGGGAGGGCCCCTGGATGGGGGGGTACTGTCACGGTGCAACGCCGTGCTGGGGGGCATCGGCAAGGGACCCTGGGGGAACTGCGGGCGAAGAGGGGACAGTGGGGGGTGAGCCGAAGGCCGGTGCAAAAGAGACAAGCCACGAGCACTCACCAGGCCCAGCCACTGCAGCAACAAGACGCCCTCCGCTTGGCGCTACAAACCCCACCCCCACCCCACAGTCAGGCATGTCCCAGCCTGCAGCTCCAGCCCCGCCCCACCGCAGTGAGCGCCTGGCGGCAGAGCGTGCTCGGCGAAGGGGCAGGGCCTTAAATTAGATGCAAGGACGGGCACCTGGAGGGAAGCAGGAAGTAGATAAAAACGCCGGCGGGGCGTCAGATCCCCGCCGGTAATCGAAGAGAGAAGCTGGCCCCTGATCCTCGTTTCTGGAAGCTAAGTCTTGGAGTGTGTGTGGAGTGGTGGAGAGTGTTGACAGCCCTTTGTACCTTGCCTTGCTAGTTCTTACCCCCCCCCTTCCCTGTGTGAGACAGTGTGTGTGAAGCCTCCATGCACCCCCATCCTCATTGACCTTGTTTACCCGTGGTCCCTGTGTTCCCTGTTTCCAGTGTTCCGACCTCTCATACCTCCCTTCAGTTGCGTGTGCTCCCAGACCCCCTCCTTCCCAGAACTCCCCTGCCTCCCCCTTCCCTTCCCCTTCTACACCCCGGCCCCCTTCCCATCTCCCTGCCCTCCTAGACCCCTTTCCCCCACCTCACTTTGGTGCCCCGGGCAGCGCGTGTGGTGAAGAATAACTGGTGTCCCCCCTTCTCTTGCTCTACTCTGGCACATTCTCTCCTCCCCTATGATGATACGGGTTGCCTTCTGAATGGAGGATAGCCCACCCGACAACCTGAGGGGATTACTGGTAACGCAGTGTACCAACGGAGAGACGGCCCTGAAGTAGAGTTCCTGTCCCTGGCCCCGTGCCCCCCCCATAGCTCAGCATCCCCCTGGGCTATTCGCCCCCCCCCCCTTACAGGTATACACATCTTGGTCTGAAAGCCATGAAATCACCTCTTTCTTAGATATGGTATTACTCTGCTTTTTAGCGGCCTGAAAAAGAGGGTGCACCCCTCCAAAGCTTCCAGCCTCTCCCGGTGTGTAATAGATCTTTTTTAACAGAGCCTCGTGCACTGCCATGCTTCCAGCTACTCATGCCAGAAAAACAACAATGACACCAAATGACATTTCATATAAAGCTTTTATTCTTCTGGTGCTGCTAGATTCTTTTTACACCAATCCACCTGTTCACCTCCTCTTAAACAGTTGCAAATGCAGGAGACACAGGATATGTTTATGCCCACATTATCTTCCAACGTCAAGGTTTCAAAAGCCCTCACAATGTCATCTATCTGTTAAAATAAAAGAAACATTAAACTCTCTCTTTTTTCCTTCAAATAAAATAAATAAATAAAAAACCTCTGGTTATTATTATTATTATTATTATTATTATTAATAATAATTAACAAAAATTTATATAGCACCAGCAGTGTACCTGGCACTTTACAAAGTAATAAAATAGACACGGTCCCTGCCCCTAGCGCTTACAATCTGAGAGACAGGAGCTGGGGGAGAGACTTAGGAAGGGGAACAGAGGGAGAGACAAGGGGTCTAACATTCATGAAGATGCGAGGTCTCAAGTGCACGTACTTGACTTGCTTACGATGAGAATGACATTGGTGTTTTTCTTTAGTCTTACCATGGGTTCAAGGAGCTGGTGCATGTCCATAGCTTCATCTACCTTCTGTGGAGTTTCTTTGGGTTTTAATACACTACAGGCCTTTCTTATAAGCTGAAAGGGTGTAGCCATTTTCAGTTGTAAAAAGTGGTGTCTGAGGGCTCACAAAATGGCTCCCACAACAGTCATACCCTGGAAATGGTTCTGATTGACTTTGCACCCTTACATGGTTACCCACAGTGCCACCAGGACTGACAAAACATTCCCCTATTAGCTCAGCTCTGTCACACGATCCCCATTTCTGCAATTCATCCTACCCCTGGCCTATCCTGGAGCAACACGTCATTTCCCCCCCTACGTTACATCCGCCTGCTCAGGGAGTCGCCTTGCCCATGTCATTTCCCCCTACGTCACATCCGCCTGCTCAGGGAGTCGCCTTGCCCATGTCATTTCCCCCTACATCACATCCGCCTGCTCAGGAAGGGACTTCCGGGGGGCAGTGAACACTGACGGGGGGGGGGCAGGACTTCCGGTCATGTGGCACACCTTTGATTGACAGTAGCCCACTTACTCTCTGTCATGTAATGGTTTTTTGAGCAGGGGCCACACCACCACCTCTTTGAAGCATCTTGGCACCCTGCCCTCCCTAAGAGAGGCATTGACCACCCCAGCCAGCAGCGTCACCAACGTCTCCTGGCTGGCCTTGACCAGCTAGGATGGACATGGGTCTAGTTCACAAAAAGTGGCTTTGACTATCTCAAGAACGTCCCCCGCGTCAGCGGGTAACATCCACTAAAAATGATCTAAGCCAACTCTAAGGCTTTGGCAAATTTTAACAGACCAGCATTGTTCAGTTTCTTTCAAGTTCCCAGTCTTTTTGCAAAACTTAAACAATTTGTGGTAGTTTAATAGTCGCACAGATACTATGGTGATGAGCACTACAGAAACTCCAGAAATACCGGAGATGCCAGAGGAATTTAAGACCACAATTTAGGGTTTATTACAAAATACTGGGAGAAAGAAAAAGGAGAGTTCACAATACCCATTTATTCATGGAATAATTTCTGGAGCCTGTATAAAACAACAGGGAGGAAATTTATCATAGTGGAGAACATAGGGTGAAAACAGACATGACGCTAACCACCCTTTATGCAACATGCATAAATAACCCTTGGTGGTTATTTATGCATGTTGCAGGGCTGTATTGGTACCCTATGCAGCCCTGAAACATGCATAAATGGGTACTTTCAGAAATGACGCTAACCACCCTTTAACCACCCTTGGTGGTTATTTATGCATGTTGCAGGGCTGCATGGGACACCAATACAGCCTTGCAACATGCATAAATAACCACCAAGGGTGGTTAAAGGGTGGTTAGCGTCATGTCTGAAAGTACCCAAAGACTACCAAGGGTGGTTAGCATCATGTCTGTTTTCACCCATAGTTGCCAGCATGAGAAAAATTCGCTAGAGAGGATTTCCTAAATGAGCAGGGAGGTGGATGGCCACCAGGTTCCCAGCTGTCATATGAGAACTCGCGTAAATTGGATATCATTTTCTTGCCAGAGTGTAAGGGGGGGAAAGCAAAATTCCCCATGTTCCATCCCACTCCCTAAGGCAAGCTGGGGAAACCCTCTTGCAAGTTCAATCAGTGTGCCAGGTCCGTATGGCAAGATCATGCACAGAGGTTTTCACTGTGGCTGTATCACAGACATTTGGCAGATGGGGATAGGGTTTGGGGAGCTGTTTTTAGAAGAATTTTATATTTTTATATAATTTATTTTTATGATGTTTTATTTTATGCATACTTTTAATACATTTTATATATTGCATCTGCCCTGAGCCTTCAGGATTGGGTGGGTTAGAAATTCAAATAAACAAATAAAAAGCAAAAGACCCTCTAATGCACCTGAATCCCACATAAGCAGCCTTGTTTGTCCCATTTGTCCATTTAAGGAAGCCAGCATACTAACTGGAGGCTAAAGCTGATACATCAACTTTTCTTTTGTAAAAAGTGTCTGGATTGTTATTGATGGGACTGGAATGTTGTCAGAGCCCCATGATTGTGGCTCACAGAAAATACTTTCAGTCATCTTTTATGTCTTTCCCCTGAGGCATCTCACAAAGTATGTTCCCAGTTTGGTCTGTTCCATGATCTTTTTTTAATTAGGCAGTTAAGTGTTCATAAAATTAAAAAACCCTGTAGAAAACCAAAACCCAATCACAGAACAGCACTTTTATGTACCCCTGCCTGTTAGATGGCAAGCTGCCACCTGCCTTCCCCCAGTCACCCCCACTGGCTGATCTTTTAAGCACTTCTCTAGCTTCACTTAATTCTTATTTACCTAATAGGCAACTATTTGTTTTTCTGGGTTAAGTTTATTCTTTGTCTATCTGAGTTCTCCAACAGTCACAGTATCTGTGTTGTAACATCAAAACTTGGTACCTTTTATTTATTGGATGGCATAATGTTGTTCTGTTTCTGCGTTGGTGATGTGTACAATCTGTAGCTGTTCTGTATCTCTGACCTTGAAGCCTGGCATTTCAGTTGCTCGCTTATGCTGCTCCTTGCGTGATAAATAGAAAACTATGAATGTCTCAAACTGTTTCTAGTCCCATTCTGCTAAGACAAAATTTATGGGAACTGATTCCACTGCCCAGCTCTGGGAACACAGGCATGACTTTAGAAATTACTATTCTTTCTCAAGTTCCAATACCATTTGAAACCAGCTGCTACAATTTTGGGGTGTGGAGCAGTGATGTTTACACAGATCCTGAGCATTTATTTCAAAACCAATATCTGTAATATTGCCCCTTCACCTTGTAAAGGAGCTTTGCCTGGGGGAATAAATATATAACTTGGAACCATTATGTTTCAGATTGTTTCAAGGCATAGGGCAGAGCTGAAATAGTCAAAAGTGGATTCATTTCTTCCCATTTTGAGCCATAGCTTTAATTCAGACTTATCTCTACTTTTCCATAGTACATATTTTCTTGTTACACTTTCTAGCCATTGGATATGATCAGGTTTTTTCTCCACTGTTGTCTGCCATGTGGAGGAGTCTGGTGAATGAGCAGGCAGACAGGAGGGGGGGGTAGTTCCTCCCCACTGCTGCCACCGCTGCTACTGCTGAGGGGGTTCAGGCAGGATGAGGCCCACCCCTGGGATAAGGCCCACTGTCATGGCTGCCACCCACCCCCAGGAGCGGGGCTGTGGTTGGCACGGGGCCATGTGTGACAGCACATGTTGCATATGCCTAGAGCCGGCCATGGATGGGGGGAAACTGTTTACACATTATGCTGGCTATGTGAAAGCCTTAAATCTCAGCAGTTGCTCCAGTTTTTCTAAGGAGAAATTGCCTGTGTTTGGACATGTAGTCAGAAAAAACACACAACAAGAGTTTGGGTCTGCAGCACCAGGGCCAACATAATTCTTGAAAGAGCCTTCACACCCACTTTGCACGGGTGTTCAGGCTGAGGAGAGATGTGGACTTTTGAAGGTAGGCCATGATAGGGCTGCTACCTACTGTAGATTGGCAACAGCCTCCTCCTGGTCTGCCCACAGCAACTCTGGCTGGGGAGAAATCAGAGCTGCTGTGAGCAGATCAGAAGGAATGGAGAAAATAGAGAAAACGCAGTGAATATGGGTCCCTGTACAGAAGTGAAACACTATTATGGGATCTCAGACATGTGCTTCTCCAGTCCCTTAATACAGGCAAGAAATGTGTGTGAAAGCATCTGGAAACTATCAGTTAAGAATGAGAATGTTTGATGCCGACATTGTACATGGATTTAAGAAAGAGAAGTCATGCTTCACTAACCTATTGAAATTTTTGAGGGTGTAAATAAGCATGTGGATAAGGGCAAGTCGGTCAATATAGTGTATCTTGATTTTCAAAAGGCATTTGATAAGGTCCATCACAAGAGACTCTTGAGGAAATTAAATAGGACTGGTTAAAGAATAAGAAGCAAAGAGGAAGACTAAATGCTCAGTTTTTGCAATGGAGAGAAGTAAATAGTTGATGTGTCCCTGGGATCTGTACTAGGACAAGTATTTTTAAATATATTTATTAATGATCTGGAAAAGGGAGTAAAAAGTGAGGTGATCCAATTTGCAGATGACACGAAGTTATTCAAGATAGTTAAAATCCAAGTGGACTGTGAAAATTTGCAGGAGGATCTTGCAAGACTGGGTGATTGGTAGATGAAATTTAATGTTGATAAATGCAAAGTGAGTACATAGGGAAAAATAATCCAAATTATATGTACACAATGCCGGGTTCTAAATTAGGGGTTACCACTCAGGAAAAGGATCTTGGAGTCACTGTGGAGAAATCGTGCACACAGGATGTTGGGAACTGTTTGGAATGGGATGGAGAATAAAACTATAAATATCATAATGCCACCATATTAATCTATGATGCGTCTGTACCTTGAATATTGTTTGCCATGTACCGTTCTGGTTGCCCTATTTAAAAAAAGACAGAACTAGAAAAGATACAGAGAAGGACAACAAAAATGATAAAGGGTATGGAACGGCTCCTGTACGAAGAGAGGTTCAATAGATTAGGGCTCTTCAGGTTGGAGGAGAGATGACTGAGAGTGAATAGGATAGAAGTTTATAAAAGGAAGTTAAAAAAGGAAGCAGGAAGACCAAAAATCTTCTACTGTGGCTAAATGGGGAGGTGAAGGAGGCTATTAGAACCAAAAAGGCATACTTTAAAAAATGGAAGTCTAGTCCCAACGAAAATAATACAAAAAAGCATAAACACTGGCAATGTAAATGTAAAGTGTGAATAAGGCAGGCCAAGAGAGATTTTGAAGTGAGGCTTGTTAAAGAGGCAAAAACAAGCAACAAAAACTTTTTCATGTACATCAGAAACAAGAAGCCTGCTAGGGAGTCAGTTGGGCCATTAGATGACAATGGAGTAAAAGGGGCGCTCAGGGAGGATAAGGACATTGCAGAGAAGCTGAATGAGTTCTTTGCATTCGTCTTCACTGTGGAGGATTTGGGGGAGGTACCCACGCTGGATCCTTGCTTTGTGGATGAAGAATTGGAAGAGCTGTTACAAATCAATATGACATAGGAGGATGTTCTAGGGCAAACTGACAAAGTGAATACTAACAAGTCACCAGGGCCAGATGGCATTCACCCCAGAGTTCTGAAGGAACTCAAAAATGAAATATCAGACCTACTGTTAGTAATTTGTAACCTTGTCACTAGAATCTGCCACTGTACCCGAGTACTAGAGGGTGGCAAATGTAACCCGGATATTTAAAAAGGGATCCAGAGGTGATCCTGGAAACTACAAACCAGTAAGCTTGACATACAGGGCGTGTTGACAAACATGGCTTAATGGGGAAGAGTCAACATGGATTTAGTAAAGGTAAGTCATGCCTCACTAACCTGTTGGAATTTTTTGAGGGTGTAAATAAGCATGTGGACAAGGGAGACCCAGTAGATATAGTGTACCTGGATTTCCAG
>QEPC01014651.1:1936592-1951031 GCA_003113815.1 Sphenodon punctatus
GAGAGAGAGAGACAGAGAGTGTGTTTGTGGTCCTTTTTAAATGGGCCACGGTGCGGGGGGAATGAGTGTGCGTGGCAGTGCAGGGGTGGTAGTACATGGGCACACACCCATCTCCACTCACCTCCATGCATGGAGCAATTACCATTCTGGCCAGTTGCTCCATGGGTGGGCTATGTGTGGAGATGGGTGGGCATGCGTGTTTTTCAGGAGCACTTATACACCTCCACATACCTGCCACGGCGGTCACATGGGCAGCGCCACTATGTAAAAAGGGCCTCTGTGTGTGACAAGAGGAGGTTGCTTCTTCCCTCCCCTCTTTTGGCTAGGGATGTGCAAACAGAGCAGAGTTCAGATGTTTGGCTGTTTGGCCTGAAACCTTAGTTCGGGTTCATGGGTTCGGTTCCGTGGAGTTTGGACCCCCTGAACATTCAGAAAATTTGGCCCCCTGGAGGCTTGGGGCACTCCATGGACCCCCAGGGGTGCCCGTGGGGGCATGACAGGCCATCAGAGACACAGCAGCAGCAGCAGCAGCAGAGACTGGGAAGGCTTGAGGTTTGGCATCCCAGATTGCCCAGGCAGGCAGACTCGGTGCTTGGCCCCTGGGGGTGCCCGTGGGTGCATGGATGGCCATCTGAGACCCAGCAGCAGCAGAGGCTGGGAAGGTTGGAAAGGTTGGAGTTTGGTGGCTGGCACCCATAGTTGGCCAGGCATTGCAGGCTGGCAGGCATTGATGGGTCTCAGATGGTCAGCCATGCCCTGACGGGAATCGGGTGGGCACCCCTGGGGGCCAAGTTCTTCTGAAGAAGGGGAAGCATGTAAAAGTCCTCTTCTTTACCCTCCAAAGAGGCTGGATACGCAACAGCAATTGGAACTGCATACCCCAAGCCTAGTTCCCATACAGGTTCTTACTCCTGTGAGCTCCCAGAATGGTAGCTGTAGCAGGGAGCAGTCCTGTGGGGCTGCTGCCCCTTTAAGAAGGGGGCTGTGTGGGCCAGCCAGAGGTCTGAGCACACACAGGCGTGTGGTAGATCCACCCCAGAGTTGGGAATCAGCCTGTGGGGAGCACTGTGACAAAGTGGGCAGGTTATTGGCCCTTTAAGGCTGTACAGTAGAAGCCTGGCCACACCCACTTATACACTGCCTGTGTATAAGAAGAGTCAAGGCAGAGAGGAGAGAGTCTCTGTTAGGGAGCTGAAGGAGCAACATCTCCCCTAGAAAGCATTCCTGCTCTACGCTCTCCAAGGTGCTGAAGACTGGAGAACTAGAGGGACCCAGGCAAGTGGGAAAGGTGGTGCTCAGAAGAGAACCTCTTGCCTGGGGAAGGCTTGGCCAGAGCCTGGGGGTTTAAGGCCTGGCTGAATGGACTTTGGGGGGTTGAGGTTGTGTTGCTCCTGAGTCTGCAGAGATGGACCTGGACCTGCAGGGTGGAGGCGACTGAACCGGCAGCCCCAGGTACAGAGGACATGGGTTGTGTCCAATAAAGGACTGTGAATTAATACCCTCTGGACTGCATGGTGTGTCCTGAGAGGGTACCCCCTTCTTGGAAGAGGGGGATTCAGCCGAGGCTCAAGGCTGAAATGGCATAGCAGGGGGTGAGCTAATCCCCCAGAGTGTGAATGCAGCACCCCGTGTGGCCCTAGGGGATGTTGCCAGAGACACAGGATTCTCCCCCCAAAAGACAGCCCCCCCCATACTTGGCAAGGCCACGAGAGACATGAGTTGGTGGGCATTAAGGAGCCGGAGCGGGGGTAGGCCAAGCTACCATGGAGCCTAGGGGAATGGAGTCCACTCATGCAAAAACCAGTCTGCTCTGGGAGGAAGGTAATTAAGTGGTGAAAGCCCTGAGTTAGTATGGGGCCATTAAGAAATGGTATCCTCTGTTTTGGGAAACCACTGGTGAATAGAGCCCAGGTTAGCAACAGCCTCAAAGGCATGGAGGATTAGTATCCCCCATGTAAGCCAACCCACCCCCCGAAAGCACCATCTAGGAGAAATGCACAAAATGCAAAGGGATGTCGCCCATTAACCTTGGATTCCCCTGAAAATTCCTCCCAAATCACCAGAAAAACCCTCTCCCATTCATGCCCAGGTGTGTCTCTTGTGCACCTTTTGTCCCCATGGCTCTCATATGCAGATTCCCTTTGTCATTCCTGTGTGCCTTTTGCAACACCCCTGAGCCTATCCCAACTCCTTGATCCTAACCCTTAACTGCTCCTTGCTTCCCCTCTGAAAACTGAGAAAGCTTTGGATGCAAACACGTGCGGGTCCCTCCATATGGGTCTGTGTCTGAAAGGGTTTCCCAGACTTTGGTCTGCCCCTTCCCTTCATTCCCAAACTTCGCTGGATCCACGGGCCGCCTGTCTCCTTTTCAATGGCAAGGAGAGGTAACCATTGGTCCTGACTTCCCCTCTCGCTTCTATCTCTCTCTCTCTCCCTCGCTTTTTTCTCTTTGTGTGTGTATCTCTCCCTGGTGTCTCCCCTCCCTCACTCCCCACATTACTTTCACTTTCCCCACCACCGCTTGTGCTTCCCCTGTGAACCATCAGCCAAACCGGGGCTGTATTTATTAGTGTGTGTGTGTGTGTATCTTATTGTGTGTTCTCTTTGATGTCCCTTTGAAATAAACATTCCCTTTTTATTAAATGTTTGTCTCCCTCTTTTTCTTTACTTTTGGGGAGGGTACATAACCTGACTGTAGCACATAGTGAACCTCAGACTGATCCTTGTGGCATGTGGGGACCCCTACTTCAACTAATTTGGCTAATTCCCCTAAATTGAAGAATTAGGCATATGTTGGGATACCCACCCACTAATAGTAACGCATGGAAGGGGGGTCTCCTGCTAACAAGGACATCCCTCCCCTGCTACAGCACCCATCTGGTTTAGAACTGGGAAAGCTGAAATGCAGAGAGGTCAAAGGACTTTGAAACCAGGAATTAGAACTGGGGTCTCTTGACTCCTGCCCTGTCCTACAAATGAGCAATGCTGCTGCCCACCCAAAGGCTGCTGAAAGCAGATGTTCTGCTGGGCTGCCCATCTCTGCCTGCAGGCCATCACAACACATGTAAACCCACTTTTGGCACTGGCAGGCACTACTGTAGCCCTGTCATGCCTGCTGTGATGATGACTAGAACTGGAGAACCCAGCATACAGCAACCAGAACTGGAGGTCTGCCAGCCTGCAATGCCTTGGCCAAGTAGGGGTGCCAGCCACCAAGCCCTGGCTGGGCCTCTGCCGCTGCTCCACCGATGCCAGCCAACCTGCAATGTCCAGCCTCCTAAGGTTGCCAGCCACCAAGCCCTGACTGGGCCTCTGTTGTTGCTCCACTGATGCCAGAGTACTTCATGCAAGGCAAGATGAATAGCTCCATGGCAGTGAGAAACCACCAAACCCCTGCCCCTGAGGGCAACGGTGGAGGTGGTGCCATGAGACAGTTACATGCGGGAGTACAACAGCACCTCAGCAGCAATGGAGAGCTACCTGGAGGAGCCCTGCATAGATCTGAGCAGCAATCCCTTTGCCTATTGGACTGGCAAGAGCAATGTGTGGCTGGTCCTGTCCAAAGTGGCCAAGGATCGGATTTCCTGCCCAACAACCAGTGTCCCCAGCGAATGGGTGTTCTCCAGTGCTTGTCACACTGCCTGAGGCTGGGGGTAAAGTTGGTGGAGCAGTTTCTGTCTGTCAAGGTGAACCGTTCATTGTTGGGATTCTCCAAGCTGCCCCTGGAGATGGATTGATGCTGAAAAGCAGAGGCTGCATTCAGTGGCAGCAGCAGACATTGGATTGCCAGGGCACAGTACCAATGGCACAGCAGAGGCAGCATCAGCAGCAGTAGCAGCAGACATTGGATTGCCCGGGCATCGAATCTGTGGCATAGCAGAGGAAGCATTGGCAGCAGCAGCAGACATTGGATGGCCAGGGCACAGTAGCAGATATTTTTTCTTAAAGCAGGTGACCAGTCTCTGTGTAACGTTTGATTCAGCAGGCCTTCCCAGACTTATCAGAAAAATGGCTTCCTGTTTTAATTAATTCTCATTTTTCTGATATCTGTACACTTCCCGATTCAGCTTGAATGTTAATTCTCTAGCTGTTCAAGGAATCAGTTCTGATCTGAGATTCTAATCTGTGATTGCCATGGCACAGCAGAGGTGTCATTCAGCAGTGGCAAACAACTGCAGCTGGAACCCATCTTTGGCTGGGTATTACAGGATGGCTGGCATTGGTGGAGCCACAGCAGAGTCCCAGCCATGGCTTGGTGGCTGGCACCCCTACTTGGCTGGGCATTGCAGGCTTCCAGGCATTGGTGGAGCAGTGACAGAGGCCTGGCCGGGGCTTGGTGGCTGGCACCCCTACTTGACTGGGCATTGCAGGCTGCCAGGCATGGGTGAAGCTATTTGGCATGCCTCGCACAAAGCACTCTGGATTTTTGGCAAGTGCTGTGTGTGTGGCCATGAGTGGATGTCTGTGGTATGGCAGCTATGCATTATGTGGCATGGCCAGTATGGCACCCCTTCTTGGCCGGGCATTGCAGGCTGGCATTGGTGGATCTGCGGCAGAGGCCTGGCCAGGGCTTGGTGGCTGGCACCCCTACTTGGCTGGGCGTTGCAGGCTGCCAGGCATTGGTGGAGCTATTTGGTTTGCCTCGCATGAAGCACTCTGGATTTTTGGCAAGTGCTCTGTGCATGGCCATGAGTGGGTGCTCTGCGGTATGGCACCAATGCAGTATGGCCAGTATGGCACCCCTACTTGGCCGGGCATTGCAGGCTGGCATCGGTGGAGCAGCAGCAGAGGCCCGGCCACGGCTTGGTGGCTGGCACCCCTACTTGGCTGGGCGTTGCAGGCTGTCAGGCATCAGTGGAACTATTCAGCTTGCCTCGCATGAAGCACTCTGGATTTTTGGCTCTTCTGTCAATTGATCAAGCCTTGCCTGGTGGTGAATCACGTGGCCACCCAGTAGCAGACATTGGATTGCCATGGCACAGTACCCGTGGCACAGCAGAGGCAGCATTGGCAGCAACAGGAGACATTGGATTGCCCGATAGCCGAATCCATGGCACAGCAGAGGCAGCAGCAGCAGCCACGGCAGACACTTGAGTGCCCGGTCACAGAACCCGTGGCACAGCAGAGGCAGCATCAGCGGCAGCAGTAGCAGACATTGGATTGCCTGGTCTCAGAACCCATGGCACAGCAGAGGCGGCATTGGCACCAGCAGGTATTGGATTGCCAGGGTGCAGTACCAGTGGCACAGCAGAGGCAGCAGCAGCAGCAGCAGCATAGATTGGATGGCCAGGGCACAGAGCCTGTGGCACTGCAGAGACGGCAGCAGCAGCAGACATTGGATTGCCAGGACACAGAACCCATGGAACAGCAGAGACAGCAGCAGCAGGATTTGCCTGTGCGCAGCACCCAAGGAGCCAGGAAGGCAAGATTTGCCAGGGAAGAGATTCCATACAGCAGCAGATGGCAGCAGCAGGATTGTGTGGGCACATTTGGATTTGCTAGGGTAGAGCACCCATGGACCAGAAAACAGCAGCAGCGGGATTACCANGCAGCACCCAAGGAGCCAGGAAGGCAAGATTTGCCAGGGAAGAGATTCCATACAGCAGCAGATGGAAGCAGCAGGATTGTGTGGGCACATTTGGATTTGCTAGGGTAGAGCACCCATGGACCAGAAAACAGCAGCAGCGGGATTACCAGGTCAGTGGGGCACATCACCCATGGTTGCCAGGGCAGGCAGACAAGCACCTTAGCATAAGAGGCAGGCAGGCTGGGACAAGGCTTCAGCTTTGCCTGCAGGGCGGGCAGACAGGCACTTTGGCATGAGCAGAAGGTAGACTGAGGCAGGGTTTGAGGTTAGCAGCCTGAGTGGGCAGACAGGCAGTGTAGCATGAGCATCGGAAGGCAGACTGAGGCAGGGTTCAAGCTTGGCAACCAGGGTGGGCAGACAGGCATCGTGGCATGAGAGGCAATAGGGAAGGCAGGCTGGAACCTTGGCAGGGCACTCAGATAGGCTGACAAAGACTGTGCAGCGAGCGAGAGAGAGCCAGGCAGATAGGCAGGCCAAGATCATCTAGCCAGAGGCCGGCTGCCAGGCTTACAGCTTCCCAATGACACCCAGCATCATGAGGTAAGTCAGATAGGCCAGCTGAGGCTGTCTAGTGAGAGAGAGAGAGATGCAGGGCGGGCTCCAGGCATTGGGAGGGAGGGACAGCACCTCAGCAGCAGCCCAGATTGAGGAGGAGCCCTGTCCCAAGACTGCCCTTGGCATGGGATAGCGTGTGCTACTGCACCATCAATCCATGTCCAGGGGCAGCTCGGGGAATCCCAGCAGCGGAAGGTTGGCCTTAATGAAAAGCAATTGCTCCACCACCTTGGCCCTCAGTCTCAGGCGGTGCAGCATGCAAAAGTCCCCCGCCATAGAGAACACCCGTTCTCTGGGGATACTCATTGGTGGGCAGGACAAGAGACCCTTGGCTACTTTGGACAGGGCCAGCCACATGTTGGTCTTGCTGGCCCAGTAAGCCAAGGGAACGCTGCTGGGATCGATACACGGCTCCTCCTCCAGGTAGCTCTCCGTTGCTGCTGAGGTGCTGTCGTACTCCCTCATGTAACTCTGCTTTGGCACCACCTCCACCATTGCCCTCAGCCACGCTGCCTGTCCTGTTGTGCACGGGCCCATGCTCACCAGAGTGGCCTGCACATATGAGCGTCTGCTGCTGGCAACAGGGGTGCTGCTGCTGCTCAGCCTGCTGCTGGTGCTGCTACTGCTAGGGCTGGGGGCAGGGATAGACCCCTTTGGCTGAAAGGGGTGTCTGCTCCCACTCCCACCATCTCCAGGGGTGTGCTGCTGCCGTGCACTCTCCAGAGCCCTCTCTGCCTGCCAGACCCTCTCCACCAGATCACCCTTCCAGTGGCCATAGAGCGGTGTCTGACATTCCACGCTGCCGTCAACCCTGGGGCCCAGCATGGTTGCCAACACATATTCTTCCCACTGCAGGAGCTCATCAAACCGTGCCTTCAGCCCTGCCTTCAGCTGCCACACCAGGGCAACTGCCTCAGCTGCCAGCTTCTTACCCTAAGGGCCACAATCCCGCCCCTGGAGAATCTCATCCAGCCTCCTGAGGAGACTCTGGACCAGAGGGGTCACCTGGCTGAACGTGGCCGTGGAGAAGTTGATGGTCTTCGTCACGGCCAGGAACAGTCTCAGAACAAAGACAGTGTGAGCCAGGATCTCCCATTTTGCCCCATTGTACCCTGGAGGTGCCCTACTGTCCATCACCAGTTGAACCTGATGCAAGGTGGCTTGCTGATTGAGCATCAGGAACATGGAATTCCACCTGGTGGACACATCCTGCACCAGCTGGTGCACTAAGGAGCCTTGCTCTGCCTGCTTCGCCCGGAGGAGGTCGCTGCCCTTCACACTCTGGTTAAAGAAACTGGCCAGCTTCTTCCCCCACTCAATCAGGGAGCTACGGGTGCCTGCCCCAACCCCCTTCTCCCCCAAGCCCAGAGCATCCCTGACCACCAGGTGAAGGGTATGTGCAGCACAAGGGATGCTGGTGAAGCCCCCCCTTCCCCCATGGACTGCCCTCAATATGTTGGCTGCGTTGTCGGTCACCACACCCCCCTTTGTGAAGGGCACACCTGGTGTGACCCACTCCCTCACTATGGCGGTCAGAGTTGCCTCGATGTTCCGAGAAGTTTGGGGGCCATCCATTACTTCCACCTGAAGCAGGGCCCACCTATACCCTGCTTCAGGACCCCTCCTGCCACTCCCAAATGCTGCCTCCGGGTCCTGCCACCAGTGCGCCGTCACTGCCAGGCAGGCATGCTGCACATTTCTGCTCGACCACAGGTCAGTGTTGAAGTGGACGGTGGCACCCCCAGCCCCTGCCAGCTGCTCCCTCACCTGCTCTTTTAAAGCTCAGTACAAGGCTGACACCACCTGCTGACTCAGGGTGATGCGCGAGGGCAGCTTAAACTGGGGGGACAGGAAGCCAATCAGGCACCTAAATCCCATGTCCCCAACCACCAAGAAGGTCTGCCCATAGCGCGCAATCATTTCTCTCAACATGCGTATGGCTTTCAGGTGAAAGCCACGCCGCCCTCCACATCCTGCAGCTGCCGATGGACTTGACAGCTGCCCCCACCCCAGCTCCTCCATGGTGCACTGATGCTTCTGGGCCTCAATTGGCTGCTGCTGCTGCTCCCCCCCACCCCACCCCAGCAGCAATACTGCTCCTGCTGCTAGAGGTAGCTGCTCGAGGATACTTGCCTGCTGATGGAGGTGGACGATTGGCTGCTGCAGTCAGGAACCCATTGGCATCCACTGCCCCTGCCTGCCTGCTTATCAGCACAGTGCTGTGGCATCCCTTCAGGTGCCTCTCCATGGTAGTGGTGCCAAGGTTGGTGAGCACCTGCCCATGCTTCACCACCTTCTGGCACAAACTGCACGGCACCTACCTGAGATCATCCGCCCGTACCAACTTAAAATGCGCCCATACGGAGGATTTTTTGCCCCGTCCTGCCTTCTGGCCCACACCAGGTGATGCACCACTGACAGCGCTTATGGGAGGGGCAGAACATGGTGGTGACACAGTTCTCAGAGGGACAGCCATCGCCTCAGCACCAGACATCTCCTCCACAGGACTAATATCTGCCTCGCTGTCCCCAATCTGAGATATGTCCCATGAAAGGGAGTACTGGGACCCTGAGGCTGATCGACTGCTCATGCTGCTGCCACTCTCCCTGTGCCCCCTATAGCTGCTGCTGCTGCTGCTGCTACTGCTGCTCCTCTCCCTGCTGCCATTGCCCTGGGTTTGGGCCCTGCCTCTAGCAGTCAGGGTGGGATCCACCAGCCCTTGACTGCTGGGGATCACAGGAATAATGCAGGACACTGGTGGCCCATGATGAACATCCAACCCTGAAGCACCTACACCTGCTCCTGCAGCCGCAGCAGAGACAGCCGCAGCTTCCTGGACTGCAGACCTTCCTGTGCCCTGCGTGGCAGTGGAGGATGCTGACAGGAGACGACACCAAACCACACCCCTAGTGCCACTGCTGGGAGACTATGACGCCTGGCTGCCAAAATCAGGCCTGTGCAGTTTGGTGCGTGGTGATGGGCTCAGGCTGCTGCTGATGCCTGCTGCCACTCCGCTGGCACGGCCCCTGCCACCTCTGCCACGTGCCCCATTGCCTGCCTTACGGGCAGCAGAGCAGCCTCTCCTGCTTCCCTTCTCCATTTCTTCCATCCAAATAATGCAGAGGAAGATTTTATTTTATTTTGTTTATTATTTATTTAAAATTGGAATATAACATATATCTACACTAACTCTAACTGCTATTAATTATTCTCAAACCTATGGAACTAAATGGAATATTATCTAATATTTACAAAGGCCTAGTCCTACAAACACACTATAAAATATTAAAACTGAATCACTACACACTATTTCTAGCTATCTCTATAACTAAGCTAACTCCTACAACTATCTATCTATAGTATCTAATATCTATCTATATACACACAGGGATATGGGGTGGGAAACACAAACAGCTCACAACAAGCAACACAGGGAGGGGTACAAAACTGAAATGAAACCTAAATTAATCTAATCCTACTCTAAATAAATCCAAAAACAGGGGAAGGGAATCAGGGTGGAATATATAGTGGGAGGAGGGAAGGATTCAATGGAGGGGACAGAGAAACAACATAGGGGGGGTAAAAAATAAAAATAACACCTAAATCTATCTAATCTAATCTAAATAAATGAAACCATTAGATAAATGTGTGGAAATGGGTGAAATAGGAGGAGGATGGCAATGGATTGGGAGGAATACAAACTGCTGAGAGAGGGAGACTTCTGAAAACACCTGCTGACAGAATCAGTGGCTAGCTCAGAATTAATTGGAAGGGAGGGGGGGAGAGAGCAATTACTTTTGTTATTTGCTGCACCCGCCTTACTACAAGCCCCATTGGCTCTGTGCAGCCTAACCACTGGCCAATCACAGACTGCCAAGCCAGTGGTCTGAGGAAAAGAGGGGTGGTGATTGGCAGGCTGGCTGCTAGTCCAAGCCTCTCCACCCCTGGTGCCAGGACGTCTGCTCCTCAGCTGACACCCCTACCCCCACTCCCCTGAGCCTGCCAGCCACGTTTTCCCCGCCCGAACGTGCCCAAACATGCCCTAACTGTTCAAGGGGTTCCGCGTTCGGTTTAGGTGTTCGGTTCGGCCATCTGAACTGGCTGAGTTCAGTCTGAACCCCAAACATCCGAACCACGTTCGCACATCCCTACTTTTGGCTGCATTGCAGCCAATGTAATGTACAAAAAAGCCCGTACACATACACTTTGCACAAGTGTAACTGGCTATCCTAGATGTGCATGGCAATGAAGAATCCGGTTAATTTGTATTAAACCAGAGGTTTGTTTTTTCTTAGCCTATTTTCTCCTGCTGCTTGACAGTGAAATCATAATGTTTAGTTTTTACATTTTTGTGTCAATCGGTTGTGAATTGATACCATAAACATAGGATTATGAATTCATTGCAAAATATAGCAGGAAAAGAAAATGGATTATAAGGGAGGAAATTCTTATTTATACCAGCCAGCATAAATCCTTGCAAATGAGAGTGCGTATGTGTGTCTGTCTCTCTCTCTTCAAGCCTTTATTTTTGGCAGTGCTTTTTCTTTTATTCCAGGTTTGCCTCAGTGTGGCAATTCCCTTTTTCACACATTCTAGTATGTTAATTGTGAATCCTGGATACAATTTCAAGTTTGGAACTGTTCATTATTGGTTGTTCTGATATCTTCTTGTATAGTCGACCGAGCATGTTATTGCATATTTGCACACTCGGACCTATTGATTTCCCCCCAATATCTACTAGGTTTGATAGCCTAGTAGGAAGCAAGCTGGCCAGGCCACCAACCATCCAGCCAGGTTCCTTGGATGTGCAAAAGGGAGGAGTAAGGAAATCAGGGGCCTTCTATCCTGCTTGCTCTGTCTCCCTGGAGGAGAACCAGGCTCCCTCCCCCACTACCTCTGTGGAAGAGGGGGAAGTGAGTTGGGTTCCTTCTCCAGTTCTCCTCCCCACCCAAGTTGGGGGAGAGAACCATTTCCCCTTGGGTCAGGATGGGGTGTACATGTTTGTGAGTGTGGTGGGAGTCTGGATGGGGTGTGTACATGTGTATATGAGAGGAGAGTGTATTGGGGATCTGGACGGGGTGTGTGTGTGTGTGTGTGGTGTGAGTCTGGTTGGGGGATGCATGAGTATGCGAGAGAGTTTATGTGGGGTCTGGATCGTGTGTGTGTGGGGGGTCTGGATTGGGGTTTGAATGGGGGTGAGGGTGGTTGAGGTGTGTGTTGTGTATGGAAGTGGTGCTGCTGCCCCCCAGTGGTCCTGCTACCTGCCCCACCACGTCCCCCAGCCTCCACTGATATACTACTGGCAATATAACTGCAGTTGTTTTTGCACACTGGCAATACCTTTCTGCTAGTTTTAATAGAGCTCTTATTCCTTATTTTGTCATTATGTATTCTCTTGTGAATTTACTTCTTGATATGGACATCCTTGGAAACTGAATTTATTTATTTATTTGTTGTAAAATTTTACTATCCTGCCCCTCCTGTGACAGGCAGCTCGGGGCGGCTCATAGTCATATAAAAAACATTAAAACAGCATTTTAAACTATTTTAAACAGCTTAGAACAACATTAAAAGGAGGTAACAAATACCCACCTTCCCCCCCACCCATCCCTCCCAAGCCCCCCACCCATTACCCATCTCCTCCACTAAACGCCTGGCGGAACAGCCAGGTCTTACAACATCTTCGAAATGAGGGGAGGTCAGGGGCCAGCCAGGCCGCTACTAGCAGGGAGTTCCACAGCTGTGGTGCGGCCACCAAGAGCGCCCCCTCCTGTGTGGCCCCCCGGAAGACTCAGGGGACCTCAAGCAGGGAACCCCTGGATGACTGCAGGGGCCAATCCAGCACCCAGGGGTGAGGCGTTCCTGTTTAGGGCTTTATAGGTCAAAACCAAAACCTTGAATTGGGCCCAGAAAACCACTGGCAGCCAGTGCAGGGAACAGAAGACTGGTGTAATGTGCTCCCGGCAGCCCAGTCTTACAGAAGATGGGCCACCGCATTCTGCACCAGCTGCAGTTTCCAAGCCGTCACCATGGGTAGCCCCACGTAGAGCATGTTACAATAGTCCAATCTAGAGATGATGAAAGCATGGATGATGGTGTCCTGGTCAGAATCTGAGACATACGGTCGAAGCCATCACACCAGATGTAATTGGCGAAAGGCACTCCTCGCCACAGCCTCCACCTGGATATCCAGGTGGAGCGGCGAATCGAGAAGCACCCCCAGATTCCGGACCTGGGAAACCAACGGAGGACAGACCCTGTCAATGACAGGGCTGCCATCTCCATCTGCTTACCTACCAACATCACCTCCATCTTGTCAGGATTCAGCCTCAGTCGGTTAGTCCTCATCCAGTCCCCCACAGCTGTAAGACACCGGGTAAGCACCGAGACTGCCAGGCCTAGTTCAGTTGAAAAGGAGAGGTGCAGCTGGGTGTCATCAGCATATTGATGACATCAGCATATTGATGACACCGCATGTCGAACCCTCTGATCACTTCGCCAAGTAGCTGCATATACACGTTGAAAAGAGGGGACAAAACAGAACCCTGCAGGACTCCACACGAGAGGTGTTGGTATGATGAAAAATACTCCCCGAGCAACACTCACTGGGTTCTTCCAGTCACGAAGGAGTGGAACCATTCAAGAACAGTCCCGCCCACCCCTGCACCGTCCTGCAGGCGCATCACCAACATCTCATGATCAACTGTATCAAATGCAGCCGAAAGATCTAATAGAATCAGCAGGGTCGAACGACCCCGTTCCCAGCACAGATCATCCACCAAAACCACAAGCAGAATCTCGGTGCTATGACCCAGCCGAAATCCTGATTGCGATGGATCAAGAAAACCGACATGATCAAGATGCCCCTGCAGCTGCTGGGCCACAATCCATTTAATAACCTTCCCTAAAAAGGGGAGGTTAGTGACAGGTCAGTAGCTGGCGGGGGAGTCAGTGTCAAGCGATGGTTTCTTGAGCAGAGGCCGCACCACTGCTTCCTTGAGACAGCCCGGAACTCTGCCCTCCCAAAGGGAGGCTTTGACCACCCCAGCCAGCAACGGCCCCATTGTCTCCCAGCAAGATTTAATTAGCCAAGACAGGCACGGATCTAATTCACAAGAGGTGTCCCTAACCGCCCCACGAACACCTACCTCATTGGCGGGTGTCACCAGCTGAAATTGATTCCATACTATCAGACATGGCGGGGCTTTCATAACCTCCAGTTCCTCTTCTATATCAATTGCAGCATCGAAGTCTTGGTGAATACGAGCAATTTTCTCCACAAAATAATCTACAAACATGTCCTAATGGGCAGTAGATGACTCCACTCCCAGGTGAAGGGAGACCAGACTGACCAGCCTCCACACCACCCACAAAAGCTCCACTGGACGAGATTTTGCGGATGCTATGATGGCAGTAAAGAACTCCTTCTTTGCTGCCCGCATAGGCCCGTAAACTGGCTCTATGATGCAATCTGTTGGCTTGAGCATGAGAACAATCCCACCATTGCTCTAACGGCTGCCCTTCTTGCTTCAGCAACCGCAGTTCCTCAGAAAACCAAGGAGGCCTGAGGAGCTGCTGCCTGGGCAATGGATGCCTAGGAGCCGTCTGATCGATGGCCTCAGTCAGCAGAGTGTTCCACAGCTCAACAAGGTCATCAATGAGACGGTCGTCTAGCTCAGAGGGTATCTTACTCAGAGCCCCCTGGAATCGCTCTGGTTCCATCAACCTCTGGGGGCAAACCATTCAAATCAGTTCTGCACCTTTCTGGGGGCAGACATGCACCAAGAAGCAAGGTCTGCAGGAGGTAATGGTCTGTCCATGACAAGGGCACAGTTGATATCTCCCTCACTACCAGAACACCCGCCTCAAGGCCAGTGCAAAACATAAGGTCCAAGGTATATCCCCCATGATGTGTCGGGCCGATCACCCTCTGAGACAGGTCCATGAACTCACGCTCTTCTCCCCCAGGATCAGCGTTGACATGAATGTTGAAGTCCCTCAAGACTAACTTCTTCGGGGACACCATCTCCACTAGAGCATGCAGGAAGGCTACTGCACAGGTAGGTGCACGGTAGACAAGCAGCATTCCCAAACTGTCGCCTGCCAAATCAAACACAAGGTGGAGAGCCTCTGTACCTGGTATGGATTTTTTTTATTTTATTTTATTTAAAACTTGTATTCCGCCCCTCCTGCCCAAAGGCAGCTCAGGGCGGCGAACAACACAAGAAATTTAACAATAAAACATTTTAAAACAAATCAACAAATTTTAAAACTAAAAAAACTCCCCCCCCCCCCCC
>QEPC01014651.1:1951992-1978485 GCA_003113815.1 Sphenodon punctatus
GGGACTCCACACGTGAGGTCCCGGGGGGAAGACGTACACTCCCCCAAGACCACCCGGTGAGTTCACCTGGCCAGGAATGAACAAAACCAGTCCAAGACCATTCCGCCAATCCCGGCACGGTCCCGCAGGCGAGTCACCAACACCTCATGATCGACTGTGTCGAACGCAGCCGAAAGGTCTAGCAGGACCAGTAAGGTCTGACGACCCTGGTCCAACGCCAGATGGAGATCGTCAACCAAGGCCACCAATGCAGTCTCCACACCATACCCAGGCCGAAACCCAGACTGGGAGGGGTCAAGGAAACCAGTGTGGTCCAGGTGTTCTTGGAGCTGCCGTTCCACAGCCCGTTCAATAACCTTCCCTAAAAAGGGAAGGTTAGATAACTGGTAGGAGCATCAGCGTCAAGAAATGGTTTCTTGAGCAGGGCCCTAACCACAGTCTCCTTCAAGCATTCAGGCACCCTTTCCTCCCGAAGGGAGGCACTAACCACCCTAGCCGGCAATGACCGTAGCATCTCCTGGCTGGCTTTCACCAGCCAGGACGGGCAAGGATCTTGTTCACAAGTAGTGGCATGAACAGATCCCAACAAGGACTCCACATCGGCAGGCGACACCATCTGAAACCAATCCCACAAAACAGGACAGGACGGGGCATCCATAGTCCCAAGATGATCTTCTGCAATAACTGCGGAACTGAAATCGTGGCGGATGCGAGTGATCTTATCTACAAAGTACTCGATAAACCAGTCACAGCGGTCACTGGATTGCTCCAGGTCCAGGCGGAGACACGCAGGACTGACCAAACCTTTCACCACCCGGAAAAGCTCTGCTGGACGTGACTTTGCAGATGCAATAAGGGCAGCAAAGAACGGCTTCTTTGCTGCCTGCACCGCCACAGCATAGACCTTTAAACTGCTCTTATGCTGCAATCGATCATACTCATCGCGAGTCCAGTGCCACCGTCGCTCCAACCGCCTGCTCTCCTGCTTCAAACACCACAGGCCCTGAGTACTGGATACCTCCGCACTGACCACTGCTCCTTAAAAATCATGGCTACACACACACACTCCGTTCCTCCATTCGTGGCTGATGTTGCACGGCATACCTGACCAGAACAAGGTCAGCCAGAATAGGCCCCAACTCATTGTCCAGCCAGGTTTCCGTGATGCATACGAGATCGATGGCATAGTCCACGATCATCTCCTGGACAGTTGTTGCTTTATTAGCCACCTATCTCACATTCACCAACACCAGCACAGGGACTCTCTGACCAAGAACCACCTGCCCATCTACCTGGGAGGTAGCGTGCGGGACATGCACCAAGCATCTGTCCCGCTTCACAGATCTCACACCCCTCCCACTGGGACCATACCTCCTCCGTCCTGTCACAACTTCTATGGCTGTGGCCTCCCCCCCCCCTCCCCCCCAGGCTGCCCTGCCTTGGCGTCGAGGGAGATTCCTCCCCGCCCCAACGTATTCCCCAATACCCCCCTAAACCCAAATCTTTCCCCCCTCCACCGCCTTGGCGTCGAGGGAGATTTGCCCCCACCCTAACATATTCCCCAATACCCTGCTGAACCCCAATATTTCCCCCGCCACCATAATTCTCTACTCCTAACACAATAAACCCTACCAAACATAATACCCCTAAACCTCCCACCTATTTTCCTATACAAAACCTCCTAGTTCAAACACCCCCCAAGTTCCGCCAAGGGCCTCGCCCAAGGGCCCTTTGGCACTGTCCTTAGGCGCGCGTCTGTGGTGCTGCTGGTAGGCACACGGCTTTAAAACCCCTACTGGGGTTGGCACCCCACCGAAAGCCGCAAGGTGGCAGATGAAGCCCCATCCCTCTCCCTCTCCGACCGGGGGGGGGTATGTAGAATCCATGTGCGCCAGCTCCCAGCCCCACAACGGGCGAGCAGTGTCAAAGAGGGGGCGAGCCCAACCGGCAAAGGGGAACGAGCCCTACACTTAGATACAGAGTGTAGATAGATACAGAGTGTAGGTACAGCACCTACTGTCTTTTTACTACTGTCCTGCAGCTGCGGGCCCATCTTCAGAACTTCAACCCTGGTATAACCTACTGGCAGATTATATGCTCACAGTAATATTTGCCCTAATGATCACATCCAGTATGACTGATCATGTCTTAAAAGTTCTCCCAGAAATACTAGTATAATTTTGCTTGGTTGTTGGTTAATGCCTACCTCTTCTAGGCAACCATTTTATGGTGACTTCTTAGGTGACCAGAGGCCTCACTATGTGAAGGTATTTATGCAATTGCATACATTATAGATTTTCTTCATTTGGCTTTTGTTGCATTGGATAATTCTCTGGCAAAAAACTCTTTTAGCATAAATTTAGGTAGACACTTATTCCCTTGTGACCTTCCTTAACATAGACTATCTCAAAATGTAAATGGCACAGATTCAGGACATTTTTTAAAATTGGAACTTATAGCCACACCCTATCCTGACGACTCCGAATGGGTTACAAAATTTAAACAAAATACAGTATATGTATAAAAACACTACTCCTCCATCCCCCTAAAGCTTATTCCTGCCCACCAAATGCCTAGTCAAATAAGGTTTTACACTGCCTCTGGAAAATGCTCAGGATTGGGGTTTGGTGCATTTCCAGAGCTGCGGCACAGCCACTGAGAGAGCCTTGGCTGCACACACTTGGTGTCATGATGGAATTTGCAGGAGCCTGTTATTGACTGACCTTAAGGATCACAATGCAAGCCAGGGAAGGAGGCCATCTTTCAGATACATTGGGCCCAGGCCATTCAGGGCTTTGTAGGTTAAAACCAGCACCTTGAATTGTGACTGGAAAACTACTGAAAGCCAGCGTAGAGTCAGAAGCACAGGGGTAGTATGCTCCCAGTGACAGACTCACTCTTACCGGAAGATGGGCTGCTGCATTCTGCACCAACTGCAGCTTCTGAAGATTCGTCAAGGGCAGTCTCACGTAGGAGTGCATTGCAGTAGTCTAACCTTGAAGTAACAGAGGCATGGTTGATGGTGGACAGGTCTGACTCTGATTTTTTTTAAAAGGTTGCAGCCAACAAGAGACAAACAAAAGGCAGACTGGGGGAAAGGAAGTTGACTGATGATCCACCCAGCTTCCTGTGGGACAGTCAGGAAGCTGGGGGTGTGGAGTGAGGCTGAGGAGGGGTATAACTTGACTGGTGGGCAGTCAAGCCCGTACTGGGCCTTGGCCAGCAGGAACTGGTAGTGCTGAAGATCCAGCTGCTACGGTTTAAACCTGGTTCTTTACATGATGGGTGTTGCCATACACCTAGGTCACAAAAGTGACCAACCATCATCCCTTCAGTCTTGTCAGGATTCAGCTTCAGTTGGCTCACTGGCATCCAGTCCCCAGTGGCAGCAAGGCAGCAAGTGAGCACTGAAACTACAGGACCTGGGTTGGATGAAAAGGAAAGAGAGACATGGTGTCAAGAAATTGAGAGTTAAGGTATTCTAGATCTCATAGCCCAGCTATGCCACCATAACTCTGCCTTTTACATGCCTACACATCTACAACTCTTGTATGTACAATCACCACTGACTTTACTACTAACCACACTAGCCTCCTGGACCCTTTGGAAAAAGGCAGGCTGCGATATCTGCCAGTGGAAAGGGGGGTGGCTGTCCCTGATGGGGGTGTCCTGAATACCCTGGTCCAGGGGTTTTACTCTGGGAGGACAGAGTAGGGGGGTTCAGGAGATAGGAGTTCCTGACCCTAGTCACAGCCCCCTACTCCCCTCCCCTTAAGTCCTATCTCTGTTTAGGGTACTTGTGACTAGGTCCCTGGATTGGGGTCCTTCCAGTTGGAGGTTGTCATGAGTCTGGTGGGCCTGCTCCTCGAGTGTGGAGGCTGGGCCTTGCCTAAGGTCTCTGGCATCCAGTGGCTTGATTGCAAACCACCGGGTCAGCTGTTGCTAGTAGCAGGGCAGTCTCACCCGAGTGAAAGCCCTGCCTTCCATCATCTACCTCATTACTGAGGGACCGTCTGGGCTTTTAAAGCCAGTTCCTCTCCTTGGCTCGGTTCCCTGGGGGCCTCCCCTGTACCACCGCACAGCCTGATGACATCATCAGGCCGTGCCCACAGGACCGTCACCATCGGGCTCTGCTGGGGGTGTTGGTGTTGGCTACGGCTTCCAGTGGGGTTGTGGGTGAATCCAGAGCCACTGGAGGATTGCTGACTGGTGAGTCCTCACACAGACTATAAATCTAAATAAATAAATAAATAAATACTGAGCACAGTCACTTTGAAAACATGCCCAGCCCAGATGCCCTTGCTCACACAAACTTGGACCACTTTAGAAGTGAGATTCAAACTTTAGCATGCAAGCAGCACACAGGCATCCAGGGGTTTAGAGGCATTCACACAAGACGCTAAATCTGGGGAAATTCCTTTCCCCAATTTTTTTTTTCTTGTATTGTTTGAAAAGACTACGTCTTAGGATGTCGCAGGCGAAATCCATGTTTAATCAAATGAATTTAACTCGGAAACCAAGGTTTATCAATAACGTTTATTACTATATGTACATTTTCCATAATGTGGGAAGGGACTAGGCTGCCACATGTGTAACAAATGCCCCACAATGCACTAGGCAAAAACCAGACCTGCCGCATTATGGGATTGCTAGTAGTGGCTGTGGTAATATGGGGCAAGATTTACAGTGGGAGAGTCATGTGTGAAAAAGAATTAGGCAAACTATCTCCTGCATTAAAATCAAACTTCAGGAGAAGAGACTTGTGTGAATGCAATAACAGCTTGCATTGCTGTTGGGGATGCTGCACAGAGCTTGGGCTTTTAAGCCAGGAGATGCTGATGAGGCTGAGTTTTCCAAAATTCTTCTAAAATGGGAATTTTATCTCTGGCTTTTGAACATAAACTGCTGCATTACCTAAACTAAGAGAGTAGCTTAACTGGGAGAAGTTGAGCTACTCACTGCACCTGGCAGTACCACTCCTGAGTACAGAGCAAAAGGAGCCAGGAGTGGAAACTGTTCATTGGCAATATGTATTTCTTCCCCCTGCTGGCTTTGTAGAGGCTAATGGAAATCGGGGACTCTAAGAAAAGGGGAACGGATCCTTGAACATAGTTTTCATGCTAGTAGGTTCATGGGGTGAGTTAGTGACCTGAAAATTGGAATGGTATGGGAAGTAAGAGTGAGAGCTATTGTCAGCAGGACTAATTTTTTACAATTTGGTGAAGGGGTCACTGGGATAAAGTCCCTCATAGAGAACCTCTTGGGGCAAAAATTCTGAAATTCAATTTATTTTCTACTCCATGTTGTATGGAAGAATCCCAATATGGTTCCTTGACCAAACTTTTAGGTCAGAGCTTACTGCTTTGCAAGACAGGTGCACGTCTGCCCCAGCTTGTTTGCTAAAACCTTCATGAGTTACAGTTAGCACCAATACTGCAGTTTCCTGTGTATGTGGGTTCTGTGGTGAGCTACATCTTCCGGACAGGTGTCTGCAGGCTGTCTCCTCCCCCGCAGTAGTTTGAAGCTAGAGCCGAATTGAAAAGGTGACATAGCCAGTAAAAAAAAAACCTTTACCCTTTGCCTGGCAACAGCTATATGGTAGTTCCGCGCTTGCGCAGTGCCAAAATCATTGTATAAGCTATTGGGCTGTATCCATTTAAGAAAGCATTGTATGTGTACACTTGCAATTAGTCCATGCCCCTTTTGGCACTGATGAACTATGTATAAATTGACTTGCCTCACATCCACCCAAGGTCTATCAGTGTTGTGTTCACTAGTAGCCCTGTAGCTGCGTACTTGAATAAAGTTTGTGCACCTTTGGAACACCCATCTCGTTTGGCCTCCTCTCATTCCTTCCAGAACAGAAAATTCCACCACAATTCTGGGGGCTCGTCCGGGATGAGAGGAACATAGGAATCCCTTGTATTCCTGCGGTAAGTGCCAAAAGGTTCGAGTGGGTTTTGGTTTGGGGATCGGGGGATGCCCCGACTTAGGTAGAGGAAGGAACATGGGTTCCGAGGTCTCTAAGTTGCCCCCCGGGGATACGCCCATAAAGTATATATTAGGAAGATATGGGCCCCGGTGGTTAAGTGAGTAACTAAATGGAATTTGTATACCTTTGACAATCTGGATTTGCAATTCCCTTTGGAGGGGTCTTTTTTCTTCCCGATTTTGGAACATCTCTTAAATAATCTGGAGGGAAAACACCCCTGACAAATGGATGCTTGGTACCTATGGGACGCAGAGGCTTATAGTCCTGCCGTCAAAAAGCGCTTCGGTACATCTATTTCCCCTGTCTGTCTTCCTTCCCCTTTTTTAAATATAGTCAACTCCTTTGTCCAATCAGAGTTCTGGACCCACGCCCCCCCCCTTCTGGTCCTCCACCGGAAGATCTCCTGGATTCCTGGCTTCCCCGCAGTCCAGAACCGGTTGGTCAGGCGGGTGCGGCCGAGGCCAAAGTAAATTTGAAAAGTCCAACCTCCTCAAGTTAAATTGTTCCTCTCTGGTCTCTTAACCTGAACAGAGGGGAACTCTAATATCTCAAAGCCGTTCCGGCAATAATAATTATGACTGAACAGTCCAAGACCCTGGGTTTGACACCGAAGCCCAATGTGCAGCGTTAGTTAGATTTTCAAATCGACTCCTTGAAGTCATTTCGAAACTAGTCCCTCCCCAACAGAACTGGCACCGCATATCCTTAGTTCTCCACCAAAAAGACAAACACCCCGATGATTGCGGGGCTCGCCTCCTCGCTACGTTCCGNTTTAGAGGCATTCACACAAGACGCTAAATCTGGGGAAATTCCTTTCCCCAATTTTTTTTTTCTTGTATTGTTTGAAAAGACTACGTCTTAGGATGTCGCAGGCGAAATCCATGTTTAATCAAATGAATTTAACTCGGAAACCAAGGTTTATCAATAACGTTTATTACTATATGTACATTTTCCATAATGTGGGAAGGGACTAGGCTGCCACATGTGTAACAAATGCCCCACAATGCACTAGGCAAAAACCAGACCTGCCGCATTATGGGATTGCTAGTAGTGGCTGTGGTAATATGGGGCAAGATTTACAGTGGGAGAGTCATGTGTGAAAAAGAATTAGGCAAACTATCTCCTGCATTAAAATCAAACTTCAGGAGAAGAGACTTGTGTGAATGCAATAACAGCTTGCATTGCTGTTGGGGATGCTGCACAGAGCTTGGGCTTTTAAGCCAGGAGATGCTGATGAGGCTGAGTTTTCCAAAATTCTTCTAAAATGGGAATTTTATCTCTGGCTTTTGAACATAAACTGCTGCATTACCTAAACTAAGAGAGTAGCTTAACTGGGAGAAGTTGAGCTACTCACTGCACCTGGCAGTACCACTCCTGAGTACAGAGCAAAAGGAGCCAGGAGTGGAAACTGTTCATTGGCAATATGTATTTCTTCCCCCTGCTGGCTTTGTAGAGGCTAATGGAAATCGGGGACTCTAAGAAAAGGGGAACGGATCCTTGAACATAGTTTTCATGCTAGTAGGTTCATGGGGTGAGTTAGTGACCTGAAAATTGGAATGGTATGGGAAGTAAGAGTGAGAGCTATTGTCAGCAGGACTAATTTTTTACAATTTGGTGAAGGGGTCACTGGGATAAAGTCCCTCATAGAGAACCTCTTGGGGCAAAAATTCTGAAATTCAATTTATTTTCTACTCCATGTTGTATGGAAGAATCCCAATATGGTTCCTTGACCAAACTTTTAGGTCAGAGCTTACTGCTTTGCAAGACAGGTGCACGTCTGCCCCAGCTTGTTTGCTAAAACCTTCATGAGTTACAGTTAGCACCAATACTGCAGTTTCCTGTGTATGTGGGTTCTGTGGTGAGCTACATCTTCTGGACAGGTGTCTGCAGGCCGTCTCCTCCCCCGCAGTAGTTTGAAGCTAGAGCCGAATTGAAAAGGTCATAGCCAGTAAAAAAAAAACCTTTACCCATTGCCTGGCAACAGCTATATGGTAGTTCCGCGCTTGCGCAGTGCCAAAATCATTGTATAAGCTATTGGGCTGTATCCATTTAAGAAAGCATTGTATGTGTACACTTGCAATTAGTCCATGCCCCTTTTGGCACTGATGAACTATGTATAAATTGACTTGCCTCACATCCACCCAAGGTCTATCAGTGTTGTGTTCACTAGTAGCCCTGTAGCTGCGTACTTGAATAAAGTTTGTGCACCTTTGGAACACCCATCTCGTTTGGCCTCCTCTCATTCCTTCCAGAACAGAAAATTCCACCACAATTCTGGGGGCTCGTCCGGGATGAGAGGAACATAGGAATCCCTTGTATTCCTGCGGTAAGTGCCAAAAGGTTCGAGTGGGTTTTGGTTTGGGGATCGGGGGATGCCCCGACTTAGGTAGAGGAAGGAACATGGGTTCCGAGGTCTCTAAGTTGCCCCCCGGGGATACGCCCATAAAGTATATATTAGGAAGATATGGGCCCCGGTGGTTAAGTGAGTAACTAAATGGAATTTGTATACCTTTGACAATCTGGATTTGCAATTCCCTTTGGAGGGGTCTTTTTTCTTCCCGATTTTGGAACATCTCCGAAATAATCTGGAGGGAAAACACCCCTGACAAATGGATGCTTGGTACCTATGGGACGCAGAGGCTTATAGTCCTGCCGTCAAAAAGCGCTTCGGTACATCTATTTCCCCTGTCTGTCTTCCTTCCCCTTTTTTAAATATAGTCAACTCCTTTGTCCAATCAGAGTTCTGGACCCACGCCCCCCCCCTTCTGGTCCTCCACCGGAAGATCTCCTGGATTCCTGGCTTCCCCGCAGTCCAGAACCGGTTGGTCAGGCGGGTGCGGCCGAGGCCAAAGTAAATTTGAAAAGTCCAACCTCCTCAAGTTAAATTGTTCCTCTCTGGTCTCTTAACCTGAACAGAGGGGAACTCTAATATCTCAAAGCCGTTCCGGCAATAATAATTATGACTGAACAGTCCAAGACCCTGGGTTTGACACCGAAGCCCAATGTGCAGCGTTAGTTAGATTTTCAAATCGACTCCTTGAAGTCATTTCGAAACTAGTCCCTCCCCAACAGAACTGGCACCGCATATCCTTAGTTCTCCACCAAAAAGACAAACACCCCGATGATTGCGGGGCTCGCCTCCTCGCTACGTTCCGAAAACACTCAGGTATAGACCCGACAGCGGCTAACACTCAAGGTTACTTACTATGTTGCCGACCCTTTAGCCCCTATACACACAAAACTACAGACGGCCCGTTTGAATTAAAAAACAAAAACTCTTAAGATTCAAGCCTCTTACAGCCAAATTTGGAACCAGTTACAGAGAAGAAAAAAAAAAGGGGCAGAGGCAAAACAAAAGGAAGTGGTAGTCAAACTCTGTGTCCTACAAGTTCAACAGTTAAGCAGCAGCCATAACCCAGGACCCAGACACCCTCCTCATCATGACAGATGCAAAGTCTTCCCAGTCATTTAAAACCTTCCTGCCACCGCCGCCACCAAAAATGGCCCTGGCCCCGTGAACACTATCTTGCGGCTAAAAAAAGAAATAAAGAAAAAACAAAACTTTCAGCCGGACTTGTTTACATCGTCCAACTGACTCGGTCCCGGGACCCCCAAAAACGTGAGCTCACCTTGTTTGTCTGGTTTTTCTGTCTTGTTTGTCTGCTTTTTGTTGTCTGTTGACCAGTCAGGCCCCCATGTTCAGGTTTCTGTTGGGGGTACCCCTGTTCCCTTTCTAGTTGATACTGGGGCCACGCGTTCTATGCTCCGTAGTAATGCAGTTCCCCATTTACCTGTGTTTACTACTGTTATACCCACAATAGGAGTTGAAGGTGTTCCCAGCTCCTAGCCTCTCACTGACCCGGTCACTGTAACTGTCAGGCCGTTCACTAAGAGGCATTCCTTTTTACTCAGTCGGAACACCCCTGTAAATCTCTTGGGTAAAAACTTGCTTTGTAAATTAAATGCAAACATCTCCTGTACACCTGATGGAGTATTTGTCACAGTACCCGACCTCTTAACCCCATCTCTCATGATGGCCCTCGCTACTGAGGAGGCTGGACAGGAGTGCCTGCCTGGCCAGTGGGCCCTCCTCGACCAATTGCCTTCTGCATTGTGGGCAACCAACCCTGGTGATGTTGGATTGCTGCGAGGTGTGGATCCAGTTGTCATCCAGGTTAAAACTGGCAAGTCCTTCCCTTCAGTGTCTCAGTATCCTCCTTCAACAGAAGCTATTCCTGGTATTCAGCCTGTTATTTCTTCTTTCTCCTCTCTGGTATAGTGGTTTCTACTTGCTCTGATGTTACTACCATTGCCAGTATTCCAGCTTTTGCTAAGTATTTTACTGCTATTAACCTTTCTCAAGGTTTTTTTCTTTGTTCCAGTGTACCCTGATTCTCAGTACCTGTTTGCCTTTACTAACCTTTCCTCCTCTTCTCAGTACCCTTTTTGTCATGAATCTGATGGATTTGTCCTTGGGGTCCTTACCCAAACCCTTGCAGACTCTCTGTTAATAATGTCACCCTTCTTAGGGTGCCTCCTTTAAACCCTGCCTCTTTGCTGTCAACCCCACTTGATGGGGAGCCAGATTACCTTCCACATGACTGTCTTGCTGTCCTTTCACAAACCTGCTGGTCCCGTCCGGACCTTTCTGATTGCCCTCAGCCAAATGCTGCTCTTAATTTGTTTGTGGATTACTCCTGCCGGTGTCAAAACAACAAGCTGTCTGTTGCTTATGCTGTTTGCAATCAGTTTGAAGTCCTGGAGGCTTTTTCTTTGCCTGAACTGCGCAGTGCTCAAACTGCAGAGCTGGTTGCCCTTACCCGGGCTTGTACACTGGCTCATAAACAATCTGCTAACGTTTTCACTGACACCCTCTATCCGTTTGGTGTCTGTCACTCCTTTGGCGCCATTTGGTGGAAACAGAAATTCCCTACTTCTACTAAATCTCCAATCTCTTATGCTCCGCCTGTTATTCATGTTTGGGCCCATCCGGGTGCCTCCACTTCTGAGGCCCGGGTAAATCACCTGGATGATAATGCTGCCCAACAAGCAGCCAGGTGTGGCCCTCCTACAAATCTCGTTATGGCAGTATCTTTTTCAGCACCGCTCCCGATGAGTCCGAATTTCGCTCCCTCCAAAATTCCGCTGGTGTAGGTGAATGTCTCGTTTGGACCAAGGCTGGCTGCATTTCCAATGCAGATGGCATCCTTCATCACCCTGATGGCCAACCAGTGGCCCCTCGGACTCTCCTCAAGCATCTTGTTCGTGTGGCTCACCTTCATTCACACACGAGCAAAGGGGGGGAACGCTACACACGAGCAAATGGTGGGATTGCCACCCAGATTTCCACTCACTGGTTTTCTCCCTTTGTCACCACAGAAGCTCACCAACTCACCTGTTCCTGCCCCACTTGTCAACTGTTTAACATTGCTAAGGCCACCCCAGTCTGCAGTTCCCCACGTCCATGGGCTGAGGGTCCTTTTCTTCACCTACAGATTGACTTTGCTGATTTGCCTCCAGCACAAGGCTACAAGCACATGCTGGTGGTCATCTGTCTCTACTCCAGCTGAACGGAGGCCTTCCCCTGCCGAAGGACTGATGCAACCACGGTTGCCAAACATCTTTTAAAAAAACTTTATCCCAAGGTTTGGGACACCCCTCTCCATTGACTGTGACATGGGCTCTCATTTCACCACCCAGCTCACTAAGACTCTGTGTAAAACTTTGGGTAGTAGCCTCTATTTCCACATGCCCTACCATCCACAAAGTAGTGGCCAGGTGAAACACAAAAACTCTGACCTCAAAACCAGAAAACCAGATTGTCAAAGGTTGTGCATGACACTGGTTTGCCCTTGTCTGAGGCCTTGTCTCTCATCCTCTTGGCCACCTGTTCAAACCCCAATCGAAAACATGGCCTGTCCCCCTTCGAGTTGGTCATGGGGCGACCCATGAGGGTGGGGGGTGAAGCCTAGGGTGGCTAGAAAGGAGGGTCTCACTGAACTTTATGACAGTATTGCTGATTCCCCCGTTAGTGCCTGTCATTCAGAAGGGCTTACTTTGCTACCCCAACAAGGGCCCCCCACTTCATGGGAAATAGCACCTTATCATGCACACGTAACACATCTATCCAAAATGTTCCCATATGCTTTTCAGCTCCCTGTAATTTCTCTAAGGTCAGGATGCGCACCTGGGTGGGGACATATTACATTTGTGGTCACACATCCCGCAAATGGTTGCCTGCCAGCTGGGGGGGGGGCAGCTGCTATATAAGGTATGTTCTCCCAGCCATCTGTGTCCTAGACATGCCCCCAAAGGGGGGTCCCCAGAAGTCTCAAGACACTAGAAAACACTGGATTGCACACCCGCTCCAAATGAGCTGTTAAGCTTGCCCGTTTAAAACCCTTTAGTGGTTGAGGCCTTTTCGCTTCCTCAAAAGGGGGAATTATGGAAGAATCCCAATATGGTTCCTTGACCAAACTTTTAGGCCAGAGCTTACGGCTTTGCAAGACAGGTGCACGTCTGCCCCAGCTTGTTTGCTAAAACCTTCATGAGTTACAGTTAGCACCAATACTGCAGTTTCCTGTGTATGTGGGTTCTGTGGTGAGCTGCATCTTCTGGACAGGTGTCTGCAGGCTGTCCCCTGCCCCACAGTAGTTTGAAGCTAGAGCTGAATTGAAAAGGTCATAGCCAGTTAAAAAAAAAACCCTCTACCCATTGCCTGGCAACAGCTATATGGTAGTTCTGCGCTTGCGCAGTGCCAAAATCATTGTATAAGCTATTGGGCTGTATCCATTTAAGAAAGCATTGTATGTGTACACTTGCAATTGGTCCATGCCCCTTTTGGTACTGATGAACTATGTATAAATTGACTTGCCTCACATCCGCCCAAGGTCTATCAGTGTTGTGTTCGCTAGATAGCCCCGTAGCTGCGTACTTGAATAAAGCTGGTGCACCTTTGGAACACCCATCTCGTTTGGCCTCCTCTCATTCCTTCCGGAACAGAAAATTCCACCACAGTTGCAATGGTCACAAAAGCAACTAGAGGACTGGAAATTGGGAGAATGTCTGTTTTATTATGCAAACTTGAAACCAGCAAGAAGTTTTTAAGTGGTATGATGCATAAATAAATAGTTATTAAAACTGCCTATGAAAATGATCTAATAGGGAACTTTCCTTAGATAGCTCTCAGAGAGTTCAAATGTGTGTCTCAGGTGGAATGGCATTCTGTACTGCGCATAAAATTATGTATTCGCCTCCAAATCAGGATTTTTTTCAAGCTGGGTCATAACTGACACCATGTAATTCAGTGACAAAGCTCTCACTCACTTTAATGGATTTGTGATTTCACCCATATACTAGAAAAAAGAATCCACTGAACATTGCCATTGCCTGTAATGGCCCATTGACTTGAATGGACTCAGTTGTTAGGCAGTGGTTCAGCTCCTACACAGGAGAACCCTGTCAAGTGTATGGTGCAAACTTGAAGGCTTACAGGTTGAAAGGTATGCTCAGTGCTCAGCTGGGGCATTGTCAATGTGGGTATCCTCTCATTCAGGGCTTGGAGCAAACTGGGTTAGGGATGGCAGCAAATTGCAATGGGGGAAATGCTGTGAACTCTGGTCTCTGACTATGTTTGCCTTAACTATAGGGCCAGCAACTACAGTAAAGGTTTGCCAATACCTTCTAAAGTCTTGAGTGAAATTAGTTAAAAGTTACTGGGCTTCTAGTTTATGGAACTTAAGCACCTGTCTGTGATGCTGTAGGCATAGGATATTCTGCCTTAGAGCAAGGCACTGGAACTAGATCATCCTGGAGGCCCCATCCACCTGCATGATTTTACAATTCTGGTATTATTTTGGGCCGTGCCCTCATTTTCTTTGCTTGTGTGCTTGTTTTTATAAGACTGTTAAACACTTGCTTTTATTCTCCAACAAATTTAATTATGTTGTTTCTAGCTTGTACTTCTGAAAAAATTGACTCTGATGCAAGACCCTGTGGAATGCAATTTGAAACTGAAGTTGGGTTTGTTAAGATTACTGCTGAATGAGGGGTTTTAACAAGCAGATTTATGTAGCGTATTTTGGCATGCCTGAATGAGCCTTGAAGTCAGTATATTTAAATATGGCTGACAGTAATTGCATGCAAGTCTGAATCTTCTTTTGCAGCACGTCTAGCTGTACGCTGTGCTCATAGGGTGGCCAGCTATGCAAATTTTAGAGGACACTTATGAGAAATACAGGTTGCATTGGCTCCAGTGCAGCCCTGCAACCTGTATTTCTCATTAGTGTCCTCTAAAATTTGCATAGCTGGCCACCCTATGTGCTCAGGACACTGGTAGGCTCAGCCCTTAGATATGGACTTTGAACATGCCCCGCTTTGGGAGAAATTTGACCCAGGGATTTAGGTTAGGCACATTCTATCCAAATACATTGGGTTGTTATATTTTCCAAGTATAAATTAAATAGTACTGAACATTGAATGAATATGCTGCTTTGTACTTCTGTGAAATGGTGCATCGCTCCTGATTTCATTCAGTAGGGTACTTAATCACACGAGTGGTTCCATTGCTTTGATGAGACTGCACATTTCGACATTTAGGCACATACTCACCTCACCTACCTTGCTGAACCTGTCTCTGGCAGAAGTCTTCACAACTTTCCACCCCATTCACTTGTATGGGACTAGAGGTGGTATCTGCGTTAAAACATGTAAACATAAAATACAATAACCTTCTTGGAAATTTTCTCTTCTTCTAACCTAACCTGAGTCCAACGGCAATGAGAAAACTGCATGTTTGGGAAGGAGTCTAGGTTGAGTTGCTCACCCCACTCTGAGATGTGATGCCAGGTTGTTACTGGGAGGAAATTTCTTTGTTTGAACCCCTCTGCACCTCCAAACATGGCTATGATTTGGCTTCCCCATCTGCAATCTTTTACAGGTTCCTTCACCTACAGGTACAGGGTTTATTTTTTATTTGTTCATAGGTGGCAAGTGTAATACACTAATCACTGCTTTAACAATGCAAAGGGATGGCCTGCCCTGGGAGGCAGTCTTCTCAAGTAGGAGGGGTGGGGGGCTGGCACTGGGCATTGTTACACACACCTTAAAGTGCTGGTCTTTCAATCTTCTGCGTTTACAAGTCCACAAGTAAGTTCCGGATACATTTACATCCCCCCTGCCCAGAGACAGTCCCTGGATGCATTCTTCACACACACACACACACACACACCCTGCCCTGAGGCAGCCTAAAGTAGCCACAGCTGTAGATGTGAGGGGCGGCTGCCATGGAAACCAAGTGACCACAGCTGCCTAGAGCAAAGTAGTTTGCCAAAATGTTGTACACGCAAAAGTTCTGGGAGAAGTTCTACGCAGAAGTTCAAAGAGCCGGATGTTTAAGATCTGGGTGAGTGATTTAGACACAGAAAGTTCAGGATGCAACAGCAAACATGCAGGAGAAATGTGTGTGTAAAAACACCCCCCAAAAGGTCCCTGCTTTGTGCTAGTCCCAGAAGTCAGAGCTGGCTCCCTGATGCTCCTTCCCCCACCCCTCACAAATACATGCTGCACACATTGCAAAGCCCATGCGGTGGTGCTGAGGCACAGTACTCCTGTTCCCCATTGATCAGCTGGGATCTGGGGAATGCTGTGCTGGCACGGCAAGCACCATGCTGGACAGGTGCTATGCTGGAGGTGAAGATGAGGAGGGGCACCCAAGTTATTTTGCTTAGGGCAACAAAACACTTCATGCCAATCCTAAGGATGTGGCAGTGTTTTGTGAGATTTGCCTGCAGGATGAATGAGGCTTAGTCAATATGGGACCTTGCCAAGCAGGAAAATATAATCTATCTTATTGTCTTAGTATCCCTAATCTCTACCAATTAGAAACTAGAATCCTTCTTCATGTGCATAGTCTCAGATGAGTCGGTGAATAACTTCACATACCTACACAGACCATGGAGCATGACTGCTGCCCCCATATTGCCCCTGTACAGTGGATCTGTGCCAGTGGAGCCAAGTAATCAGCCTCCTGACTCCACCCCTCCTATCCTCGCATCGGCCCGTACTCCACTGTTATAGTTCATCTTAAAATGCACCCTGAAAATTCTCACCCTGCTCACTTTCGTTCCAAATAATCCTGTTCAGATCCCAGCTACACAGCAGGGATGATACAATGACAAATTCAGGCTGCTGGCCTTGTTATAATTACTGAGACAGACAAATAGCACAAGCACATGCCAGCACAGATGCTAGTGTCCTTTCTTTATACCTGCTCTTTTCTTGTCAGCCAGCAGGGGATAGAAGCTGATAATAATCCCCTGATAATAATTCTCTGAAGTGCCACAGACAACAGAATTTTTGTTGATGGCAGGCTCTGTTATTTCAATACTAGCCTCTCTCTATCTGGTCCATTTGTCTAAAGAGGGAAAATATATTCCCCTTATTAGTTTCCAAATCATCACATACTGAGATTCTCCCATCCAGCACAGAACAATAACTATCCTATCTACTAGTCTAGTTTGTCACGATTATCAGTACTCCAGTCATCCTTAGAAGAATTTTGCTCCCTGCTCATGAGAAATGGCGAGGCATTTTAAAGACTGTGTGAGCAAAGGGAATAGGAACTGAATAACTAAACAACAGGCTTTTAAGGAAGCTTTTGAAAAATAATGGGCAGAAAAACTGCTAAAGGGCGTGACTTCTGTCTAAATAGGGAAGAAGGCTCTTCTAAAAACAACCTCATTATTTGAAGAATAGATTAAACTGAATCATCCAAATAAAAATGATTATTCCAAAATGCCTCAAATAAATTGAATTTGGTCTAAATAATTACTGTAATTAAATATGTAGAAACTTGTTTTTTCTTTGACTCACATCCCAAACACTGCTAAAACGTGTCGCTTCTTTCTTTATAACATTACTAAAATCCATCCCTTTTTTTCTGAATACAGAACCAAAACACTTATCCTTGCTCCCATCACCTCCCACGTAGACTATTGTAACCTGCTTCTCAGATTTCCCACTGAATCATCTATCTCCACTTCAGTCTATTCAAAATTCAGCTGCAAGACTGAATTTGCATGCCGTTACCCCCACATAATTGCCCTCTTCAAGTCACTACACTAGCTCCCCATCCTCTTCCATATACAGTTCAAACTACTACATACCTATAAGTGTCTTCATTCTGCAGCCGCTCACTACCTCTCCTCCCTTATCTCCCCCTACATCCCTTTTTGTGATCTCCCTTCATCGTGCAAGATGCTCTTATCTGCGCCCCTTCTCCTCCATTGCCAACTCCCAACTCTGTGCCTTTCACCTTGTTGCACCGTATGCCTAGGACATTATTCCTGAAGTCCCCCCCCGTCTATATTCAAGTCGTGCCTAAAGGCCCACCTCTTTGAGGTCACCTTTTAAATCATGATCCCAATCATGAATCATGATCTTAGTTGGAATAAATCAATTACTGAATCATTTCATGACTGCACCTTGTAGCCCATGATTTTGCCTTGTTTTTAACTGTCTGTGTCCATATCTTATCAAGATTGTAAGCTCCTTGGAGCTGTCTTTTATGTTATGTGTATTTGTACAGCACTGAGTACAACTAGTAGAACTACAGAAATGCGTAGTAGTAGTAGTAGTAGTAGTAGTCATTTTTTCATTTTATTTTGATAGTTTCATTAAAAAAACCAAGGTGACCGAGGTCTTCATCCAGTGATTGCTACTGGGGATGAATCTGTCCAGACATAGGTCAGTGTGATTTGGGCCTATTACTTGCAGGGCAGTCTTACCACTGGGTGACTGCCGCCACCCCCACTATTTTCTCTACTTCTGGCAGCCCCTGCAGAGACCCCTATTTTCACTAGAGCAGGGTTCAGGGCCCCCACTCTCTCCCAGCAGGGCCCCAAACATGAAACATGAAATTTTCAGGGCCCCTGAAAATTCTAAGGCTGACCCTGACTCTTTGTATGCCTTATACCTGCTAGATCAGATCCACAGGAATTGCTTCCCCAGTTAGAGATCAGGGAAACCTATTATACTGCAGCCATGCCTCACTTAGTCCCCTCCTGATTTCAGAACTCTTGTGATATTGCAGTGTGCCACAATGCATACTGCGAGCTGTAGTTTAGGGGGTTTAACAGAGCCAACAGGAAAAGGAAATGGAGGTCAGGTGATGGGAAGTTGCCCTGGATCAGAGGAAGAAGCTTGATGTCTGGTGCTTGCTGTTAAATAAAACGCTGTAAATAGTTAATGGACCGTGCCTGCGATTTCGGATACACAACATTTTGGTGACAAAGGTGGAATGGCTTCATTTTCATTGCATTCACTGGCACCTTTTCGCCAGACTCCGGGTGAGCCTGCAATTCCTTTTACTGCATGGATTAGAATGGCCCGGCCTTTTTACATGAGACGCCCCCACTCATGCCCATGCATACACATACAGTGGACATGAGTGGGTGCATCCCGTTTGAAAGAAGCGGTGGGTGGGTATGCATGCTCTCGTGTAACATGCACCTCCACCCATCGCCCCAGTATGGAGCAACCAGTGAAAATGCAGGTTGCTCCATCTAGAGGCATGCAGGAGGATGTGGTGTGTGTGTGTGTAGTGCGCGTGCTGTGGCATGCTCACGGATAGCACCCCCCAGCCATGGCCCATTAAAAAAGCACCAAAGTTTGATGCACATATATTGGCCAGTAATGGGGGAGACCTCCCCGAGGTTAGAAAGCGGGCACTGCTTATCCGTTACCTGGGAGCAGAAGATCCAAGAATTTTCTATAACCTGCCTCCAGCAGATGATAAATATGATGCTGCTCTAACTGCACTTTGGAACTTCTTTGTGCCTAAAGTAAGTGTAGTGACTGAAAGATATAAATTTTGTCAGCAGAGACAGAAGCATGTGGAAATTACTGACCAGTACATAGCTGCTTTAAGGGAACTGGTTGTTACTTGTAACTTTGGGAAGCTCACAGATGAGATAATTAGAAAACAGTGACAACCCGTATCAGAGAGCACCTTCTACTTGAGCCAGACCTCACATTACAGAAAACCATAACTATTGTTAACCAGATAGAAATTTCCATCACAGAGGCTAAAATTATGACCCAAGGCAACACAGACTTAGTCCAAGTGCAGTCACTGCAAATGCAGGCTATAGAACGACCTTGAGACAATCACACATGGAGTTCAAATAAGAGCCCACAGAGCCAACGTTATGCACAGCAAACAGTATGCTATCACCGTGGATCAACACTGCATACTGAAAATTACACCAGCTGCCCTACCAGAGATGCTTAGTACAGGCACTGGAAAAAGAAAGGACATTTTGCTATGTCAAAGTGCTCAGCCTAAACAATCAACATGTGAATTCTCTGTCTCAGATGTTTCTGTTTTGAGTGTGGATAGAAGCAATTTCATGCACATAGTGGATAAAATGATGTGCACTGTTAATATTTCTTCTACTTCAGGATCAAATTCCCGGGACATGGAACTCATGTTGGATACAGGTTCTGCAGTTTCTATATTGCCTGAGTCTATTTACATTTGATACTTTCAAAATTTACCACTTACTGAGCTTAAACTACATTTAGTAAGTTACTTCAGGGACCAAATCTCTGTGATTGGGATCTTATTTGCAAATGTGAAATTCAACATGTGCTATGTACCCGCTGAGTTTTATGTTGTGCAGAATGGTACTCCTGTCCTGGGCAGAGATCTGTTCACTGCTCTGTGCCTGCAAGTGTTAAATGGATGCATGACTTCAACATTACCTAGCAGTTCTACAGGGCAGGCTCTAGTCTCAAGAGGGGAAATACCCTTGAGACTAGAGGGCAATCCACTTGCTCTGGGGAAAATACCCTCTGACCTTGATGACTGTCTCATCAATGACCTCGTTGTGCTGTGGAACACCTTGCTGATGGACGCCATTGATCAGATGGCTCCTAGGCGTCCACTGCCCAGGCAGCAGCTCTGCAGACTTCCTTGGTTTTCTGAGGAGCTGCGGTTGCTGAAGCGAGATGGGCGGCGGTTGGAGCGGCGGTGGTGTCGTTCGCGTGCCGAAGCCGATAGATTGAGGCATAGAGCCAGTTTACGAGCCTATGCCATGGCTATGCGGGCAGCAAAGAGGGAGTTCTTTGCTGCCCTCATAGCATCCACAAAATCCCATCCAGTGGAGCTGTTCCGGGTAGTGCAGGGGCTGGTCAGTCCGGCTTCCCTCAATCTTGGAGTGAAGTCCTCTATTGCCTGCTGTGACATGTTTGTGGATTATTTTGTGGACAAAATAGCTCATATTCACCAGGATTTTGATGCAGCACTTATTACACTAGGGGAACCACTGACCAGAGGTTATGGAAGCCCCGTCATGTCCGGTTTTCTGGAATCAGTTTCAGTCACTGACGTCTGCTGATGTAGTGGATGTTTTGGGGCGGTCCGGGCCACTTGTTCTGAATTAGACTGTTGCCTGTCCTGGCTGGTTAAGATCTTCTGGGAAACAATGGGGCTGTTGCTGGCTGGGGTGGTCAATGCCTTCCTGCGGGACGGCGGAGTGCTGGGCTGTCTCAAGGAGGCAGTGATGAGGCCTCTGCTCAAGAAACCATCACTAGATGCTGGCTCCCCTGCCAGCTATTGGCCTGTCTCTAACCTTCCTTTTTTATGGAAGGTTATTGAGCAGGTAGTGGCTCGGCAGCTGCAGGGGCATCTTTATCACATCGGTTTTCTTGATCTCTCTGTCTGGCTTTCATCCAGGTTATAGCACCGAGACTGCACTTGTGGCTTTGGTAGATGACCTGCGTCAAGATATGCATCAGGGTTGTTTGACCATGCTGATCCTGTTAGATCTGTCAGCTGCGTTTGATATCATTGATCATGAGATGTTGGTGACGCACCTGCAGGACTGTGCAGGAGTGGGTGGGACTGTTCTTGAATGGTTCCGCTTGTTCCTGACCAGAAAAACCCAGCGGGTGGTTCTTGGGGACTGTTTTTCATCATACCAAGACATCTCGTGTGGAGTTCCACATGGTTCTGTTTTGTCCCCTTTACTGTTCAACATTTATATGCAGCTGCTCAGCGAGGTGATTAGGGGGTTATGCTGATGACACCCAACTGTACCTCTCTTTTCCAACAGACCCAGGCCCAGCAGTCTCAGTGCTTACTCAGTGTCTGGCAGCTGTGAGGGGTTAGATGAGGGCTAATCGACTGTGGCTGAATCCTGACGAGACAGAGGTGGTGTTAGTGGGTAAGACGATGGAACTGGTGGCACCCATTATTGATGGGGTCTGTCCTCCATTGACCTCCCAGGTACGGAGTCTAGGGGTGCTCCTCGATGGATCGCCAGGTGGAGGCTGTGGCGAGGAGTGCTCTCCGCCAGTTGCATCTGGTGCGACAGCTTCAGCCGTCTGTTTTGGACTCTGACCTGGCCACAGTCATCCATGCTTTCATCATCTTTCGACTAGATTACTGTAACACGCTCTACATGGGGCTGCCCATGGTGATGGCTCAGAAATTGCAGCTGGTGCAGAATGCTGCGGCCCGTCTCCTAGTGGGACTGGGCCGCTGGGAGCATATTACACCAGTGCTCCATTCTCTGCACTGGCTTCCGGTGGTTTTCCGGGCACAATTCATGGTGTTGGTTTTAACCTATCAAGTCCTAAACGGTCTGAGCCCTGCCTGTCTGTGAGACCGCCTCACTCCCTGTGTCCTGGATCGGCCCCTGCGGTCATCTGGGGATGCCCTGCTCGAGGTCCCTCAAGTTTCTCGGGTGGCCACGCAGGAGAGGGCATTCTCAGTGGCTGCGCCGCGCCTATGGAACACCCTTCTGGTGGGGGCCCGGCTGGCCCCAGACCTTCTTTCTTTCCAGAAAAGTTGTAAGACCTGGCTGTTCTGCCAGGCATTTGGTGGGGGAGAGGGGTGATGGGTGGGGGGGTACAGGGGTGTTTTTTCTCTGTTTTCCTCCTTTTATGATGTGTTTTAATTGTTTTTATTGTTGTAAGCCACCCCGAGCTGCCTGCGGCAGGGGGGGTGGGGTAATAAGTTTTTAAAATAAATAAGTGTTACAAACAATAGTGCCGAAGAAATGCAGGGTTGTGCAAAAGGATTCATCCAGAAAATTAAAATTAGTCCTAATGTGCCACCTGTAAAACAGAAATTATGCCACTTGCCATTCTGTGTGAGGGATGTTTTATCACAAGAAATTTAAAAACTCACAGAGAGTTATATTAATGAGCCAATTGATTCTTCTGAGTGGGTCTCGCCAATAGTAGTGATACAAAAGAACTCGAGTGGCATTCATCTCTGCGTGGACTTGAGGGAGCCAAATAAAGCTGTAGTGACTGATAGTTATCCACTTCCCCATACAGAGGAAGTTTTCACAGAACTACGTGGAGCAAAACAGTTTTCCACTTTGGATTTACAAAGTGCATATCACCAAGCACTGTTGGATCTCACAGCATTCATTACTCATGATGGACTATTCTGTTTCAAATGTGCCCCATATGGGACTTTCAAAAAACAATGTTGTTGATCCTTTAAAAAATCAGCTGGGAGTTCAGTATTATCTGGATGATGTTATTGTGTTTGGAAAGACTCCTGAAGAACATGATGAATATCTTCAGGCTGTGTTGCACTGAATCAACAGAACAGGGCTTAAATTGAACCTCACTAATCTCACTTCAGAAAGAAAAGGCTGTGTTTCCTTGTGCACATAATTTCACATGAGGGACTGAAATCTGATTGTGAGTATATCAGGTCACTTGCAAATTCATCACCACAGAAAGATGCACCTGCCCTAAGCTCCTTTCTGGGCCTTACAACGTAGTATGCAAAGTTCGACCCCAGACTATGCATCCATGGTACCGCTGTTAAGAAAGCTACTTTGAGGAACTTCAAGCTGGTCGTGGACTTCAGAGGCGCAAGATACCTTTGAGACAGTGAAGTTCTTAATTGTACACAGTCCAGCACTGACACTGTTTGATTTAGCTTTCCCTACTATTGTAACTCCTGATGCTTCAGATTATGGTCCAACCATATAAATTTATATATATATTTAATATAAATAAATTCATGATGACAAGCCTGAGAAAACAGTTGCCTTTGTTTCCAGGACACTTCAAGATGCAGAAAGGATATATTCTACTGTTGAAAATGAGGTGCTGGCTTGTGTGTGGGCCACAGAGAAATGGAGACCACACTTCTGGGGACATACGTTCAAACTAAATGTATAGGCGTGGCAATTAAAATGCTACAGCTGATTGCTTTTCCCAGCTACCCTTGCCATCTTCAGATGGTTCAATAGCTGAGTAGGAGGAAGTTGTTGCACTCATCATGAGAGGTCTTGTTCAGCGTGTCCAATTCAAAAAAAGATCCGAGGCTGCCTGACAACAACATGGCCAAAGAATTCCAAAAGGTATGGATCTGTCACCGATACCCTTCTTTAGAGTATGTGATTAACCATCTCTACATAGTGGACTTGTGATTTGAGGTATGCACCATCTGATTGTCTCAGTGGAACTACAGATCAAATTCATAGATTTTGGCTCACGAGACACCAAGGGATTGTCTGAATGAAACAGCACATACCTGACCTGTATTGGTGGCTAGAAATGGATGCTCAAGTGGATGCTACTATCAAGGCTTGTGTAACTTGTTAACTACATGACAAAACAGCAGTGACACAAGTACCACCATTACAACCTGTCCCAATTCCACTTGGGAAAAACCTTTAATCGACGTAGAGTCATTTGATAGAGCACCAATGGACTGTCGCTATGCTATAACTCTTATAGACTATTTTAGTAAACGGCCAGAAGTGACATTTACATCACAAGTTACTTCTGCTACTGTCAAAGTTCCTCTCTACAGTTTTCAGCAGAGAGGGAAATCCATAGGAGCTGGTATCTGATAATGGAGCCCAATTAAATTCTCTAGAGTTTGAAAATTTGCTGGCAAACAGGAAATATCAAGCACAGGGAATCTTCCTCAATCAAATGGAAAAACCAAACGAGAACTTACATATGGCCGATCTAGAAGGAAAAGTCTGGAAAATCTTCACTACTGAATTTTTGTAAATAAACAGAGCTACATGCCATGCCACAACACAAAAGTCACCTGCTGAATTACTTCATGGGAGAGAGATGTATACCAAACTAAATGTTTCTGGATTACTGATGCCTACACCTCAACACAGTTGGACCTAAGACAAACAGTACAACAAAAACAGCAAAAGTACAAGGCTGTTTCCTCCTTTTACACAAGGCTGTTTCCTCCTTTTACACAGATAGCCATTGTGATGCTAAGGAACCAAGATTTGAACGTGGCTCATTTGTAAGAGTATTAAAACCTGGCATGCTACAAAAAGGTGAACCCAGATTTACTTCCCCTCACAAGGTTATTGACAGAAAAGGACAGTGTACCTACAAACTTTCAGATGGATGGATATGGAATGCCAGACACCTCACCATCTTACAAAACCCTGGACACACACATTCTGGATCATCTACCCGTGACTGATGACTTCAGTGCAACAGGAACTGGTGCCTAACCAACGCCCTGTAAGGGCCAGACAAATACCTGCATGGACAAGAGATTACGTCATATAATTTTAAAATGACCAGGAACTGGACAGTACTGTTACCCTGAATTGTGATACCTATACTTTGTTTTTGTTTTTTTATTGAGTGGGGGTTAATTTCTGTGTTCACTTATTGGTTGCTTCCTATCCATGTTATTGTGTTCCAATATCATGGAGGAAGGTATTGTTTTTCTAGAAAAGGGGGAAATGTGATATCATAGCGTGCCACACTGCATGCTGGGAGTTGTAGTTTAGGGGTTTTAACAGAACCAACAGGAAAAGGAAGTGGAGGTCAACTGACGGGAAGTTGGCCTGGATCAGAGTGAGAAGGATGTCTTGTGCTTGCTGTTAAATAAAATGCTGTAAACAACAGTGAATGGACCGTGCCTGGGACTTCTGATGCACAACAGTTTCCTGAGAGAATCCTTCACTGGAGGGAAACTGTGTGTTGTATAAAGTCAGATTTATGGCTTCACTTTCCTCACACTTGGGGAAATCCTTAGCAGCCTCTTCAAGACAGATTTAAGGTGCACTATTCCTGCAATGCCAAGTCTCCGTTGTGGGCACTGAAGATCTGGTCCACTGTGCTCATCCTGCTCTTTCCCACTTACATAGAATCATAAATTTGGAAGGAAGGGACCACAAGTGTCTCTGCCTAGATACAGGAGGACTACAGCTACGTCTTTAAAGTTGCTGCCTTGCCACCCTTTGCTATTGGACTATTACAGACTCATCTCAAGCAAATGGAGCACACTCTGTCTTCATTTAATTAATTTTTAAAAATACCAGTATGTGGTAGAGTGTAGCCTGGGACCCCTCTGGCCCTTTAAGGCAGTTAGTAACAACAGTAGGCAAAGGGGCTGAGGCGCAGGCATTGAAGTAAGAGAGGATCATGCCTAATTGTCTCACATCTAGGTTTGGTCATGGCTGGGCCAGCCCGGAGTTTGCAGTCTGATCTGGGAGCTGCAGAGAGAGTGTAGCAGGGCTGAGAACGCTGGGAAGGGAAAGACACTGGTAATGCAGGCAGGGGCTGCATGAGCTGATCCCAGGAAAGCTGTTTGACGGGAGTTGAGCTGATGGTAGCTGGCTACAGGAGAGGCTGAGTGTGACCAGCTGGAGTGTGAGTACACTGGACTATAGAGGGATATGGACTGTAAGGCTGCTTGAGAAGCAGGATGGGTCAGGGAGCCTGTAGAGGCAAATGGGGATTGTCTGGACTCTAGGAGTGGGGACCCCTGAGAGGGGGGACACTGCCTGCGAATGCATACAGCGGCCTGTGGATGAAGACTGTAAATACTGTAAATTAAGAGACTTAAGTGAGAATTTCCCAACTGAGAGTTACTTATTGGGCTGGATCCTGCCTCTACTTATCCTGGCTAAGCCCTGCACTGTTGCACAATACCAACAAATGGAATGTCTGTTGCCGAGTTATGTCCTACTATCCTCCAAGGTGCTATGTTCAAAGTTCTAGTTTTGACTGATAAATCTCTAAATGGCTTGGGCTCTGCCTATCTAAAAGACGGCCTCATCCTCTATACTCCATCACCTTGAATCAGTGCCTATTGTTGATGATGGCCTCCGTTTTCCCTAAAATGGGTACAACCCCCCCTCTGCTGTATGACCAAGGGCCAACAAACTTGGACCCAGAGGGCTTGAAAGGACAGTCCCCAGACGTGGCCAAGGGCTGGCAAACATGGGGAAAAAGACTTGCGAGCATAGCCCCCCCCCCATTATGAGCACGAGGGGGGCTTGTAAGACAGAGTAAGGATCGGGGACAGCCACCATGGAACCCAGCAGAAAGTAGGTCGCTCATGTGAAATACCAGCCTGAACCTGGGGGAAGAGAGGAAAAAGGGAAATGCCTAGAGTAAAGTATGGGGCCATTAAGAGGCATTCTTCCTATTCAGTAGAGCACCGATGACTGGAACTTGGAGCAGCAACCCCC
>QEPC01014651.1:2000589-2031680 GCA_003113815.1 Sphenodon punctatus
GCAATAACTTCATTAAGAAGAGTTAGTGAAATAGCAGCCATAATAATCTCAGAACCATATTTGCAGATTTATTTTCCAAGACAGAATAGATATTGCTTTACATCCTAAATTCCTACCTAAGATAGTATAACTAAGACATTTGTGAGAATGTGGCCCTTTTTACACAGGCCTCTCCCAGCCATGAACACACAGATTTCTGTGTGTTCATGGGTGGGGGAGCCCTGTGTAAACAACGCGGTGCACGTGCCCATGGTGAGTGGGGGTACGTGCGCGCTCGCCTAACACGCATCCCCACTCACACACCCCCACTCGTCCCCACGCACAGAGCAACCAGGGGAAATGGTGTTTACTATGTGGGTGTGGATGAGTGGTGGGTGAGTGGGGATGTGTATGCAGCCATGTGCATGCCCCACCCATGCACTGGCATGCCCATGGACTCCCCACCCGGCGGAGCCATGTAAAAGTATCATGTGAGGAGTCACTCGAAGAAGAAGAGAAGGTTGCTACCTTGTAAACAAGGTTCTTTGAGATGGCTCCGAACATTCTCACAACACCTACCCTTCCAGCCCCGCATGGAATTCTTTTATTATATTTCTAGAAAGGGTTGGAAGGAACTGTCATTCAGAGGGGGAGAGTCAGTGCTTTTTATACTAGAGGAGCTCGAGACCATCACGTGGTCTATTATTTGAACAGGGTGATCATGCACAACCCAGTTGTGAGAATGTTGGAAGCCATTTCGAAGAACCTTTTTTACAAGGTAGCAACCTTCTGATCAGCACATGCGGAGGAGGTGTTTATAAACAAACAGCATTATCTCCCAGCCCAATTGAGAGTCCGCTGCTGCTGCTGCAGTGCTCCTAAGAGGGAGAGGCAGGTGAGGGATAGCCTAGGACTGGAGCCAGGGAGGGGAGGAAGAATCAATTATTGGGGGAGAAGCTAGCTGCAGCCTGCTGCCCAGTCAGGCAAGTGTGGGGCCCCAGCTCCCAGTGGGTTCAATGGCCAATCCGCCCCTGCATGCTGATAAATTCCCAGGAAAAATAAAATTTGAAAACAAAGGGCCCTAAGAATGTGTTGGCCAGATAGTGCAGAATCTTGAAGTCGCAGGCCTAGAGGCCACAAGGGGGGAGTCCTAGGTGGCAGGAAATTGAGATAATATGGAGATGTTTGAGGCTATAGACAGGGAAACTGGAAGGCAAAGTACAACTGAAGCGCAATATAAAACTTTGACTCTGGCTTCAAATTCCAATAGTACAATCATGAGACTTAAGGGCTTTATAGTATCTTTTCATTGTGTTATCTTTGCCTCTTTAGTAAGGATCAGTAGGTATCGTACTATGCCTTCCAGTTCCTCTGGCCAACACATTCTTAGGGCCCTTTATTTTCAGTTTTTATTTTCTTCTTCCTGGAAATTTATCCGTGTGTATTACAAAAAACAAACAAACAGGTGAAATCTGGTGTCAAAAATGACATCTTTTTTTCTGGGTAAATATCAGGATTTTTAAAAAAAGGTATTAGTAGATTATGCGTTGATAAACAGAATTTAAGGTGGTTTACTATAGAACTGAGACAGAACTCAAAACACTGTATGCCACTGTGACAGACCGGGCGGCCCGGGCCCCGATGCCTCGGAGGGACGTGGAGACCTCAGCAAGGAGGAAGAAGCGTACCCGACACCGGCAGTAGCCCTGACGGGCTGCAGGAGTGAGAGGCGGACCGGCAGAGAGGAAGAGCCTCGCGCTGATAGGGAGGATACGCCGGGAGTGAGGAGCCACCCGGCAGGAGGGGCAGAGCTGGGAAGTGCAGGGAGCGACAAGCCGATGACGTCATCAGGGAGCGTCCCGCCGAAGCCGGAGAGAAGCAGACGCACCTGTGGAAGAGGCGTAGGCAGCATAAAGGAGAACGGGGGGTGAGAGGATCCGGCGGTGCAGGGGGCCACGGGAGAGGACTGTGGCTATAGCCGAGCAGGACAGGGGACACAGGGGGAAAAGGGGGTGCCAGGTCACGGAGAGGTTGGAGGTTTGGAAGGAGGGCCTTGAGGGGGGGACGGGAGCAGGGCACGGAACCCTAGGCCCAGGCCTTGGCCTGCGGAGTGTCCCTGCAGGAGGGCAGGGTGTTGTCCCTGTCCCTCAAAGGGGCACCCCAGAGAGAAAGGGGGGCTCCCCGGCTGGCCCTGAATTTGAAAGCCGACCGGGCACAAACTTAGGGGGCCCGGGACAGCCACCTCTGAGTTTAAGAAAACCATCTCTCTAATCCCCAGTAAAAACTTTTCCTTTAAATAAACAATGTACTGTTGGTGGCTTCAAACCATTAGCCTATAAACATTTACTTTGAATAGTTTGGCCAAATTATTTGATTATACTTAGACACATTTGCTAGCTTATATTTGTGTTGTGCTTAAAGTAAAGCACCTGGGGTATCCTACCCCCCTACCCCCGTTTGTTAAAGTGCTTGTAAATGGTGGTCTCTGAGGTCTCTAATGAAATCCCTGGGTGGGAGTCCCTTCATTTGGCAAGGATTCCCCCAGGGGGCATTGAAGCACTAAACCTATGTTACTCAGGATCTCCCCCTCCCCCCAGGTCCCAAACAAAAGAATAAAAGTACCTCAAGCCCTAAAACTCCTCTGCCAGGAAGGAAGGGACAACCCCAAGTGGTAGAGTGGCACATACCTGTTCTGAGTTCAGAAGGTCAGCCGCCAGCAAGTGACACAGGAACTCATGACACAGGACCCAGCAAACGGCCAGACCACAGGGGAATTTGCCTGGGAAGTGCTGCTGGGAGTAGTGGAGTGTGAACAGGACAGAAAGGAGTAAGTGGAGCAAGGATTTGTTTGTCTGAGACCGTGGAGAACGTGTGGTGGGAGAGTTTATTTGTTTTTTTAAAAAAACTTTGTTTGAATAAGCTGTTTACAAAGAAAGACATTTAGATGTAAAACCTTATCATTACAGGTAAATCACCATATCCTCAGCGTACAATTCTGTAATATGTCAAGTATTTCCCCTACCTACCCACCCACCTCTCACCCCGAGAGAGAGAGAGGTGCAAGAGAGTCAGACTATATAGTATTGCAATATTAACAACAATAATCAATCCATAAAGAAATTATATGTCGCTTACTGTCCATGTCCATTTTAGTCTTTATGCATTCAAAACATGGAGCCGATGTGCTGTACTAATCTTCAAGATTGTCGTTCGCTTCTGCCAAAACCTTTTCCAGAGCCTCTGTAGCCACTCTGTCTCGGTGTGTGGCTTTGGACTTTTCCATTCTCGGGCAATAATATTGAGACCAGCCAACATCTGTGTACAGGATTTTTTAAATGAACCTCCACTGCAGGTGAGTCTGGAAAAAGACCCAAGTTCGCTACCTCCAGTCTAAAGGGGATAGAAAGCCCCATTCCCTATTTTATCCCAAATGAGCCTGCACAGCAAACTGATCTTTGGACATGCTCACAAGCAATGAAGTAGGTCCCCTCTGTCTCCACATTCTCTCCAACATCTGTTACACAGGTTGAGTGTTCCCTTGGACAATCAGACCGGGGTTAAGTATAATTGCATTGAGGTTTTAATCGGCAATTCGACCAGAGCCAGCGAGGAGGAGCACTTGTGCATACATATCCCCATATGTGAGCACTCCCCCTTTTCCAAGGTGATCTGGAGATCTTTTCTCATGCCTTTATATATATTAATTTGGGTTTAAACCATAGTTTCTTAATCTTCTTATAAATTAATGAAATAAGACCTTTGGTGCGAGAGCTAGAGAAAATAATTCCTTCTAAGGCTTTAGGAGGACATGTGAAACAGGACCTCTTTTTCTTTGAGACAGTAAAGAAGCTACAAAGTTGGTCATATGCCATATCCTTAATAGGGGGTTGTAAAATTCAATCCAAATCCACTAAGACTTAAAAGTGTCTCCTTGAAATACATCTTTAGCCTTGAGCAGACCCTTCAATTTCAGGTCTTTAATTAAAGCTTTCAGGTCCGAAGAATTTGGTAACAGTGAGTTGTCCAAGTGAAGGAAAGGAGATATGACACACATACACACACACACCCCAATTCCCATCATCAACATTTTACCCAGTATGTCCATGCTATGCCCGCAAATGGGTGTTCCTCCAACTTAGTCCTGTTACGTATATCTAAGGTGACGAGACATTCTCTAAAGCAGTTCAGCTCTAAGCTGTCCTATTGACCTAACGGTTACCTCTCATACCCTGGGACCAACATTTAACCACCCTCAAAACTGCCGCTTTATGGTAAACTCCCAAATCCAGCATATTAATGCTCCCCATATCCTTAGTTGCTTTCAGAGTTATATGTTTAATACAGGGGTGTTTGTTACTCCAGATCCATTTTTTCATCCATAATTTGGTTTCTTTAAAAAAGCAATCTGGGATATGCACAGGCAAAACCATTAACTTACATTATAATTTGGGAATCGTTATCCAGCCAGGAGTTAATCCTCCCCAGCCAGGAGCAATGAGAGGAGACCAAGATTTTGTTTTCTATTTAAGCTCAATAAGAGTGGAAAGAAAGTTGTCTCTAAATAATTTTTTTTATTCTTAGTTAGGAATATCCCTAAGTTTTTTATCTTGTTCTTTTCAACTCTGAAAGGGATCTCTTTGATTAAGGAAGAATAAAAAGTCTCGGACTCAGTGTACATCAAGGCCGAGGACTCTTGGAAATTAATTTTTATAACCAGAGTGTTGAATGAAATGTTGAATTAGCTCAATTAGTTTGGGAATAGAGGTACTTGGCTCAGAAAGAAAAACCAACATATCATTGGCATAAAGTGCCAACTTATGCTCAGATTGTTCTACATGTATTCCAGAGATGAGTGCATCCTCCGATCCTCTGATGGCTGTGGCTAAGGGTTCCAGAGCTATATTAAATAGCAACGGTGAGAGGGTGCAATCCTGATGGGTCCCCCTGCCCAAATGAATTGGAGTATTATTATTATTATAAGCATTTGTATAGCGCCAGCTGTGTACCTGGCACTTTACAGAACAATAAGATAGACGTGGTCCCTGCCTATGGCTTACAATCTAATAGACACAGAGGGGGGAGACAAGGAGAGGGGACATAGGGAGAGACACGGGATAAGTAACATTCAGCAGATGCGAAGTCTCAGGTGCACATGCTTGGCTTGGTTGCAGTTAGGCAGGAGTCTGCGGGGAGGGCAGACAGTAAATATTGAAGGAAAGTTCTAGCAGGCATCGGGAAAAGTGGCGAGAAAGAGGTGGGTTTTGAGGAGGGATTTGAAGGTGCGGAGGGAGGGGGCAAGGTGGATGTGGGGAGTGAGTGAGTTCCAGGCATGGGAGGCAGCAAGGGAGAAGGGATGAAGACAGTTAGGGGAGCAGGGGAAATGAGGGAGAGTGAGGGAGGGGGCAGAGGAGGAGAGAAGAGTGCATGCAGGAGTGTGTAAGAAGACTAGGGCTGAGAGGTAAGAGGGAGCCAGGTTGTGAAGGGATTTGTACGTGAACACCAGGAGTTTGTGAAGGATGCGTTAGCCAGTGAAGCGAGGAGAGGAAAGGCTGCACGTGGTCGAAGCGACGGGCTGAATGGATGACCCTAACAGCGGAGTTTTGTATGGAGATAAGGGGGGACAGGTGAGAGTGGGGGAGAGGAGACGGAGGGGAGCAATGTCTTGGCGGATTTTGTCAATCGTTGAGGTGAAGAATGATGCGAGATCCTGAGCAGAAAGGGAAGAGGAAGGAAGGGGGCAGGGAGGTTTGAGAAGGGAGTCAAAGGTGAAGAAGAGGCGGCGGGGGTCACGAGAGTAGGATTCAACCCAGGAGGTATAGTAGTGTTACCTCACCAGGGAGATAGCAGAAGAGAGGGAGGAGAGGGAGATTTTATAGTGGAGGAAGTCAGGGTGAGAGTGGGATTTGTGCCAGAGGTGTTCAGTAGCCTGGGTGCAGGAGTGGAGGTAGCGGATAGTAGGGGTGAGCCAAGGATGGGGGTTTTGGGGTCGAAAGGGGCGGGAGGAGAGAGGGGCAAGAGAGTCGAGGGTTGTGGTGAGAGAGGCATTGAGAGAAGAGATGGCAGTGTCAGGGGAAGAGGAGGAGAAGACAGGAGGAAGGAGAGGGAGGAAGCAAAATCTAAAGGGTTAATAGCCTGCAAATCACGGAAGGGGCATGGAGCCGGGGCCGAAGCTGAGGGTTGATCGGCACGGTTGAAGAAAGCAAAGTAATGGTTGGATATGGGACAAATGTCAAAGGAGAGGTCAGCAACAGAACAGTTTCTGGAGAAGATGAGATCGAGAGAGTGGCCACTAGTGTGGGTGGGGGAATCAGTCCAGAGATGGAGATCAAAGGAGGAGGCTAGGGAGAGAAAGCGGGAGATAGAGGGCTGGGAAGGTGCATCAACATGGATGTTGAAGTCACCAAGAATGAAAGTGGGGGTATCATCAGAAAGGAAGAAGGTAAGTCAGGATTCGAAGTCCAGGAGAAAAGAGAAAAGGGGGCCGGGAGGGGGGCGGTAGATGACAGTGAAACAAAGGCGAAGTGGGGAGAAGACGTACAGAGTGAGTCTCAAAGGAGGGGAAGGAGATGGAGGGGGGAGGGGAGAGGGACTGGAATCAACAGGGATTGGCAAGGAGAAGGCCCATGCCACCACCCCGGCCTTCTGAGCGGGACCGGTGAGAGAAGGAAAGGCCTCCAGAGGAGAGGGTGGCAGGGGTGACAGACTCAGAGGTGGAGATCCAGGTTTCAGTGAGTGCAAGGAGTTGGAAGAGGTGAGAGAGGAAGAGGTCGTGAATGAAGGGGGCTTTGTTAGTGGAAGAGTGGCAGCTCCAGAGGGAGCAGGAGAAGGGGAGTTGATCAGAGGGAAGACAGGGAATGTGGATGAGGGTGGGGAATGTGGAGCGATGGGGCTTGCAGGGACTGTGGTGGGGAGGAGGGGGCTTGCAGGGAATGGTTAAGGGGGTGAAGAGGAGGGGGAATAGGCAAGGGGGAAAATAAGGGGTTGGGAGGTTGGAGAGAGAGTGTTGGATGGAGAGGGAGAAGCAGGGGAGACAGCAGCAGTGGGAGAAGGAGAGGAGACATGGAGGGCGAGGGAGTGGGGTAGAGAAGGGGAGGCATTCCAGTGAATAGTAATCGCTGTAGCAGAGAGGATAACTGGGCCTGTGGATGCTGCAGGAGAGTTTGAGCGAGGGCCAGTGGCAGTGTGAGCAATGACTGGACGAGGCTGCGTTGCACTGCTGTCGTCACTGGCGCTAGGTCCTCACAGGCCTCACTCTGGCCTCACAACGACCATAAAACGGCCAGCGCCCTCCGAGCACCACCCCCAGGGGGTGGGGGCAGCTGCCTTCTATGCTGGCTGGGGGCGAGGTGGCCCAGGTGTGAGTACTTGCCTGCAGGGAATGGAAGTTGCATCACACAGGGCTGGGGTCGGGGCTTCCAAAGGGGACTCCTCTTGCTTCCAGGGGACCCTTCCCTGGGGGGGACGGGAAGCTGCCTTCTATGCTGGCTGAGGGCGAGGTGGCCCAGGTGTAAGCACTTGCCTGCAGGGACTGGAGGTTGCGTCACGCAGGGCTGGGGGAGGGGCTTCCAAAGGGGGCTCCTCTTGCTTCCATGGGACCCTTCCCCGGGGACGGGGCAGCTGCCTTCTATCCTAGCATAGATCATCATTAATGATGAGCTCTGAGACTGGACATAATTCACCATTAATGATTAGTTGTGAGACTGGACTATCATATATGGTTTGAACCCATTTCATAAAGTTCCCTCTGAATTGCATTAGCTTCATAGTTTTGAATTAAAATATGAATTTTGTGAGGTCAAACGCTTTTTCCGCATCCATCGAGACAATGGTGGCATTCTGATTGGATTTACTAACCCGATACATGAGGCTGGCAGCTTTTCTAACATTGTCTGCACCCCGATGATAAGGGATAAGCCGAACTTGATCAGAGTTAATTATAGTGGAAATACAATTGTTAGGTCTGGTGGCCAAAATTTTGGGGGAAAAATTGAAATCGGAGTTTAATAAAGAGATAGGGTGGTACTTGCCATATTCATCAGGAGGTCTGCCCTCTTTAACACATAAAGTGATGTTGGCAGAACAGAAAGAGTTAGGTAGTCACCTAGAGGTCAGGATGTTGTTGTACACCCTACATAATAAGGGCGCCAAAAAGACTTTATAGAACTGTCCAGGGACACCATCAGGGCATGCTGCTTTTTCTTTTGGCAAAGATTTGATGGTGTCTATAACCACCTCCATCCTAACTATAAAATTCATCACGTCTACATGGTCTAGACAAAGCTTGGGAATTTTAATACTCTTAAGAAAATTATTTATCTCCACCTGCTGGGGATTCTGGGATTGATAGAGGTTTTGATAAAATGCTCTGAAAACCTCCGCTATTTACTTATTGCTAGAAGTTAAGGTTCATCTCCTTTTTTTAAATTGTTGGAATCATAGCTTTTTTTGTTTTTTTCCCCCCTCGCTAAGCTGGCTAGAAAGCGGTCACATTTATTACTTTTTTCACAGTATAATGAAAGGGCTTTTGTCTTTCTTAACAACTGGGCAGTCTTGCCTATTTCAATTAAATTTATCTCACCCTTAATGCAACTATTTATTTCTGTCTATTTTTATTGGGTTTATTTTTATCCATCAATTCTAGAGTTCACGACTGTATGTGTTTCTTAGAGTGGCCACTCTTTCATGCTTGATTTGCGCTTCCACGGCAATAAATTTGCCCCATATACGATATTTTGCAGCTTCCCAAATATTGTGAACAGAAGTGGTGGAGTTGTCATTAAATTTGAGGTATTCCTGTAAAGTGTCTGAGATTTTTCCCCCTGGCCATGACATTTTGAAGTATGGCTCTAGGCATTCCCCAATGCTCATTACCTAGTTGGGCTTTAGTTTCCAAGATCAGGGCATCATGATCAGACATTGCAATAGTGCACACAACATTTGTGACACTGTGCCATGAAAGCAGCATCAGCCAATATGTAATCAATTTTGGAGTAGGTTCCACGTCTGGCAGAAAAGAAAATGTCATCTCTGCCGCTAGGATCTAGAGATCTGCTGACACTGGAACAGCCCACGTCCTTTATTAGACAAGTGGCAGGAGAATGTGGCCAATTTAAGGGATGGGTAAAGACCTGTCCAGTTTATTGAGGGAGAGGTTTAAAGCACCCCTAAAAATAATAAATTATATAACATTCATTGATCTTGTTACATAAATGCTTAAAAAAAATAATGAATTGCCATTCGGGGTATAAGTATTGACCAGGGTTACCAGCTCTTGCTCCAAAGTACCAATTAATATTAGAAGCCGCTCATTGGGGTCCTTAATTTGATGCTTGTAGCTAAAAGATGTCTTTAAGGGAAAACCTGTTATGACCCCAGCTTTCTTTTGGGGGGCACAAGCACTATAAAGGGCATTTAATAGTTTATTATTTAATCTAAAGACATCTCCCTTCAGCAGGTGTGTTTCCTGTAAGCCAAGGACATGCACCTGCAGGGACTTCAGCAGATAGATAGTTCTCTTGCATTGGACAGGGCTATTCAGACCATTAATGTTTAATGTTAAAATCTTTACTATGTTCAATTTAGCCATTGTGCCAGAGAGTAAGATTACAACGCCACCTAGTGACCACATAACAAACTACAAATGTGTAAGTCTGGTCTATAGCAAAGCAAAAAGACAAAAATCACAAGACACAATTTTTGCTTCTCTCACTCTTCCATTCCCAACCCCCCTCCCCGTCCCCAAGCTAGCCCTGGGGAAATCCCCACTGAGAGCAAATGAGAATGCTTTTCACGGAGCAGCACAGGCCTGTCTCTGCTGTTAAACAATAAATCCTCCATGCCTAACCATGGTGGATAAAGCAACCAGGGCCATAAACCACTACATGTATTATAAATGGTGAGCCAATACACTAAAAACAGTGTGACCTACTAATCAGACAAAGAACTCCCAAAGATCAAGAAGTAATAAGTGGAACATAAAATCTACTCCAGATTTTCCAGACCCATTCAGGACATGACTGATCTTATCACACCAAAAAAGCTCAGCCATTGGCGCCCGATGATTCCTAAGCCAAGCCTGGGTTTTCTTGCAAAAAGGATTTTAAGATGTCTATGTAAGAAAACACTTTGTTGCTGCTGTTGAATGTGAAGCCGAGTCTGGCAGGAAGCCAAGGTGTGGCTTAAAGCCCTTCTTGAAAGCATGTCCATATATCGGTGTCAGGCCCTCCTTTTAGCTTGAGTTTCTGCAGCAAGATCCAAAAATACTTTTTTTTTTCCTCCTTGCAAGTTTAAATTAGGAACACTTCATGTGAGGCAAAATATTTTATCATTATCCCGAAAGGACATGAATTTCAGTATAAAGGCACGTGATGCTGCACTCTCCTTAGGCTTGGGCCTCAGCGAGCGATGCGCCCTTTCCACAATGGTGCCCTGAATTTGAGATTCGTCAGGAAACAGCATTTTCAAAAGCTTCCCGCAAAGGCTCGGAGATCTGGGTATTCCACCCCTTCTCTAAGTCCGAGGAATTGCAGGTTGGACATGCAACTCCGATTCTCTAGGTCATCACATTTAGAGGTGAGTTGGGTTATTGTAGCGATTAGGCTATGTATTTGCTGGTTCTTGGCATTTGCACCATCTTCAAGGGTGAATTCTCTTCTCAGCCTGATTCACTTTCTTTACCACACCATCCACTCTTCTGGACACTTGATCAAAGGACTTCTTTAGGAAGTGCATATTCTCTCTAATTTTTCCCCTCTCAAGTAGAGCCTGAGAGAGATCGCTTTAAATCTAAGCATCTCCAATATAGTGGGAGAGAGATCAGCTTCTCCCTCAGAGTTCCCTGTTCTTGTGGCAGCCATGTTTCCCACAAGGTCCTCCTCAGGGTCAGAAGCCTGAGCCACACTTTGCAGCTCACAAAATCTCTCGATAGAATTTTTTTTCTAATCTTTTTGATTGCCGGGACATTCCTGAGACCGGGAATAGTAAGCAAAGCTATCGAGTCACCAGTTAGTATACTGAAAGTTGCTGCACAAGAAATAGGCCTTGGCCAAGCTTCAGCACTCTGCATCTACTCCTGTAGCATGCTCACTAGTGCTCCCGAGTTTGTTTGTTTGATAGCTCAGGCAACTGTGTTCAGAGTTCATTCGTCGTTAATGTGTTTAGTGTGTTAGTGTACTTCAGTGACTAGGAGGGAAGGACTCCGACTCAGAACCCCTTGCCTATAATCCTGACTTGATCAGGGGCAGAGATATCTACTGCTGACACACAGGTACAAGCCTCTAGAAGGTCAGGAGCCAGCAAGTGACACAGAAGCTCACAATACCAGAGGGCTCTGTGGGAGATACCCTCTGATTTTGACGGCTGTCTCATTGATGACCTTGTGGTTTTCTGGAACACCTTGCTAACTGAGGCCATTGATCGGACGGCTCCTAGATGTCCGCTTCCCAGGTGACAGCACCGCAGGCATGCTTGGTATTCAGAGGACTTGCGGGTGCTGAAGCAAAATGGGTGGCGGTTGGAGCGATGGTGGTGCCGTTCTCGCACTGAAGCCGACAGATTGCAGCATAGAGCTAGTTTATGAGCCTATGCTGTGGCTATGAGGACAGCAAAAAAAGAGTTTCTTGCTGCCCCCATAGAATCCACTAAGTCCTGTCCAGCGGAGCTTTTCTGGGTGGTGAGGGGGTTGGTCAGTCTGGCCTCCCGCCACCTAGGAGTGGAGTCATCTACGGCGCACTGTGACATGTTTGTGGACTATTTTGCGGATAAAATCGCTCGTATTCACTGCGACTTAGATGCTGCACTTATTACAGTAGGAGAGCTGGAGGTTATGTCCAGTTTTGTTGGATTAATTCCAGTCGGTGGTGCCCGCTGATGTGATCAGGGTCCTTGGGGCGGTTAGGGCCACTCCTTGTGAGTTAGACCCGTGCCCGTCCTGGCTGGTGAAATCTTGCAGGGAGACAATTGGGCCGTTGCTGGCGGGGGTGGTCAATACCTCCCTCCAGGAGGGCAGAGTGCCGGGCTGCCTCAAGGAGGCAATGGTGCGGCCTCTGGTCAAGAAACCATCGCTTGACATTGACTCCCTTGCCAGCTGTCGACCTGTCCCTAACCTTCCCATTTTAGGGAAGCTTATTAAACGGGCAGTGGCCCAGCAGCTGCAGGAGCATCTGGACCGCATTGGTTTCCTTGATCCCTCCCAGTCGGGATTTTGTCCAGGATATGGCACCGAGACTGCGCTCGTGGCTTTGGTGGATGACCTGCGCCGAGAGTTAGACCAGGGTTGGTCGACCCTGTTGGTGTTGTTAGATCTTTTGGCTGTGTTTGATACCGTTGACCATGAACTGTTGGTGACGTGCCTGCAGGACTGTGCAGGAGTGAGCAGGACCATCTTGAATGGTTCCGCTCATTCCTAGCAGGAAGAACTCAGCGAGTGGTACTCGGAGAATATTTTTCATCGTACTGAGACGTCTTGTGTGGTGTCCTGCAGGTTTCTGTTTTGTCCCCTCTCCTGTTCAACGTGTATATGCAGCCACTCGGTGAATTGATTAGGAGGTTCAGTGTGCGGTGTCATCAATATGCGGATGACACCCAGCTGTACCTCTCTTTTACAACAGACCCAGGCTCTCAGTGCTTACCCGGTGTCTGACAGCTGTGGGGGACTGGATGAAGGCCAACTGACTGAGGTTGAATCCTGACAAGATGGAGGTGATGCTGGTGGGTAAGGTGACGGGGGTAATGGCCCCTGTTGTGGACGGGGTCTGTCCCACGTTGGTTCTCCAGGTGCGGAGTCTGGGGGTGCTCCTTGACCTGCAGCTCCACCTGGATGTCCAGGTGGAGGCTGTGGCGAGGAGTGCTTTTCGCCAATTACATCTGGTGCAGCAGCTTTGGCAGTATGCTTCAGACTCTGACCTGGCCACCCTCATCCATACGTTCATCACCTCTAGACTAGACTATGGCAATGCACTCTACGTGGGGCTACCCATGACAACGGCTCAGAGGCTACAGTTAGTGCAGAATGTGGCAGCCTGTCTCTTGGTGGGATTGGGCCACCAGGAGCACATAAAACCAGTGCTCCGTGCTCTGCACTGGCTGCCATGAGCGTTCTGGGCCCGCTTCAAGGTGTTGGTTTTGACCTATAAAGCCCTAAACGGTCTAGGCCCTGCCTACCTGTGGAACCACCTCACCCCCCGGGTGCTGGATCGACCTCTGTGGTCGTCCAGGGGTGCCCTGCTCGAGGTCTCCCGAGTTTTCCAGGAAGCCACGCAGGAGAAGGCATTCTCCGTGGCCACGTCATGGCTGTGGAACTCCCTTCTGGTGGGGGTGCAGTTGGCCCTGGACCTCCCATCTTTTTGGAAAAGTTGTAAGACCTGGCTGTTCGCCAGGCATTTGGTGGGGGAGAGGGGGGAAAGGGTGGAGGGTAGGGATGCGGATGGTGGTGCGAAATGTCACCATCCTTTTCGTAGTTTTAAAAAATATTTTGTATTGAATTTTATTTGTGTTTTTTATATTGTAAGCCACCCTGGGCTGACTGATGGCAGGAGGGGCAGGGTATTAAATTGAAATAAATAAATAAATATATAAATAAATACCGGGCCCAGCAAACAGGGCCAGACAACAGGGGAGTTTGCCTGGGAGTGATGCTGTGAGGCAGCCTGGAGGGGGAACTTGGTTGGTGTGAGATTAGGTAAGATCCGATCTATTTATTGATCCATTCCCCTAGTTCTAGATTAGAGACCCTCTGTAGTTGTATACCCTGTGAAAAAGTGCTGTGGTGCCAGCCCTACATGAAGGAAATAGCATTAAATCCCAGTTAACTAAATCCCTAGCCTAAAAGGTATCCCTAACCTAAAAGGTGAGGAGGTATCCGGTGCAAGCCATATTAGGTATTGAAGGTATCCGTGTAGCAGGGGGTGTCCCTTGGGCCACACGGGGCACTTGGGTTGCACTCAAGGGAATTCGCTCACCCCACCGCTACGCTGTTTCAGTCTCAAGCCTTGGTTGAACCCCCCCAAAGTCCATCCAGACAGACCTTAAACCCCCAGGCTCTGGCCAAGCCTTCCCCAGGCAAGAGGCTCCCTCCTGGGCACAGCCTCTCCCACTTGCCTGGGTCCCTCTGGTTCTCTAGTCTTCAGCACCCTGGAGAGCGTAGAGCAGGACGGTTTTCTCAGGGAGACGTTGCTCTTTCGCCTTCCTAGCAGAGACTCCCTTCCTCTCTGCCTTGTCTCTCCTTTTATACAAGCAGAGTGGGCATGGTCAGGCTTCCTCTACTCAGCCTTAAAGGGCCAGTAACCTGCCCACTCTGTCCCAGGGTTTCTCAGACAGTTTGCCTTACAGGCTGGTCTTAAGCTATGGGGCTGGCTCTGCCATGCCCCTGTGGGTGCTCAGCCCTCTGGCTGGCCCACCCAGCCCCCTTCTTAAAGGGGCAGCAGTCCCACAGGACTGCTCCCTGCTACACTCCATCTTGTGTTTGATTTGGCAGGGGACAGTTTGGGAGTGCTGCTGTTATACATGCACCTACCTGTGCAGTGTCCTCCCTGTATGACAGAGGTGGTGTCGGGGGTGGTGTGGCGATCCCCAAAGACAATCGAGACAAGATCCGCCTCGACATCGCTTCCCACTCCTCTCTTCCCACTCCCACCCCTCTCCCTCCTCCCCCTCCTTCTCTCATGTCCTCCTTCTCCCCTGCCTCCCTTAAGGAAATCTCCTCTCTGCTCTCCTCCTCCAACCCTTCCACTTGCCCCCTTGATCCCATTCCTTCCCGCCTCCTCACCTCCATTACTCCCACTGTCGCCCCTTCCTTCCTGCACATCATCAACCTCTCCCTCTCTACTGGCTCTTTCCCTTCTGCCTTCAAACATGCCACAGTCTCTCCTATTCTCAAAAAGTCCACTCTTGACCCCTCTGACCCTTCTAGCTATCGTCCTGTCTCACTCCTTCCTTTTGCTTCCAAGCTGCTTGAACGTGTTGTCTACTCCCGCTGCCTTGACTTCCTATCCTCCAACTCCTCCCTTGACCCCCTCCAATCTGGCTTCCGCCCCCTTCATTCTACTGAAACTGCTCTCGCTAAGATCACCAACGATCTTCTGGTGGCTAAATCTAAACGTCTCTATTCCATTCTTGTCCTCCTTGATCTCTCTGCTGCCTTCGATACTGTTGACCACTCACTCTTGCTGGATTCCCTTCACTCCCTTGGCTTTTGTGGCTCTGTCCATAACTGGTTCTCCTCCTACCTCTCTGACCGCTCCTTTAATGTGTCTCTCTCCAACTCCGCCTCCTCCTCCTTCCCCCTCTCAGTTGGTGTTCCTCAAGGCTCTGTTCTTGGCCCTCTCCTCTTCTCGATCTATACCTCATCCTTAGGCAAACTCATTGCCTCCCATGGCTTCCAATACCACCTCTATGCTGATGACACTCAACTCTATCTCTCTACTCCCTCTCTCTCTCCCTCTGTTCAAGCTCGTCTCATCAACTGTCTCTCTGACATCTCTACCTGGATGTCTCAACGTCAACTCAAACTCAACATGGCTAAAACTGAACTCCTTATCTTCCCCCCTCATCCTTCCTCTCCTTCCTCACTGTCAATAACTATTGATGGAGTCACCATCCTGCCTGTCCCCCAAGCCCGTAGCCTAGGCTTCATCTTTGACTCAGCCCTTTCTTTTAAACCCTACATTGACTCTGTTGCTAAATCCTGTCGCTTCTCCCTCCATAACATTGCTAAGATTCGCCCTTTTCTCTCTGTCTCGTCTGCCAAAACTCTTGTTCATGCTCTGGTCATCTCTCGCCTCGATTACTGTAACCTCCTTCTCACTGGCCTTCCCCGGTCTCACCTTTCTCCCCTCATCTCTGTCCAAAACTCTGCTGCCAGGGTCATCTACCTCGCCAGTCGCTTCGACCATGTGCAGCCCCTCCTCTCTTCGCTTCACTGGCTTCCCCTTCCTGAACGAATCCTGCACAAGCTCCTAGTCTTCACCTATAAAGCTCTTCACAACCTTGCTCCCCCCTACCTCTCTGCACTTATCGCCCTCCATACTCCAGCCCGTGCACTTCGCTCCTCCTCTGTCCCTTCTCTCACCCTTCCACGCCTTCCCTGCTCCCCTAAGCGCCTTCGTCCCTTCTCACTTGCTGCCCCCCATGCCTGGAACTCCCTCCCTGTCCACATCCGCCTTGCCCCCTCCCTTCATACCTTCAAATCTCTCCTTAAAACTCACCTCTTTCGCTCTGCTCTGTCTGACTCTTTATCCTGCTGAGCCACTATTCCTATACCTACGATCGGTTTACCCTTATCCTTGCAACATGGACCTGCCTGCTGTCATTCTCATCGTAACCAAGCCAAGTACGTGCACTTGAGACCTCGCATCTTCATGAATGTTAGACCCCTTGTCTCTCCCTCTGTTCCCCTTCCTAAGTCTCTCCCCCAGCTCCTGTCTCTCAGATTGTAAGCCCTAGGGGCAGGGACCCTGTCTATTTTATTACTTTGTAAAGTGCCAGGTACACTGCTGGCACTATATAAATGTTTGTTAATAATAATAATAATAATAATTCATGCTGACATCACTCTTGGGGGAGCTGAGCATGAGTTCATGGCCGCCATGGCAACCATGGGCCTGTTCCAGACGGTTATCATCCCGACACATCAGGGAGGACACACCTTGGACCTTGTGTTTTGCACCGGCCTTGAGGCAGGTGTTCCATTAGTGGGGGAGATATCAGCTGTGCCCTTGTCATGGATGGACCATTACCTCCTGCAGACCTTGTTTCTAGCGCATGTCTGCCCCCGGAAAGTTGTTGAGCTGATTCGGATGGTTCGCCCCCAGAAGATGATGGAACTGGGATGGTTCCTGAATGCTCTGGGGGAAATACCCTCTGACCTTGATGACCGTCTCATCGATGACCTCCTTGTGCTGTGGAACACCTTGCTGATGGAGGCCATTGCTCAGACAGCTCCTAGGCGTCTGCTGCCCATGTGGCAGCTCCACAGACCTCCTTGGTTTTCGGTGGAGCTGAAGTTGCTGAAGCGACATGGGCACAGTTGGAGCGACGATGGTGTCGTTTGCGTTCCGAAGCCGATAGATTGCGGCATAGAGCCAGTTTACGAGCCTATGCCATGGCTATGCGGGCAGCAAAGAGGGAGTTCTTTGCTGCCCTCATAGCGTCCACAAAATCCCATCCAGTGGAGCTGTTCTGGGTAGTGTAGAGGCTGGTCAGTCTGGCCTCCCTCAGTCTTGGAGTGGAATCATCTACTGCCCACCGTGACATGTTTATGGATTATTTTGTGGACAAAATCGTTCGTATTCACCATGATTTTGATGCAGCATTTATTACACTATGCATTGGGGTCGTTCGACCCTACTGATCCTGTTAGATCTGTCGGCTGCGTGATACCGTTGATCATGGGATGTCGGTGACGTGCCTGCGGGACTGTGCAGGGGTTGCCATGATTGTTCTTGAATGGTTCCGCTCGTTCCTGACAGGAAGAACCCAGTGGGTGGTTCTTGGGGACTGTTTTTCATCATACCGAGACCTCTTGTGTGGAGTTCCGCAGGGTTCTGTTCTGTCCCCTCTCCTGTTCAATGTGTATATGCAGCCGCTCAGTGAGGTGATTAGGGGGGTCAGTGTACGGTGTCATCAATATGCTGATGACACCCAGTTGTACCTCTCTTTTTCAACAGACCCAGGCCCGGCAGTCTCGGTGCTTACTCAGTGCTTGGTGGCTGTGAGAGATTGAATGAGGGCTAATTGACTGCGGCTGAATCCTGACAAGACGGAGGTGAAGTTAGTGGGTAAGGCGATGGAATTGGCATCCCCCATCATTGATAGGGTCTCTCCTCCATTGACCTCCCAGGTATGGAGTCTTGAGGTGCTCCTCGATGCGCAACTCCACCTGGATCTCCAGCTGGAGGCTGTGGTGAGGAGTGCTTTCCGCCAGTTGCATCTGGTGTGATGGCTTCGGCCGTTTGTTTCGGACTCTGACCTGGCCACAGTCATCCATACTTTCATGACCTCTGGACTAGACTACTGTAACACGCCCTATGTGGGGCTGCCCATGGTGATGGCTTGGAAATTGCAGCTGGTGCAGAATGCGGTGGCCCGTCTCCTAGTGGGACTGGGCCGCTGGGAGCATATTGCACCAGCGCTCTGCTCTCTGCACTGGCTGCTAGTGGTTTTCCGGGCCTGATTCAAGGTGTTGGTTTTAACCTATAAAGCCCTAAAAGGTCTGGGCCCTTCCTATCTGCCAGACCGCCTCACTCCCCGTGTCCTGGATCGACCCCTGTGGGCCTGTGATAGGGGTAGGGGGCAGTTTTATTATGTGTTTTAATTGTTTTTATTGTTGTAAGCTGCTCCGAGCTGCCTGTGGTAGGCGGTGCGGGGTAATAAGTTTTAAAAATATATAAATAAATAAATGGCCCGAGTTCAGCATTACGGAAAGCATAGCCCTTTTCCACCTTAACTAGGTACAAAAAACTTAGGCTTAAACTTTCACCTTTTTGAATAGGGAGACATAGACAGTAGTCCAGCAGCAGGATGGGGCCTACCTCGTGTTTTGCACAAAGTGCAACATGTCTGATTATCTTCTAGGGGTGAGAATATCGGTATCGGATTAAACTGATAAATCAGGTGTATCAGATTAATCCGATAATCACTGGTACCGGCATACCAGAATTTTAACATTGGCTGCACTATCGTTTTTTTTTACATCGCAGCCATTGAAATAAAAGAGCTCCTAGCTGTCAGAGAACATGCACAGTCTCTGGAAGTTAGAATAACAGAACTGGAGGCGCTGACACAGACAGAAAAGTACATAGAGTCCTCCAGGGACATAGTAGAGCGGGCCCACATCTGCTCTGGCAGCCTCTGTGCTGCTTTGGAGGAGCAAGGTCTCCAGGAATGAAAGCAGCAGAGTGGAATGATGGGAAGTGATCCCATAGTTGGGATCTGCCTTCCAGGTGATGTGTTGTATCCACAGTCCAGGAGGATATCTCCAGGGAAGTGTGTCCAAGCGGGTGAGAATAGGATAGTTATTGTAGTTGGTGATTTGATTATTAGGAATGTAGATAACTGGGTTGCTGGTGGCCATGAGGCCCACATGTACGTTGCCTGCTGGTGCAAAGGTAGTAAACCTCACATGTCACCTAGAGAGAATTCTAGAGTGATTGAGAGGAACCATTTGTTGGAGGGAGGTCTCTTCTTCAGCTTGGAGAAGAGATGAGAGAGGCGATATGATAGAAGTTTATAAAACCATGAGCGTGTGGTACCAGTAAATAGGGAGCAGTTATTTACCCTCTCAAATAGTACAGAACTAGGAGACACTCCATGAAACTAACTGGCAGCAGATTTAAAACAAAGGAGTATTTCCCCCCCCTCAACGTAAGTTGTGAAATTTGTTGCCAGAAGATGTGATCAAGGCCAGTAGTATAGCTGGGTTCAAAAAATGATTGGATACGTTCTTCATGGGTATGTTCATTAATGGCTATTAACCAAGTAGGTTTGGGGGATGTAACCTTTTACTGTCTGGAGCTGGGAGTGAACAACAGGGAATGATTCACACATTGTGATCTGCTGGGTACTTCTCCAAGCGATTTGAGATTGGCTGCTGTTGGAGACAGGATACTAGGCTCGGTCTGATCCAGGATGGCACTACTTACGTTCATATGAGCACACACCTCTGTGCATGTGTGTGTATCTTCCAATACATTGTTTTACTCCAACAGGCAGCTTTGTGTATACACAGAATAATTTATTATTTACATAATGCATCTATGCAATGTATTTTATTTTCCTTATAAAATCTATTTTTATGTACTTGAGCGATACAAAATTCAGGTGAAAAATCAGTAAAAACTGAATAATAGTTTTTATGCAACCTGGGATTTTGGGGTAAAAAAATCTGTTTAAACTGAAAACTATGGGGTTCACATGTTCTGTATCCTGTTGGGTCGCATGACCCAACCTTTTCATATGTTCCTCCCTCATCTTGGAGACTCTTTTTAAAATCTCCTTTCTTCTGATTGGCCAGCATTCAGATCCATAGGTCATTAGCAGCCTTATTTCTAAACTGTGCTCTTAAGTGGAATGTTCTTATTGCATAAAATCCATTAGTTTATAGGCAAAACCCAGATTCTAAGTACATTTGTAGCTTATAAATTGAGAGGTCATCCATGATCACAATCTCATTTAACTGTCAGAAATAGCCATTACAACTGGAACGAAGAAACTGTTTGCATTAAACAGTTTGTTCAATGAATTTAGCAAATTATCTGCAAATAGGCTGGGTTTTATGTATTTGTTCTATATAGTTATATTAGGTAAATGGCTTATGTAATTGAATTTGAGCTTATAATTTGTTCATTTCCCCCCGTTTGAGCGCCTGAAATATTGAGCTTATAATTTGTTCATTTTTCCCCGTTTGAGCGCCTGAAATACTGAGTCTTTTCGCTTCAAGTGTTAACTAGTCATAATTTGGTGCTGCATGATTGATCAGAGGAGTGAAATGCTAGTTGCAGCCACATTAGCTGTGGAGGACCCAGAGCCCAATCCCCACATGGCAGGCAAGCGCAGCTGCCACATTGTGGGGCCAGCATGGGGAGTTGGGTAGATGTTCACCCTCCCCACACCTCCTTTGAGGTAACCGGACAGGCCACTGTCGGATCTCCTGCCATGGCTGGGGCGGACGGAGGTGCCAGCCGCACAAGTGGGCACTTAGACCTGCCTCCTTCTCAACCAAAATCCCGCCCCTGGCTGTAACGTACATAGCCATGCATGACGGGCAACAGCGCCCACCGCTCAAAGGCCTGCTGCCGAGCTTGCTGTGTAGCAGGGCAGAAGAGGCCCAGGCACATGAGCTACCATACCTTCGGCAGTCTTACCCCATTTCGATGAGGCTGCTACACGATGCATGCCATGCATTCCCAGCCTTTTCCCGAAAATATATTGCATAGCAGCCAGCTACTCATTCGGCCACGTGGTATCTGGCAGCTGCTGGCCATATGATGCACTGCATCGTGTGCTACAGCTGCGCAGAATGGGTTAAGGCTGCCCAAGGCATGGTAACCTGCCCAAGGTGCCTCATGTTGCTGCATCTGTTGTTTCTGCTCCTGGAAGAGATGTTTTCTAAATGTACAAAGAGCTCATTTCAGCTTAGTTGCTGACTTATCTCCAGAGTGAATATTCATGCAAAAATAGTTTGCACAAATATTGTAGAATCTCCCCTATTTTAGACACCTTTTGTGAGGATTTGAGAAGTGTGTGGATATAGGAGGGCCATAAAATATGACTGGAATATAGGAGGAGAATGTAAAGTATTTCTGGAATAAAGAAGAATCCAGATAGGTGAGGTCTGCATATAGGAAGTTATATTGTAGTATTTCCCCCCTCTTTTTTTAAATCGACATTCTCACGAACAATTATTGGCTTTTATGAATATTCCAAAGTAGTGCCTAAAAGGGCATGCAAATAAAAATTGAAGTAACTTCATTTTAAAATAAGAAAGCTGAACAATTTTTAATTAATTTTTGCAGTTTATGCCTAGCTTTCTTCACCATAAAACATCTTTTTTTTGTAGAACAAACATGACAAAGATTTCCGGTTAGTGTGTCTATCCATGCAGATTTCTCTATTTATACTGCTAACAATTCTACTGTCTAGATTTTTATCTGCCATCTTTTTCTTTTCTGTATCAGGATTGGTCCTTCAAAGAGTTTTTCAACATATTCTTGAATTTAAGGAGCTCTTCTGTTCTACGTGAAGCTTATTAAGTAAATGGGGATTAAGTCATGTACATTTGGAATCAGATTTATCTTTACTGATTAATCAGCACCAGAAAACACACACAATCATATTGTGTGTGTGTGTGTGTGTGTGTGTGTGGTTTTCAAAGTACAGTAGAACTAATCCAGCTTCCATTAAGTTTAATTAAAGACTCCCATTAACTTGAATCTGGTTGTGCATGTCCATTTATTATACATCAAACCCTTTCACAGTAAATAGTGGGATATTACAGCACTCTGTGTGTCTGAGGTGTGATTACATTCTGTAGACCCAGAGAAATGCAAATGATTAAAGTAGTTTAGAATGCAAATAATTAAAATACAGTCTATCATTGTAAAGTACTTGGACAAAAGCTCTGATTCTGGAATATACTCTCACAACACATAATTTCCTGCATATTAAATGGTCTGCAAAATACAATGAAGTGTTTTTAAAATGTTAATTCATTTTTTTAATTTATTGAGCATAACATAAACTTTGTAGTTCCAACTTTCAAGACAAGATAGTGATGCTGCCAGGATTTGCTCTGTAAAAGTCTGGTATGTGTCTATTTGAGAAAACATAAAATAGTAGTTTTTGTTGATGTAGATAAATGAGCTAAATTAGGTTTCAGTGAACTCCGTTATGGAAATTAAAAACTGAAAATGTATGTATTTCAGTATGAGACATAATTAGGTACCTCTAAGTTTGCCCTGTCTGGTTAAAATTACTTTATGCAAATCTCATTTTCACAGATAATGTATTGAATAAAATTAGATGAGCCCTTACCATAGATATACAACTGTAGAATTATTGTGCGTGTATGTTTGTATACACACATGCACATCAAATGATACAAAACAATTCTGTGCAAAAATACAAAGTATGTGGAAAATTGAGGAAATCATTATTTCTGATCATTTGCTTTTAATATTATCAGCTCAGTGTAAAGAGAGAGAAAATTAGCACAGAAACAAATTTATAAAAAACACACTCCAAAATAAGCATACAAAATTGGGAATTTCCACTGCTAGATTCTGCCTACCCTTTATATGGGTAATGGGGAAAGCTATAAGAAGCTTTTCCAACCTGCATGGTTTAAGGGCTAGACGAACTCGTAGACGCTTGGGGAATTTGCAGCCTGTCTGGGAGGTGGGTGACAGCTACACTCCAGAATGTGTGCAGCCACAAGGGACACCTTGGGCAGGCTACCATGCTTTGGGTAGCCTTAACTCACCCTGGGCAGCTGTACCAGGTGATGCAGTGCATTGTGTGACCGCCAGTCACCAGACATCCCCCCTGCTGCATGGCGGCGTGAGCAGCTGGCAGCTATGCGATGCATCCTCGGAAAAAGGCAGAGGATGCAAGGCATGGTAGCCCATGTGCCCAGGCCCCTTCTGCCCCTCTGTGCAGCAAGTTCCACTTTGAGCAGCAGGCTCCATTACCTGTCACACGCATCCACATCACAGCTGTGGGCAGGATTTTGGTTGGGCTGTGGGAGGAAGCCGGGCAGGACTGGGCACCCGATTGTATGGCTGGCACCTCAGCCTGCCCTGGTCTGGCAGGAGATCTGACAGCAGCCTGCCTGCCCGGCTGCCTTATGGAGGGTCATCTGCCCAGCTCCCCACGCTGGCTCTACACTTGCCTGCCACGGGGCTGCAGAGGGATCGGGTCTCCTCCGCAGGTCGTGTGGCTGCACCCAAAGAGAAATAGTAGAACTTGCACACGGCCTTTCCTGAACCAGAATATCTTCCAGTCTTCCCCTTGGCTCAGAGTAACTTCCTTAAGTCTCTTTCTGAAGGCGCTCCCAAGAGAGGGCCATACAAGAGGTATGTGGTAAAACACAGACATTTGAGCTAACATACCTTACAGTTCTAGATGTAACAGAACACATTTTTTAAAACAAAGGCTCTGATCAATGGTACTACTAACAAGTAGGTGGCTTCAGGATAGTGACCAAATATAACTATAATTTAGGTCAGTTTTGTTTTCGCATCAAGTAGACAGGCTACTCTTGCTTTTCTTGTAAAAAGCTGCCATTAGTGGTCTACACAAAACAACAGAAAATAAAGTCTGAATCATCCTGATAAACCTGCATCTGCTAAATACGGCCTTCCAAAATTGTATAGATTAAGGTGTGGGGAACAAAAGGGTTAAATGCGGCTGCTACTCAAGCTTAGCTATCAAGGCTGTGACTTTTGGTGTGTGCTGCAAGTGAACCCACAGTGTCTAGTCAGGCAAAATTATTATTGTTTGCTTTTCTTTTAGAAACCTTCACTGATGTCCAGGCCTAGTTTCTCATTTCATGGGATGTGGAAGCAGCATGCAAGGATGCTTCATGAATGCCTGGCAATAACAGTAAATCTTCTGAATTTTGAAAAGATAACAGCATTTACTACATCGTATATTCTATAGAAGTGCAACATCGGAATAGAATCAAGAAAAATAAAAACATCCCCGCCCATGAAATATTATACATTTTGAACAACATAATCCCTCTGTATATTGTGGAGGGAAATCTCTACATACAGGTCCTGATCCAAGGCTTTCAATCAGACCCACACTGCCAACAAACTCGTTTTATATTCTTCATGCTTCTAAACAACAGCAAACTACTGTAGTTACAGTTGTGCTTCTGCAACTGAAAGATCTTTTGTTCCTTTGTCACCCCTTCACCAAATTAAAAATACATGTTCTTCCTTGAACAAAAATATTTTTTGTATCTCCTAATCAAGGAATGAATAGTAGACCACTATTCTGCTTTCTAAAAAGCACTCATGCAATTTCCTAAGGACGCTCTCACAAATCTCTGCTAAAAATCAGGGCTCTATTCATTACTACTATGTAGGGAATACAAAATCACCTTGTGTACTGTGTTGATGTCAATTATCTTTTGCTGTTATGTGTATGGCATTGTTATCTATCTTTTTTTGGTTGCAACCAACAATCGTAACTGCACCTGTCCTCATTAATTTCTTTTTTTTTTTAAATCATGACTGTAGCACCTTCCTTATTCCCAGTAAGACATTTATCATGCAAAAAGCAAGGGGAAAAAAGCAGATTTCAGTACTTGTCAGCTAGCATTGTTGGTATGGTTCTATGGTTAAAATGAGTAGAGCTGTTCAATCTCGAGCAGTGATCTAGTGATTGGTGGCTGTAATGCTATTGTAGAAGCACTATACATAAGCAGGAGAGGTGAAGAATAGAGCTAGAAAAAGAGAAGAAAGCCTTATTAGACAAAACCATTTGCCAGCATGTCAGTAAACACAACAGTACATTTCTACATTAAATTTAGCCAGGCTTTGTTTAGACAACTGCAATGTTTTCAAACATGTTCTCCTACCCAAACTTAAATTACAAGTAAAAATAACAGTGTGCACTCATGCTAATGTAGATCTTTTCCTCCTCATACAACTGGACACAATCTCAGAGAATGGGAAGCTCAGGATGAGAGAAGCAATTTCTGTAGATCAGGATAAAGGTGTTTGGAAGAGCTGCAAAGGGAAGCTTGCATTTAATTTGCTCATTCCTTTCCTAACTAGACCCTGTGTTACCAAGTACATTATTGTTCCTGACATTAAATCCACATTAAAACAATATTTGTGTTAAAAAACCATATTTAGACGTAAGCTTTTCCAAAGTGCTTACATTTGAATGAAGAATACATTGATTGCACCCCCACAGCCAGGAGTGTAATGAATGTACGGAAGATATCCTTCAGCCGGTAGACAATGAAATTGGGATCTACTCAAAATGCTAGTATCTTTAAATACATATTTGTCTTTAAAATTATATTAAACTCCATCCATTTTCTAAGTTTGCAGTACTTTATAATACTCATGGAAATTGCAGTATAATCTTGTCTAAGCCATTTCAATCCTGTGTGACTGAAACTCATTTTATTCTAGCTTTTACCCCACCCCTGGCAGCATAGATCAGTGCTTTAAAAACTTCTAGACAGCACCCCACCCCTTTTTCTGTTGTGTATGGAATCTGTTAACTTCCCTGGACACACTTGTCTATATACATAGTCTATTTTTTGCCTCATCACGTGTAAGTATTATTCAGTCACCAACATGCAGCTTAATTACAGTGAAGTCATTTTTTAAAATTAATGAATGAGAAAAGAAAAATGTATAGATTGGTCTGATATTTAATAAAGTTGCCTTAACATGCAATTTACTGTCACGTTAATGTTTGAGTATAATTTGTAATGCCGCCTTAACAAGCTTCTGAAACCAAAGGTTTTTTGTCTAGGTAATAAAATATTTTAATGCCCTTGTTTTTAAAATTATACAATTAAAGCAGCATTTCCAATCTCAGACATGTCACAATACCATCTTCATATAGTTAATTTTCTAGTAATTTCGGTTATTGGAAATATTTAATTGATCTTCCTTGACATTCTACCTAGCCCCCATCATTCAAAACACACTGGGTCACCTCTTCTTGTCATTCCACCCAGACCCATTGTTTAAGCCCCTCCTGGTATCCTTCCTTGTCATTTCAGCCTTTTCTGGTGGCCTCCTCCCAATCATTCTAGGTGCTATTAGTGTCCCCCTATCTATCATTACACCCAGGCCCCTATCATATCATCCTCTTCTCGTGGTCCTTCATTCCATCTTCTCCAGGGGCTTCCTACCTGTTGTTCAACACAGCCTTCCATCGTTCTAGCTGTTCTTGGGGGTCTTCTACCTGTCACTTTGCCGAAACCCCCATCATTCTACATGCTTCTGGTTGCCTCCAAACTGTCATTCTATCTCCTCCCGTTGGCTTTCTCACTGTTTTTTCCATTCTAACCTTTTTTCGTCCCCTTCCCATCACACTCCTCCCCTTCTTTTGCCTTCAAGGTCCTTCTCACACTCTCTTTGTTTCAAGTAAGCATGTCCCACTTTATTGTTTTACTGTCCATCAAGAGCTATAGGCATCTGCATAGGCTCATTACTTTGAAATATCATTTGTGTTGTCTCCATTGTTTCCAACTGGCATTCCTTCTCATTTGTTTTAGTATGTCCCTCTCTGCCATGTAGTGGGTGCTTACATGCAGGGCCAAAGGAAGAGAGTGTGGACCCCCCACATTAAGCCGTACTATGATAACCCCAACCTGATCTCCTAGAGCATGGGTGGGGAACCTCAAGCCCTGAGGTCAAATGTTGCCTATGGCAAGTTTTTATGTGGCCCCTTTCCGGTTCTTGAATCTGACTCCTGTATCCAAGTTCAAGTTTATTTACGGCATTAAGCCAAAATCAAATAAATAAATATACATAATAAACAAAAAATATATAAGTATACACTTAATATAAATCACATTCCCATATAAGTTCTAAAAAGCATTTTACATCAACTATATCTCCTTTGGTACCATACACAGAGGAATCATAGGTTACAGTGTCCCTTAATTCATCCTTTCAAACCACTCTTTCAGACATATTTCTTGGTAGATACCTTTAAATAATTTCCATATCTTACAGGCTCAATACATAATAAGGAAGTAATCAACCACCTTATATCCTATATCCAGTTCCTTCCCCTATGCACTGAAAAACTGAGCTCAGGGCAAGCAACCAGAGATGAGAGTATGTACACAAGCATGGGTGACAGATCCATGGCACAGACATATGATCTGAGCCCTCCTTCCTTCAGCACACCCCTTAAACACCCCACCCCCTATGTCTGTGGCTGTTTTTACACAGACGTCACCCACCCACCAACACCCATAAACACCCATTGGATGGGTGTGAGAGTGCCCGTGTAAATGCCGACGAGTGGGTAGGTGCGCATTCACGACCCACCCACTGACACCCACCAACACCCATAGAGCAGCTGGGAAGGAGCTGGCATGCTCCATGGGTGGAGATGGGTGTTCAACACCTGCCCGTTCGGGTAAAAACCAACAAACCCACACCCACGGGAACGGGTCCACCGAGACCACAGAGAGATGGCCAGAGGCCACGCAGGGGCCCCCGTGCAGATACGCCCACATGGGAAGACGCCGGACACCCAACTGGGAGCCCGTAAAAGGAATCCGAAACAGGACATGGGTGCGCCAGCTCTCAATATGTCTGGAAGGAAAGTCTCTGACAAAACAAAGGGAGCCAACATCATGACTCGTGCGGGACGGGCCAGGGTAAGCAGAGGGACCCCGGGACACCCAGGGGAGAGGGGTCGGCTCCACGGGCCAGGAGGGGGATGTGGGAAGGACTGCTAAACACAGCACACGCATCCCGCCACAGGGCCGAAGACAGACCGTGTCGTCCGCAGCTCCTCAGTCCACCACAGGCATGGGGAAGGGAGTGTGAGCGACAGTGAGGTATATGCGAGGGGACCCCAAGAACCCGGGGTGGGGAGGCCCGCATGCCAACAGCGGAAAACAACCCAAGGGAGCACAGGGTGGGCAGCTGACAGCTAACGGTTGCAACCCACATCCCCAGGACAACACCCAGACACAGGAGCAACGCACCACTGGGGAGACAGCCGAGGAGGGCCTCCGTGACAGCCAGGTAAGGTGCCCATGCCCCCTGGGGGGAGTGACTCCGTTCCCGGACAGAGGGGACAGGTCCCCAGTACCCCGCCCGACCAGTAACAGACGCCATAGGGACGGACAGGGAGGGGGGTGGGCACCCCCCGGGGCGACAGCGATACACAGGACACCGAGTACAGACTCTGAAGGCCTCACATCCCAACCTGTTACCATCCCTCCCACAGATGAGTGCCCAGGTCCGGCGAGGGACCAAAAGGAATCGGGAGATGCGGACGCGGAACAGGCGGAGGAGAGGACCTTGGCAGGGAACAGCTGGAGGAATCCAGAAGGTTAGCTCAGGTGGGCACCCCCCGGGGCGACAGCGATACACAGGACACCGAGTACAGACTCTGAAGGCCTCGCATCCCAACCTGTTACCATCCCTCCCACAGATGAGTGCCCAGGTCCGGCGAGGGACCAAAAGGAATCGGGAGATGCGGACGCGGAACAGGCGGAGGAGAGGACCTTGGCAGGGAACAGCTGGAGGAATCCAGAAGGTTAGCTCAGGTGCACACAGAAAAGCTCACCTTCATGAGGTCGGTCCAAAGACAGAAGGGGGAGAGGGACCCAGGACATACTGGCAGCCATGCTCACCCGGTCCTGCACCGAGCACCTGTGGGACAGGCACCAGACTGCTACCCTCCACCGCGAGATGCAGCACAACAGCTGAGTGCGAGGGGATGTGTCGCGCTGGAGGGGACCTCCGCACGGGCCCTTGACCTCATTGGGGAGGCAGTGGGGCTCCTGCGGACAGAACCTCGGCGGGACGTGCCCCCACCAGATCCCGTACAGGTGCCCCCCTCTGCACTTCGGCCAACCCTGGTTTCCCTAGCGGCACCCCTTCGCCGGTCTCGTTGACCAGGTCCCTCTCCTCCACATAGTCCCGGCCGCCCCACCAGCTCTGGTAAGCCGGACCACTGGGCCGTTGGCAAAAGGGGGGGAGTGGGGAAGGCAAAGCTAACAGCAGAGGGATGGGCAGAGGGGATGCTGTGTGGGAAGCAATGGGAACATCGAGGGCCACGGAAAGGGCCATGGTGCCGGGATAACAGTGCAAGGCAGGGTGAAACACTGACCTTCTGTTCCATCACTGCAGGGTCCAGCACTTCAGCCCGGCGTGGAGCAGCCTGTGGACAATGGAGAGCCTGGGCCGTCCGTGCGCCGCTCCCTAAGGACGGCGGCTGCAAGGACCCACAGGGGAGCGAGCCCTGGTGGTGCACCAAAGTGGGCATGGGGAAGGCCCCACAAACCTTGAACCACACACCCCCTCGCACCTTGTACATAACCCCAAATAGCACTCTGTTATTCGGTGTGTCAATGGAGGCGCCATGGTGCGCAGGGGTCACTTTACATGCAGACAGAGGCACGACATGCACAATTCTGATGCCTGAACCATACGTCTCCGGCCTGCAGGCAGCCAGGTGGGCAACAGCATAGCTCCCATGGCAGGAGTACAGATCTGCACAGGTACCTCAGCGGAGTACCAGCCATGCCACCGGACAGCCGGTGAAGGGCCGAGGCCTGGTGCGGTTCACCTGCCATGGCTAGAAGGCAGTGGGTGACCCAGTGGCGTAGGGCACAGGCCTCACAGGAGCGGGGAAACCCTATAACCCAAACACCAGGGCAGAAGCGGATCAGGGAACAGACATAGTAGACTTTATTGTTACCCCTTACATGGTTATGTGAAGGATGGGGGCTGTCAGCATCACTACTCAGTTGCCTACCATCTGGGCAACAATGCGCCTGCACAGAGCATCCTGGTTCTCCTCTGATATGTGCCAGAATGCGCCTCCCTGGACATTTTGGTAGAGGGGCATGGGACCCTCTCTCTGCACCGGTTGGGGGTAGTCAAGGGCAGCTCCCCCGGTCTCGCAGATATTGTGCAGGATGCAGGCCACGAGTACAAGGATGGGGGTATGCTGCAGATTGAACTGGTTCCTGTTCATGAGCAGGCGCCAACACCCCTTGAGCAGTCTGAATATCTGTTCCACCATGTTCTGAGTTGATGAGAGACATTCAATGAAGAGGCGGCAGTCCGCTGTGCGCGCCACAGGAAAGGCCCTCATGAGCCATGGGCTCAGCAGGTAGGTGGGGTCCCCTATCACCACTGGGGCCATGGAGACCCCTTCAATGACCTGGTACAGGTTGGGGGCTATCTCCCCGTCAAACATGCGTGCATAGAAGGGGGAGGCCCGCAGTATGCGCGCATCATGGCTCCTCCCTGAGTGGCTGGTGTAGACAACGGTAAACAAGGCCCTGTGATCCACCATGACCTGGAGATTGATGGAGAAGGTCTGCTTCCGATTCAGGTAGTCCGTCTTGGCATGTGGGGGCCGGATTATAGGGATGTGGGTGCTGTCTATTGCCCCTATGCAATGGGGGAAGCCCACATCCTCAAAGCCACGAATGACAACCTCAGGATTCCGGAGCTGTATGACCCGATCGAGCAGTAGCTCCACCAGCAGGTTGCACACGTCGTGGAGTGCCCTGTTCATGGTCGCGGTCCCCACCCCGAACTGCTCCCCAATGCTCCGACAGGAATCGGGGGTAGCCAGTCTCCACACGGCCATGGCCAAGTGCATCCCTGGTGGCAGCGGATACAGCATGTTGGTCTCGTGCCTCTGGAGATGTGGGTTGAGGAGCTCCCTGAGCCAGGCCAACAGGGAGCAGTTCATTTTATTTATTTATTTATTTATTTTCATAAATTTGTACCCCGCCCCTCCTGCCATGCAGCTCGGGGCAGCTTCCAACATTAAAATACAATAAAATACAATAAAATTCTCATAAATAATATAAATATTAAACAGGACTAAAAAACAGTAAACCAAAGTAGGTGGGGGAGCTAAAATGCCCTTCC
>QEPC01014651.1:2043915-2100328 GCA_003113815.1 Sphenodon punctatus
GGGGGGGAGGGAAGGCGGGAGGGAATCTCTACACACACCGACCAGGCCCTAAGGGGAGCAGAAGTCAGCACCAAATTCTGCCCCCTGCTACCCTGAAGCAACCAGCCCTCAGGAATGATACCGATGCAGCCCCCAAAACTGGGCTGAAAGCTTAGCTACAGGATCAAGTCGTGGGGACCAAAGGCCGGCGGAAGCGAAACGCCCCTTAGGGAATGGCGCGGGGCTGCATTGCTGCCACCGCCGCCTTTGAGGGGGAGGAACACCTGCCTGCGGGATCGGAGCCGGCTCAGCTGGAGCAAGCGCCTGTCCCGCCTGGTAGCGGCGTTGTACCGTCACCTCCCAGCCACCCCACCTCCTCCCTGTGCTTCCCGGGCCAGCACCCCACACCCCCAGCCTGGGGAACAATAGAGCCAGCCCCGCGCTCTCTGCTTCCCCTCAGCTGGGGAGACGCCGGCTTGAAAGCGAAAGCCAAGCCCCGCCCCGCCTGGCCCTAATCGGCTAGCCTCACCTCGCCAGCCCGGCCAACTTTCCCGGAGAGATTCGCAACAAGCGCCCCCCGCCCCCCTTGGCTGTTTGTGCTCGTTTCGGTCTCCCCCTCGAAAAGTTATCCCGGTAATAGACACTGGCGGCTCCCCCAGCAGCCGCTAAATCCCCTAAGCAAAGCCCCTCCAGTGTTCTCCAGCCATCCACCCGCTCCAGCCCATAAACCAGCCCCATTTCCCTCCCCAGCCACCTTCCCCAATACACCCCACCAGCTCCCCTAAAACCTCCACGCTGCCTCGCTCCCATTAATAAAACTCCTCTCCCCCCGCTCCGCACACACACACACACGCCCTCTCCTCTCCCATACTCGCTCCCCGCCACCGCGTCCTACCCCAGCCCAGCCCCTTCCCCATCGCCAGACCGGCGGGGCTAGGAGCTGGGCAGGCAGGACCCCGGCGCACGCAGCCAGATGCGCCGATTCCCTGGGCTACACTGACCTCCACTCGCTCCTGCCTGTGGCTACGGGGAACAGAGCCTACAACAAAGGCGAGAAGCAGGATCCCGCTCGGGGAAACCACAAGCTCTCGAGCGGGTCGGTCCGGATGCGGGGAGAGCCGCTTCGTCTGGCTGGCTGCGCTAGCTGAAGAAAGGAATTGGAAGCAAGGCTCGGGCACTGCTGGCCGGCCGCCACCATGGGCTGCTGCACTGGGCGCTGCACGCTCATCTTCCTCTGCACGCTGCAGCTGGTGAGTGACTGCTCCGGGCACTGCTAGCTCCCCACCCACCGGTGCCCATTATCCCATGTGGGACATAGACCCCCCCCCCCCGGACACTGCCAGTCTCCCTGTGGGAACCCGTTATCCCATGCTGGATCTAGACCCCCGGGCATTGTCTGCTCCCCTGGGTTGATCGTCCTATGCAGAGTGGAACTGGCAAAGGGCTGTTTCTTCTCTCTCCCTTCTCTGGGAAGTGGGCTGGCAGCTCCTCTCCTGCAGGCTGATCGGGGTCAAGGGACTGAACTCGCCTCTTACTCACCGAGCAATGCAAGGTAGCGAGCGACTACCCAGGCAGATTGTCCGGGGGAGATTACCCCCCACCCCTCACTCACAACTACCTGCTCCTCCTGGGACACTGCCGTGCTGGCTTGATCGCCCGGTGCACTCTGTCGCTCTCTAAGCAATACCGAACCGCTGCACCCCCGCCCCCCGGTGTTTCCCTGTATCAGCTGTACTGGGCTGCGGAAATGGGACATACTAAAACGAGTGGACGCCGGGCGGCACGGCGAGTCTAGAAAAGCAACTGCACGCTTTGCTGGACAGTGACCCGCCCCCACCTGGTGGAGCCTCGCCGGCTCTGTTGCTTTGTGCTCGAGTTTTGTATTATGTTAAGACGATTGTGCTCTGTTTGTGCGAAATTGGCATCTCTTTTGATGGGGGAAATCTGCTTTCCCGCCCTGGAAGGGCAAGATCAGGGTAATGCTGCCCCGCGCTCTCTCTGGTCTCTTGAGTGTTGCACTGCACGAGTTTTACTGTGCCTACCAAGCACGTTGGTTTCGAAGGGAGACCCCTCATTCTGGATTTAAAGTATTTCTGTGGTGTGAGGAAGAGACTGTCTCCATTTGTTTAAACCAGATGTTTAAAAATCTCAGTCCCAGCCCTTTTGGAGATCTCACACTTTTCGAGTGTCTTCAGTAGTGACAGTCCTGTACTAAAATCACTTAACAGCAAAATCAAGGTGTTAAAACAGCATAAGGAATCTGATAGTGAGTGGCTAGGTGTGTAATTTTAAATGGGCATAGGGTGAAATCCTGGCTCTGTTGAAGCTAGTGGAAATGTTGACTGTTGGTTTCAATAGAATTTCAGACATAACTGTATATTACCATCTAGCTTAAGCGTGGCATATTTAGGGTGTGTTTGTTGGGAGCTTGTCACTGAACTCTGTTTATTATTTTCTAGCTATTTTCTGGCTGTCAGCTGAACTCCTTTTGTGTCAGCTCCATTGTAAACTGTAAAGACTGCAAAAGATCTTTCTGTTTAAGAAGACAAGTCTGCATATACTTTATAGGGGGGTGGATTCCTCAAAAAATGTTTCACAAGCTAGTAAGCTACAAGTATCCAGGACGTGCCACGCATGGATGGTGTGAGGGACCCATGTGTCTGTGGCATGTAATTGCATTTCCAAGTGTGTCATCTTTTCTTTGTTTTCTAAAGTTTGCATATTTGTGTCAGAGAAAAGAAATTGTCAGAACAGAACTGTATTGAGCAATATCAATCGCTTGCATGGCTCATTAGCCCAGTGATAAAATAATGTTCTTCCTTTTAACCGTTAGGGTGTTAGTTCCATGTTTAACCGTTAGGGTGTTAGTCCCATGAGTATTTTAAAAGATTTTCTCTTTTTCTACTGACTCAGTCATTATTTTGCCACATGATATTTCATTTGATTAATTTTCTTCAATGTGGTAAAGTGAAAATATATACCATGGATTTTTCTGATTATATGATCATCTGATTGCCTTTCTAGCTTCTTTCTAAAACCTGTGAAACGTCCTATTACGTATGAAATAAATAATATGTAACTACTTAACTTTCAGAGCATCATTCGTTCAGTTTCAGTGTATTTGTCCAGATCCCTAGCTAGTGTAAAACAGTGTTGTTGTATTATTTCCCTCAAGAATCTGACTCACTCTGTCTCCTATTTGTCTCTTCACAATTGTCACCTATACAGGTACTGTATTATGCTCAGACACCAGGATACTGGGTGTAGTATAAAAACCTGAACAGAACAACCTACCAACAGGGAAAAGAATATAATATTGGTAATTTATATGTTTACCACTAGGAAAGCTTTGTTTATAAAACTCGTGGCTTTGCTTGTCCTTGTACTGTCCTTACACTGCTGAAACCCCATTTACTGCAATGGAGTTGTTATTCATTTACACATATATCTTAAAAACATGCCTTAACAGATGTGACACAACTTAAACTGGTGGCGATGTTCATGCTGGCCTTAGAGCGTGAACTTAGAGTGTCACAGGGCTGAGTTTTCTGTGTGGTTTAGAACCTATAGTTTTATCTTCTGATGGTAAGACCTCGTCTAGATATTTATCTCAGGCTTGTTTATATGTGGAAGGGGTTGTTTATATTTAGTTGAATGTTTACTATTTTATGTATTTTATTTATTTATTTATTTGAAATATTTGCTTTTTAACGGTAATAGCAAATTTACTGACCCAATAAAGGTTATTCAATTCAAGTCAAGTCTTAAAAACATAACACTAGCAGCAATGAAGGTTATAACAACTACACTTAATATTCTGTAGGATGACTAGAAGGTATAAAGGCTGAAAGGCAAAATGTGAACCATAGACACCATAATATGTAGAGAACTGTATATAAAATCCTTCAGAAGAGTACAATATTTTACAACAGAGCTATCAAATGATCTAACAACTTTCAAGAAATGTCTTTAATATTGAGACTTCTTTGCTGCACTTTCCAGTTTTATAATAATGCTTAGTCTAGGTACAGCCTCCTGTCAGACCCATATCATTTGGGGACAAATAAATTCCTGTCTGGGAAATGCTTTTAGTGTAATTTATTTTCCTTTAAAAAAAAATAAAATAAGTGCAGCATAGATGAGTTTTAGATTTAAAATTTTATCTAGCAGACATAAACTCAAAACCAAGGTACTTCAGTGATCGCAGTCGTGGTGGTGTTCAATTTATGTTGGTAGGAATTGTCACCATAGGGGGGTTTAGATCTCTTTCTAACATCAGAGGCCATGAGTATAAAGCATGCCCAACAAAACTGCATCCCCAGACATTACTATCACTAAGGGAGATTTATTTTACCTTGCATCCATTTATGGAGAGGTGGAATACTTACATATTACAGACTGTGGACAATGTTTAAATTAATACTACAAAAGGCAAAGCGCTTGTCTTCCTAATCTTCAACAATTCAAATAATTTATATGGGGTGAAAAACTTTAGAAAGACAGAAGGATGACAATACTTTTGGAAGCAATAAGCAGCAAGTTTTTGCAAGAGAAGCATTTTTCCTCCTTCAACATATTCTAGTTGTGTCATGCAACAGAAGACAAAACTAGTTTGAAGGGATTGTCTGAACACTTCAAATCTTTGTGTGGTTACAGTTATTTTAGACACCCCCTGAAAAATCAGACCATTGACTATACGCTCTTGTAAAGATTGAATTGCCAATTCTCTTTATGAGCTTGAGCTATATGGATTGTCCCATTTGCACCTGTCCCATGATATCTGAGAATAAAGTGAATTTCAGAAATGTTCTGTATTCCATATTTAACTTGTGGTATAGATTTCTCTGTCATTTGGAACTCGGTAATTTCGAAGGTTTTCTCACACAGTTTTAACAAGGACCAGTATATTTATTTATTTTATTTTATTTAAATTTTTATCCCACTCTTCCCTAAAGAAGGCTCAGGGTAGGTTACACTGTATATAAGACATGTAAAAAAACAATAAATAAAAACAGTTAAAATACAAAAATAACAACCCCAAAGCTGCAAACCCTCCTACAACCGCCCACAAAACCCACCCAACACCACCTCCACATTTCCCACATCCAACCCCCCCTCACAATCCTATCCCAAGCCCAGCCACCAAACCCCCTGTCCCTGTCTGCCAAATGCCTTTACACATAAAAAGGTTTTAAACCACCTCCAGAAGATGCTCAGGCTGAAAGGAACCTCTGGAGGAAGGGAGTTCCAAAGCATTGGAGCAGCAACCAAGAACTCTCCCCTGTGAGCCCTTGCCGTACGAGCAAGACTAACAGACAGTACCTTCAGGGAGGCGCTCTTGGCTTGATTGCAGGGGCCGCAATGGGGCATGGAAGGAGAGGAGTTCGCTCAGATATGTGGGTTCCAGACTTCTTAGGGCTTTAAAGGTCAAAACGAGCACCTTGAATTGTGCCCAGAAAGCTATAGGGATCCAGTGCAGACTACAGAGCACCAGTGTGATGTGCTCCGAATACCTCATCCTCGAAAGGAGGTGAGCCGCCGCATTGTGCTCCAGCTGTAGCTTCCAAACCGTTATTAGGGGCATCCACACGTAGAGTGCAGTAATCTAGCCTTGAGGTGATGAAAGCAAGGATGACAGTGGCCAGATCTGACAGTGGCCACATCTTAGCCCCCTATATGGCCTGTCCCTCATACTCACCCACTCCTGTCCCAGAGCATCTCTTATTTGACTTCAGACAGGTGCTCAAAATTCAACCTACAGACGAGGACCTGATTCATTCCTGTGCTACCCCAGAGATATAAAGCTAGTGTAAACAGGACCTAAAACTGCAATCTTCCTTATAATTCTATTTTAATGGGTTCTGAAAACACTGGCCCTATTTGCGCACAGTTTTCTTGGTTCTTTCACACATTTTCCCCTTCATATCTATTTTTCTGCTTTCATCATTATTAATTATTATTACTATTAAAACATTTGATATCCTGCCCCTCCTGGCAAAGGCAGCTCGGGGTGGCTTACAAGATATCAAAATACACATATAAAAATGCACGATCAACATAAACATAAAACATCTGAGAAGAGGAGGAAAAAAGGGAGAAAATATCCTCCCTCCCTCCCCCCCGGGAAAAGAGGGATTTCGAGAAGGGCGCTCCTGGTCGACCTCGGGGGCTGATCCAGAGCATGGGGAGTGAGGCGATCCCACAGATCTATGGGGCCTAAGCCGTATAGGGCTTTATAGGTAAGAACCATCACCCTGAATTGGGCCCGGAAGACTATAGGCAGGCAGTGCAGAGAACAGAGCACCAATGTAATATGCCCCTGGTGGCCTGTTCCCATAAGGAGATGGGCTGCTGCATTCTGCACCAGCTGTAGTCTCCGAACCATCAACATGGGCAGCCCCACGTACAGCGTGTTACAATAATCCAGTCTTGAGGTGATGAAAGCGTGGATGATAGTGGCCAGGTTGGAGTCTGAGATGTATGGCCGAAGCTGTCGCACCAGGTGTAATTGGCAGAATGTGCTCCTCACCACAGCTCCAACCTGGGCATCTATTTTATTTATTTATTTCATCAATTTATATCCCGCCCCTCCTGCAAACAGCTCGGGGCGGCTAACAAATATAAAATACAAGTATAAAAATATATAAAAACACATAAAAACACACCAAAAACAGGCCAGGGTAATATAAAAATACAATAAATAGGGTGACGGGGGATAAAAAAACAACCCTAACACCCCCCCCCCAAAGGCCTGGGTGAACAGCCAGGTCTTACAAATTCGCCGGAACGTTAAAAGGCTTGGGGCCAGGCAAGCTTCCTCTGGGAGGGAATTCCAGAGGCGCGGCCCAGCCATCGAAAATGCCCTCTCCATTGTGGCTCCCCGCTTAACATGGGGGACCTCCAGGAAGGCACCCCCGGCAGCCCAAAGGAGCCGCTCTGGGGTGCGGAGGGCGAGGCGTCCCCTGAGGTATTAGGGGCCCAGACCATGAAGAGCCTTATAGATTAGCACCAATACCTTGAACCTGGCTCAGCGCGCTACCGGCAGCCAGTGCAGAGCTCGGAGTACAGGTGTAATATGCTCCCGACGGCCCGCCCCCNTGCAGAGCTCGGAGTACAGGTGTAATATGCTCCCGATGGCCCGCCCCCGACAGAAGATGGGCCGCCGCATTCTGCACTAGCTGCAGCCTCCGAACCAGGAACAAGAGCAGCCCCACGTACAGCACGTTGCAGTAGTCCAGTCTTGAGGTGATGAAGATATGGACGAGGGAGGCCACGTTCAGGCCGGAGACGTACGGACGCAGCCTTCGCACCAGATATAACTGGTGGAAGGCGGCCTTCATCACTACCTCCACCTGTCGCTCCAGGCGGAGATCCGCGTCCAGAATCACCCCCAAACTCCGAACCTGCTGGGCTATAGGAGGGCGAACCCCCCCAACCAAGGGGACCGACACCTCCCTTGCTCTCCCCACCAACATCAATCTTATCAGGGTTGAGCCATAGCCGGGGCAGAACCCAGATTGAAGCTGTGCATCAAAAGCATTCCCAGACTCCAAATTTGGGGAACCAGTGGTGGTCAAGCCCCATAAATGATGGGGGATGCCACACCCACCACCTTTCCCACTAGCATCATCTCAGTCTTATTGGGATTCAAATTCAGTCGGCTTGCCCTGATCCAGTCCCCCTCAGCCGCCAGACATTGTGTAAGCATCAAGACTGCAGGGTCTGGATCAGTGAAAAAGAGAGAGACAGTTGAGTGTCATCAGCATATAGATGACAATGAACTCCAGAGCTTCTCACGACCTCGCCCAGCAGCTTCATATACATGTTGAACAGGAGAGGGGATGGAATGGAACCCTGCGGGACTCCACAGAAGAGGTCCTGGGGAGATGAAAAATGGTGCCTGAGCACCACTCTCTGAGTTCTTCTGGCCAGGAACAAATGGAACCATTTGAGAACAGTCCCACCCACCCTAGCACGGTCGTGCAGGTGAGTCACCAACACCTCATGGTAAACGGTATCAAAAGCAGCCGACAGAGCTAGTAGAATCAGCAGGGTAGAGCGACCCTTATCTAATTCATGGCAAAGATTGTTGACCAAGCGCAGTCTCAGTGCCATAGCCTGGACGAAAGCCAGACTGCGAGGAATCTAGAAAACTGAGTCGGTCCAGATGCTCCTGCAACTGCTGAGCTACTACTTGTTCAATAACCTTCCCTAAAAGGGGAAGGTTAGAGACAGGCCGATAACTGGTGAGGGAGTCAACGTCCAGAGATGGGTTTTTGAGCAGGGGCTGCACCACCGCCTATTTAAGTCGGGGGCTGCACCAATGCCTCGGAAGGGAGGCTTTGACCATCCCCACCAAGAATGGCCCAGCGTCTTCCGGCTGGCCTTAACCAGCCAGGATGGGTACGGGTCCAGTTCACAAGAGGTGACTTCTGACCGTTCCAAGAACATCCTCTGCATCAGTAGGCGAGACCCACTGAAACCAATTCCACAAATTCAGGCAAGGTGGGGCATCCGTGAGCTCTGGTTTTCCTGTTGTAATAAGTGTAGCGTTCGGGGAATCCGAGTGATTTTACCACAAAGTAATCAACAAATATGTCACAGCGGTCACTGGAAGGTTCCAGTTCCAGGCGGAGGGAGGCTGGAGTGATCAGCCCTCTCACCACCCGGAAAAGTTCAGCTGGACGAGACTTTGTGGATGCTATGAGGGCAGTAAAGAACTCGTTCTTTGCTGCCTGTGCAGCCATGGCATAGGCTCGCAAACTGGCTCTTCGTCACAATCTGTCCGCTTCAGCATGAGAATGGCGCCACCATCACTCTAACTGCCGCCCTTCTTGCTTTAGCAACCAGAGATCCTCAGTAAACCAAGGAAGCCTGCTGTGCTGACGTTTAGGGAGTGGACGCCTAGTCCAGTCCAGTCGATGGCCTCAGTCAGCAAGATGTTCCAAATAGCAACGAGGTCATCAAGCGTCCAGTCGTCAAGATCAGAGGGTAATTTCCCCAGAGTATTCTGGAACCTCTCCGGTTCCATCAGTCTCCAGGGATGAACCAACCAAACTGGTTCCACACCCCTCAAGGGGCAGACGTGGGGCATTACGCATGTTTATGTGTAATAATATTTTTCATAATATATTTATAATTTATAAATCAACAATTTATTGAATGACAGCAGAATGAATATACTATTTTAAACCGTTCTTTAACTGCGGTAAGGCTTATTCACTTTGTAAATTTTAACAAGATTGATCCTAAAGCAGTCTGCTGGCAACAGCACCTACGTAAGTGAGCTCCTTGAGGATAGGTACCTTAAAGTGCAGTACTACATGCGTGGAGTGAATTTACAAATACTTTTCAATAGAAAAGATTGTCACGGTTTCTGTATTTTCATCTACAAAATGTATAAAACCAAACTGTCCACACAACTTTCCAGAGGTTGTACTGAATCCGGGTTGTTGTTCGCTCCAGTGGGCTTTCAGTGTTATGGAAAATACTGACTACCTTAGAGTCATTTAATAGAAAATCTTATATTGTTTCATGATGATTTCTTAAAATGCAAATCCCTTTATAGATATTTAACAACAATGTTCCAGAAATAGCCTTGGAATGAATAGGTTTTTAGATCCCCATTCAGAAAATTACAATCAGGCATAGGATTGCTTTCTTGGACTGGGGCCTTACACTATCCTTGAGATTTTTGCCAGAACAAGAAGTGCTATTTGGAGATCTTTTTATCTTCTGCTGTAACACTGCAATACCTCATTTCAGAATTTGTCACTGAGTAATCTTAGTTGTATATATCTTCCTTAATGTGTGCATAAGTCTACTATTAATGTTAGTAGGGGAGATATGTACACGTATTAAGAGAATAAATATATCATAGGGATATATTAATCCTTGGGCTTGTGACTATAAATTTTATTAGCATCATTGGGAGTCTCACATTGGACATCCCTACACTAGAAGTGTCCTAATTATCATAACCACTAGCAACGGTGGTGGTGTGCTTTGTGGTAGCAACACTGTCTAAAGCACTAGAATAGAGGTGTTGAGGCATGTTTGCTGCCCTATTAAAATTGGTAGAAGAAAAATACAGCAAATACAATAATACTAATAAACACCTGAAGGGGTAATTTGACAAAGAATTGTACAGAGAGTTAGCTGTGTGAATCCAATTGATGTTAATGTCACACAGCTAAAGCCCCCATACTCCTTTGAATGTTTACCTCTGAATAATATGCATTGTTGGGTAATTTTATATTAAAGTTTAGATATTATTTTGGAAACAAAGTACTTCATGTGCAAAAGTGTGTAAAATATACATCCAGCCAATGGGTACTTATGGGTACTCCAGGGTCATGCATAGAAAAAAAATCTAAATAATAAGTCATGGCTGAGATTTTCAAAACAATACAGAGAAGATTAATTGTGGTGGCTACATCCCTTTCATGGCTTTGAAAATTTCAGCCCATCCCATGTTTCTAATTTGTGTTAGGTGCTCTGTCTTCATTGTAAAACCTTCAATTGGAAAGCATAACTTTATATGGTACAGTTGGGATGTATAACACTTCATTTCTTATGTATCATACTTTACTCAAATAAGTTTGTGTCAGCTTTACCACAAGGTGAGATAATCGTAATGGAAACATGGCTTCTTCACTTAGTAGAAAATATGAATAGATTATTTGGCAAGTGTATTTGGTCACCTTAACAAACTAATTCCTCTCTTGATATGCAGGAGATTTATGCTTGTAAGTCCCATTAATGCTAATTGTAGTAATGCATGTAAATCCTTGTACTTTGAGATGAGACCGTATCCATTAGACTAAAAGATAACACTTCACCAATGATTAGCATGCATTATGCCATTCAATAGCTGTGCAGGCAGATGATACATAACACACACAGTGTAATGATTTACATTTTTCATCTGTTTTAGTGTACTTTTACTAAGAGGTAAATTACAGCTGATGCTAAAAAGTGTTTTATAAAATCTTCTGATTTGGCCACTGTGAGCTTAGTTTAACATTATTCGGACTTTAGAGGTTTGATAATTTGTTGAAAATAAAACCTTTGAACTGATAAATTGCGGAACCATTTGATGTTTGTAAAAGAATCACCAGTCCATTGATCTGGAAAGGAAGCATCTGTCTTTTGGTAAGGGAATAGGTGGCTAAGGGTGCGTGTGTGTCTGCGCGTGTGTGTTTGTGGTAGGGGGGATGGGAATGAGGTAGTTGCCATTAACAAATGAATGTACTGATTGCAGGGATGAAAAGGCCTGCTGTTTTTATTAAGGAAAGCAGGTGTATTGGTAAATTTAGTCTACTCTGAGCCTGGGTTTGATTATGAGGTGTCCACCGCATGCTAGTTCTTGTGACATTATGGGACTACTCACATGCTTAAAGTTAAGTATGTGCTTCATAGAATTAGACTAATGTGTTCATTGCCCTGCACAACTGAAATCTCCATGAGATTTCAGACACAACTACATTAGAATAAGAAAGTAGCTGGTTTGGGGTCAGGCTTCAAAATTGGTCAGGCTTCAAAATTGCATTGGCAAGTTCGTATGTAAGATTTCAAATCAGAATGAACACTTTTATATTTTATGGATTTTAAAGTCTGATCTTTGATTCAAAGTGCTTCCTTTGGTTATATGGGTCAAAAGAGAACCACCACCATCTGCCTCCATAGTTGTTGCCTACTTTGCTCTCTCACTAACTTGAACTGTATCTTACTTGTACGTTTGGTGCAATATAAAGAACTGTGCATTCTTCATTAAAAATGAACTGTAAGCAACATTACATTAAGAATATAAATACACCTTAGAAACAATTAAAAAAAAAAAGCTGCCATGAGAATGAATCTGTAAAGGAAATGGCAATTTTCAGCCTTCAGAGGTATTCCGAATTTCAAAGTAAAAATTGTAATTAAGAGGATTTTTTCCTATTATTTATTTCACAAACCACTATATTAGAACTGAAATGAGTATCTTTAAAAATGTGTATACCCACCACATTTGTGTACCCAATTAATGCCCAATGGTTTAGCTGGCATCCTGATTTACTGACTTCTGGCCCCAAAATAATGACTTCTGGTCCCAATATTTCTGAGGTACTGTCACTACATTTCCACACCAATTTATTGATTGGTAATGGCAAAACCCGATTTTTTGGGTACCCAGTCAGTACTCGGGCAGTCCATCTAGTACCCAACAGTACTTAAAACTGCAGGTACTACCCATGGATACTAAATCAGGTACCTGCTGCAAATCTGTCAAGGCTTGTATGTTCATAGTATTAAGACAAATCCTATCTTGGCTATGAAATGACTTGGTAGCCTTAGGTGGGATGGAGGGAGAGAGTATTTTGCGTCAGAGTCAATCAGCAAATGGTAAGCGCCCTCCGCAGCAAGCATCCCTTTATGATTATTTTCTGAGTACCGACCTCACCACCTCAGACGGTACTCCATCTTCTTCTCCTTCTTGCTTAGTTTGACCCAGGGGTTCCCCTGGTGGATCCAGGGTGTAGGGTTACTACGGTCACCTTTTCTTCACTTCTCCCCGATCCCGTGAGAGGGGCTGTTCCGGGTCGCAATGGCGCTCTCTTGCCACCATTTGGAGCTGGTTCTTTACTTTCTCCCCCCCCCTCCCACCAGGATGTGCATCTAAAATTCCTATCTTGGAATATCTCGGGCTGCAGGGCAAAGGGGAAAGACCCCGATTTAGTACATTTCTTTAGTGAGTTTGATTTGATCCTCCTTCAGGAAACCTGGCTGCGGGACACTGCTGTGTTTGCAGTCCAAGGTTTCCAGGTGTTTTTATCACCGGGATTCAAAGATGCAGTTAAGGGGAGGTGTTCAGGAGGTTTGGCCTTCTTGGTCTTTGAGCCTTTGAGCGGTTTCTTGGCCTTTATTGATTTCAGTAAGGCCTTTGACTCAATCTCTCGCCCGCGTCTGTGACAGAAATTACAAGATTGGGGTCTCAATGACCATTTACTTACCGTACTTATTTATGTGCACTCAAACAATACTGCCCGCATAAGATTAGGGCCCGATGGCAGGCTGTCTCGCTCCTTCCGTGTGACAAGGGGAGTCAGGCAAGGTTGTGTACTGGCCCCCCTGCTATTTAATCTTTATCTTAGTGACCTACCCCAAAAACTTCCCTCTGACACCTCTTATCTGCCAAAAATACAGGACAGACCACTTAGTATTTTGATGCACGCAGATGACTTGGTCCTGATGGCCCAAACAAGAAACGGTCTCCAGCACTCGTTGGGATTACTGGTGGACTATTGCCATCTGAATGAGTTGACAGTCAACCCGCTCAAATCCCAGGTGGTAGCCTTAGGGAAGGCGAGGTGACTCAACTACTGCTGGGCCATGCGGAATGCTATACTTGCCCAGGTAGACTCTTACTTCTACCTGGGCGTTGTCATCTCCAATAATGGCTCTTGGAGTAAACATAGAAAATGCTTAGCCCTTAAGGCAGGAGCGGCAGCAGTATGGGGCTCCCCAGGGTATTGCCACTTCATCCATCTTAGAAGTGTTTAGAGCTAAGGTTCAATCCCTTTTAACATTTGGCTCAGAGCTGTTTCCTGATGGGGACACTGGGCTGCTGGAGGTTATCCAGAATAAGTTCTTGAGAAGTCTATTGAGAGTCCAGCAAGGTGTCCCTGCGGCTGTAGTTCGTTCCAAAACAGGGATGTTAGCCGTAGCTAGTTTATGCAAGCTTCAAGCCCTTAGGTATTGGAGCAAGCTCTTCCATCAGGTTAATAACTCTCTGGCAACGTTATGCCTGAAGGAGGAATTGGAATATGAGGGTGTAGGAAGCTATCCTTGGCTTACTTGGATATCCTCGCAGTTGAGGACCTTAGGGTTTTCTTTTGCTTTTTTTCAAGACAAATCTGTTCCCTTGCAGAAATTTTTGATTCAACAACGAGTGTTTGACATCGCTAGACAAGAGGAGTTAGCTAAACTCTCCAGCTGGAGGGTTGCTCCATACTTCTATCTTGTTAAAACTATACACAAGCTGGAGCCCTATTTGGACATCCTACCCAACTTGACTTTGCGTAGGGCTTTCACATGTCTGCGATTTCATTTACTCCCCTCTGTGGTTATTGAGGGGAGGTATCAGCATGTTATTCGTGAATTCCGTATTTGTCCTTGTAATGCCTTAGAGGTGGAGGATTTGCCTCACTCTTTGTTCAATTGCCCGATCTATGATGGCATTAGGACTGCCTGGCTAGAGCCAATTTTGACTTCATCCCCATACAACTCCGATCTCGGTAGAATTTCAGCTCTCCTATCTCCAGCTAATGAGGAGACTTTAGGTGCTGTGACTGTCTTTGCCTTACTCTCTATGAGGGAACGGATGCTTTGGGTTGATTAGCCTACTGCATTAACTGATTAGCCCTCTCCCCTCCCCCCTTTTCTTTTACAATCTGGTAGCCACTTTCCCCCCGATGTTTTTTTTATTGTAATTTTTGCTTATTTTGATAGTTTTGTTTATTTGTTTCGTTGTCGTGTTCTTTGTTTTGTTTTGGTAAACTTCGTAAATTTCGTATTTTATATTTTGTACTGCACTTGATTTACTTCTAGTCCTGACATTACGAAGGCTATAGCGAAAGCTTAATGCCTAATTAAGAATTATTATTATGGTAGCCTTAGGCAAGTCACTCACTCTTGGCTTCAGTTCCCCATCTGTAAAATGGGAATAATGATGATGGTTGTGAGGATGAACTAGGAATCTAAAACACTTTGAACACTGCAAGTGCTATAGAAATAATAAATAATACTGGTTAACTTAATTTCAAAAAGAGTTACTAAACAAGATTAAAAGATTTTTTTGTAGCAGGGAATCTGGCGTTATCTGTTGTATACAGTGTGAGATACATAAGTGACTCATTGGCAATGGAATGGATTATTTTCATTTCTAGGTCATTAACTGAAATCCATTGCAAGTCAAATCCTCAGGAATACTGGCAGGATAGTGAGACCAAACTTGCCTTGACTCTTTCCCTACTGCTCCTGAGTTGTATCATGAAAAGCTGTTAATCTATTATTATTATTATTATTATTATTATTATTAAGCATTTATATAGCACCAGCAATGTACCTGGCACGTTACAATTGTAAGAAAGAGACATGATCCCTGCCCTAGCAGGCTTATAATCTGAGAGACAAGGTGGGGAGGGGAGACGATTGTTGTTTTATCTGTTGTGAGCCGCCCCGGGATGCCGTGGGCATGAGTGGGCGACCAATAAATGTACAGAAATAAATAAATAAATAAAGGGGGGGGAACAGAGGTAGAGACAAGGATACATACACAAACACTGTGTCTATCTTATTCAATTGTAAAGCGCCAGGTACATCGCTGGTGCTGTATAAATGCTTTATAATAATAATAATAATAATTAATAAAGTCTTAGGTGCACATACATGGCTTAGTTACAAAGATGTAGTTATCATTTCATGTTACACAAGATATGATGATTCAGGATAAGTCAGCAAGGGGTGAGGGGAAGGAGGAGCCAGGGAAACCTTGACGGAAGAGGTGGGTCTTGAGGAGGGATTTGAAGATTTGGAGGGAGGAAGCTGAGTGAACGTGTTCAGGCAGGGAAGTTCCAGTCTTAGGGGCTGCCAGGGAATAAGGGTGGATGCATTTTGAGGAGCAGGGGAGCAGGCGAGGGTGGTGGCAGAGGAGGAGTGACGCTCCCGGACAGGAGTGTAGTGGGAAACGAGTGCTGAGAGAGGGGGGAGTAAGGTCATGAAGAGCCTTGTAGGTAAAAACCAGGAGTTTGTGCAGGATGCGTTCAGGAAGAAGGAGCCAGTGGAGAGAGGAGAGGCGGGGCTGTACGTGGTCAAAGCGGTGGGCAAGGTGGATGACCTTGGCAGCAGAGTTATGAACAGAAATGAGAGGAGCAAGGTGAGAGCGAGGAAGGCCAGTGAGAAGAAGGTTGCAATAGTTGAGGCGAGAGATGACCAGGGCATGGAGAAGGGTTTTAGCAGAGGAAACAGTGAGGGAAGGACAGATCTTATGTTGTGCAGAGAGAAGTGACAGGATTTGGCAACAGAATCCATTTGAGGTTTAAAGGAGAGGGAGGAGTCAAAGATGAACCCTAGGTTATGTGCTTGAGGGACGGACTGGATGTTGACCCTATCAACAAAGACCGAGAAGGAAGAGAGCGAGAGGAAGGATTGGGGGTGGGGGGAAGAAGGGGAGATGAGAAGTTCGGTTTAAGCCATGTTAAGTTTGAGCTGATGATGAGACATCCAGACAGAAGAGGCAGTTAGTGAAGCGAGACTGGATAGAGGGGGGTGTAGAGAGAGAGTTGAGTATCATCAGCATACAGATGGTACTGGAAGCCATGAGATTCAATGAGTTTGCCTAGGGACAGAGTGTACAGGGAGAAGAGGGCCAAGGATGAACTCCAACTGAGAGGGGAAGAGAAGTAGAGGAGGCACCAGCAAGAGACACACTGAAGGATCGGTCAGAGAGGTAGCAAGAGAACCAATTGAGGACTCAAGCCACGGAAACTGAGGGAGTGGAGGGAGTCGAGACAGCGGGCGACAGTGTCAAAAGCAGCAGAGAGATCAAGGAGGACAAGGATGGAATAGAGGTGATTGGATTTTGCTAAGAGAATGTTGTTCGTTATTTTAGCAAGAGCAGTCTCAGTAGAGTGGGAGGGGCGGAAGCCAGATTGGAGAGGGTCAAGGGAAGAATTGGCGGAGAAGAAGTCAAGGCAACGGGTGTACACAGCACGTTCCAGGAACTTAGAAACAAAAGGGAGGAGAGAGATGGGACGGTAATTAGAGGGATTGGAAGGATCAAGGGTAGACTTCTTGAGGATAGGAGAAACAGTGGCATGTTTGAAGGCAGAGGGAAAGGAGTCAGTAGAGAGAGAGAGATTGACTATGTGCAGGAGACATTGGGTGCAATAGAGGTCAGGAGGCGAGAAGGGATAGGGTCAAGGGAACAAGTGGAAGGGTTGGAAGTGGAGAGCAGGGAGGTGATTTCCTCAAGGCGGAGCTAGGGGGAAGGAGGACAGGAGGGATGTCACTGTTCTTTAAAAAGAAAAGGGAATAATAGATTAACAGCTTTTCATGATTCCAAAAGGGTAGAGATGGATTATTAAATTAGTTTCAAGTTTTGTCAAGAAAGTTCCCACCCATGGTCTCTTTCTCTTCTGCTGCCATCTTATTAGAAAGCTCCTACTTTGAACACAGAAATTAGGTAACAGATGACACTTAAGCAACAAGGAAACTAAAGTTATGACATTTCTCTGAATCGCATCAGATGAGTGTGGGTTTCTTCCTCTTTTCAGACAAAGTTGCAGCATACCATTCTACATGGGGTGCCAGCAGGTTTAGAATTATGTGTGGTTTCTTTTAGTATGTACTGTAATTCTCTCAGCCTCAGTTCCCCATCAGTAAAATGGGAGTGTGTGTGTGTCTGTCTGTCTGTTCCTGTGCTCCCCCTCACCCATGGCCATCTTAGATTGTAAGCCCACTGGGTAGGAACCTGTCTCCAAAAATCTGTGACTGTAAAGCTCATACACCTAGTAGTGCTATAGAAATTATTAGTAGTAGTATCTTTGAAGAGCTTTCATATTCTTGAGTATAAGGTGTTATAGAACAACATTACTATAGTTCCTAGTATGCATTTTCCAAAGAGATTGGATTTACAGTCTCTGGCTTCATTGGGACTACTCTGGGGTAAGCAGTAGCAGCCATTGTGTTTTCATTATGCACATAATAATAATCCACTTTGGTGCTCAATTATATTTTAAAGGCATTAGCCAGTGTTGGGAATGGAATAGAGCTAGCTACCCTTAGTTCAGTGAGGTTTCCAGAGACATTGTGCCTCAGACAAATACAGTGATTCTGATAGCTCCCCAGCATGCTAATGGAACATGGCTAATGCTGTTACCCATAATAAGATTAAGATGGCACATGGATGCATCCTTGTCCTCAGCTTTTTTACTGGACTCCTCGGGACTGCTTTATCTGGTCCTAGCTTTTATTTAGGATGGAACTGTTTACTGTATCGGGCTCATATCATGTCCTATTTTCTAAAAATGGGATTTTATTAAGATTGAGTGTAAGTATCACATTTCTGTCGTTTCTCAAGATGGAATTCATAGAAAACAATCATTTAGAAATCCTCTCTCTATTACTCCAAAAGAAAAAAAAAGCAGACAGTATCATAAATTATACTCCAGAGATATCACAGAAATTTATAGTGTCTATCCAAACCAAACTCTCAGTGTAACCTAAACAGCCATTGTTTGAGGGCCATTTATTCTTCATGCTAAAAGCACACTGTATCCTTTCACTGCAGAGTGAACTGGAAAGCTTCATTTATTAATGTTTGTTCTGTCCTAAAATAGGTAGACACCATCATCAGGATAAGCCTATGTGTAGCATTTTAACTTTGTCAGAAGATTTGTTACTCCCAGAAACTCTCTGAATGTTAACACTGTGGAAACCTCAAACGCGTAAGCAGAGTTTTACTAGCTCCCCACCATGACGGCCAGCCATGGCTACCTGTTATGGTTGAGTCGGCCCAAATATGCAGCTTGGGGGTGGCCTGCTTTGGCCCGATCAGGCAGACCCTAGCCCAGGCTGTGATCCCAGAGGTGTCCAGGATCACAGTGTAGGCTAACCACCACCACATCCCGGGATACACCGGGTCAAACATCTGGCGGGGTCCATGCACAAGTGTGCCACAGTGGGTCGAACTGGTCGACTGTCATGTTTGTTTTTACCCTCAAATAGTACTAGAACTAGGTTACCCCTCATGAAACTCACAAGTAGCAGATTTAAAACAAAGACACTATTTTTTCCCTCAGTGCATAAATAAGTTGTGGAATTTGTTGCCAGAAGATGTAGTCAAGGCCAGTAAGGTTTTTAAAAAAGGACTGGACAAGTTTCCGTCCAAGCAGCTATTAGCTGGGTAGGTTTTGGGGAATGTAACCTCTTAACTGTCAGGAGCTGGGAATAAACAAGAGGGAACGGATTGCCCCATTGTGACCTGTTGAGTAGTACTTCCAGCAGCCGAGATTGGCTACTTCCAGCAGCCGAGATTGGCCACTGTTGGAGACAAGTGCTGGGCTCGATGGACCATTGGTCTGACCCAGTATGGCATTTATATTCTTACGCTCTTATGCATCTTTCCCCCAAATGGTTGCTTTGGAACCCATCTCTCAGCTGCCCCTCATTAAGCTTCAGATTCTGGTTTCTGCTTCTTACTGTAGTTACGATAGACGTCTGCTCCCTGCAACATCCAAAACAAGTTCATTGACCTCTGTTCTCGGGTTCTAATCTCCCAGACATCTTGTCACAAACTTTCCAATCTGCTCCCACTATTCCTATTCACAAATGCTTAGTTGGTCCCTTGTTCCAGGTGCCGAATAAGAGACTGACCTCCCCCTTTCCAGCCATCTGCAGAATCTCTTAGAAGCATCATATTGCTGAAATTTTGTAGAATTCTGAGGATAAAATTCTGGCTCTGCTGAAGTCAATGAGAGTGTAGCAGCCACCCTTCGTGCAGTCCTTGTGAGAGTGCCCTCCGTAGGAATTAGCTCGAGCTGTTGCTACCATGCTTCCCCAGGACCTGTCTTTTGGGGTTAGTTCCCCAGCCCTCGTGGCCCATAGATCACAGGTCCACACGTTGGGAGTTCACTTCTCAAGTGCTCATTTATTTACAGTATCCTTTAAGCATCTTTCACCAGGTATATATACAATAAGTACAGTTCTGATCTCACCACATAATAGAGTTCCTGCTTCTCATGTCCCTTCTAATCCGTTAGGCTCTCAGATCTGGGCCCTTCTCCTCATTTCCCCAACAAACTCCTCTCTCTGGTCTCGCCACTTCCTATTATATACCAGGCCCCGTCCCAAGCCCACTAGTTTCCTGTTGGCAGCCATCTTGGATGTACTCAGTGGCCATTTTGGCTTTCCTCAGCTTGCTATGCCTTCACTCTGCCACAGAGAGTTTTGCCACAATGTACAATAATGAATAATATGGGCATCTTTATAAAATAATCTATTCCAAATAAATATTAAAAACTCAATGGTTTAAATAAAATACCCCAGCAACCATTGGGATGAGCAACATGGTGTAGATAGGAATCGAGATCAATTTTCAGAACATCACGTCTGGATTTCCATTTGCGAATTTCACTTCCACAGCTATACTTTAAGTCAAAGGTTCACATGAAAGATCTTCAATAATACTGCAATTCATGTCAAAATACTTTTTGCTTGTTCTGTAGGAAAGAGAACATGAGTAGCACTGGGCTGCTGTGTGATCTGATTAACACCTGATGAAAATCCCACTGAAGTTAATGGGATCGCTGAATTGAGTTCCTCACATCTTGTCAGCTGTACTGTATTAGAAAGGGGAGTATACATAGTGTTTTGTTTCAGAAAACAAGAACATAAATGTGACAGATAATGGCTTGTGTTCGATGAGTGAACTAACAGTGTCATTAGCTGCAATGCCATTGTTACTAAGGCCTTTTCAGCAGGAGAGGCGAATTGGAATTGATGGGGCAGATGAAGCTGAACCAAAGGAAGGGACCAGAATCTTGTGACTTTAAAAAACCCCATAAAAATGAAAGACCTCTATATTTAAACTTTGTTTGAATGTTATGAATGGCTTTGAGTTATATTGAAGTGTTCTAAATTTAAACTTAGTCATGGATGTCATGAATGGCTTTACGTTGCATTAATATATAATTTAATCACAGCAGCTGGATGAAAGCTCCTTGCTGACTCTGTTGTACTAGAAGTAACCACAAAATGACAAAGTCGGTTTAAATGGGATTAAGATGATCAAACCCTTAGTTGAAGATGCTGGCTGCATTGATGTAGCTCTGCATATCTGAAGAACAGAGTCTGATTTTAATGCTTTCCCTCTACAGACGCTCCCTGCATCATGAGTATGAAGTGTACTGCAAATGGTAGAACAGATTCAATGGCTGCAGCCACTGGGACAGTCCTCTGTCTGTTGCTTAAGGTTGTGATCCTACATGTGCTTATGCTGATGGGACCCCATTAAAGTTAGTGGGGTTCTATCAGAATAAGTGCATTTAGGAATATAACCTCAATGAGTAACTGGAAAGAATTTGGAAAATGCCAAAGTTATACTAAAATATTTTACTTTGATTAAATTGTTTTACAGAAATTTATTTATTTAGACTTACAGCTTGTCATCCTTAGGGCTCCTGGTGGGTTATAGGCACAAACAAAAATACATTATTATTATTATTTATTAGCACTTGTAAGCACCAGCTGTGTATCTGGCACTTTACAGAACAGTAAGATAGATGCGGTCCCTGCCTATGGCTTACAATCTAATAGACACGGAGGGGGAAGACAAGGAATGGGGACATAGGGAGAGACTAGGGATCAATAACATTCAAGTGGATGCGAAGTCTCAGGTACACGTGCTTGGCTTGGTTGCAGTTGGCAGGAGTCTGTGAGGAGGCCAGACAGTAGGTATTGCAGGGAGAGTTCTAACAGGCGTCGGGGAAGGCGGCGAGGAAGAGGTCGGTTTTGAGGAGGGATTTGAAGGTGCAGAGGGAGGGGGCAAGGCGGATGTGGGCAGGGAGGGAGTTCCAGGCATGGGGGGCAGCAAGGGAGAAGGGATGAAGGTGGTTAAAGGAGCAGGAGAGATGAGGGAGGGGACAGAGGAAAAGCAGAGAGTGCGTGCAGGAGTGTGTAAGGAGATTAGGGCTGAGAGGTAAGGGGGAGCCAGGTTGTGAAGGGATTTGTAGGTGAATACCAGGAGTTTGTGAAGGATGCATTCAGGAAGGGGGAGCCAGTGAAGTGAGGAGAGGAGAGGCTGCACGTGGTCGAAGCGACGAGCTGAGTGGATGACCCTAGCAGTGGAGTTTTGGATGGAGATAAGGGGGGACAGGTGGGAGCGGAGGAGGCCAGCAAGGAGGAGGTTGCAGTAGTCAATGCGAGAGATGACCATGGTGTGAACAAGGGTTTTGGCTGAGGAGATGGAGAGAAAGGGGCAAATCCAAGCAATGTTATGGAGGCCGAAGCGACCGGACTTTGCAACAGAATTGATGTACGGTTTAAAGGAAAGGTGAGAATCGAAGACAAAGCTCAAGCTACGGGCTTGGGGAATGGGATGGATGGTGACCCCATCAATAAGGATAGACAGGGAAGAGGGAGAAGAAAGGTAGGGAGGAAAGATAAGGATTTCAGTCTTAGCCATGTTGAGCTTGAGCTGACGTTGGGACATCCAGGCGGAGATATCAGAGAGACAGTTGATGAGGCGAGCTTGGACAGAAGGGGAGAGAGAGGGGGTGGAGAGAGAGAGTTGAGTGTCGTCAGCATAGAGGTGATATTGGAAGCTGTGGGAGGCAATGAGTTTGCCAATGGACAGGGTGTAGATAGAGGAGATGGCCCAGGACAGAGTTTGGGGAACCCCAACTGAGAGGGGAAGGGAGGAGGAGTTGGAATTGGGAAGAGACACATTAAAGGAGCTGTCAGAGAGATAGGAGAAGAACCAGTCAAGGACAGAGCCGCAGAAGCCGAGGGAGTGAAGAGAGTCCAATAGGAGTGAGTGGTCGACGGTGTCAAAGGCAGCAGAGAGGTCAAGGAGGACAAGAATGGAGTAAAGGCGCTTAGATTTAGCAACAAGCAGATCATTGGTGATCTTGGCAAGGACAGTTTCAGTGGAGTGAAGGGGGCGAAAGCCAGAGTGAAGAGGGTCCAGGGAGGAGTTGGCAGAGAGGAGATCCAGGCAGTGGGAGTAGACAACATGTTCCAGAAGCTTAGAGGCAAATGGTAGGAGGGAGACCGGGTGGTAACTAGAGGGGTCGAGGGTGGACTTTTTGAGGATGTGAGAGACAGTGGCATGCTTGAAGGCGGAGAGGAAGGAGCCAGTGGAGAGGGAGAGATTAATGACATGTAAAAGGGGGAGGGGGGCAACTGGGAGCAATGGAGGTCAGGAGGCAGGAGGAGATTGGGTCGAGAGGGCAGGTGGAGGGGTTGGAGGAAGAGAGCAAAGAGGAGATTTCCTCGCAGGAGGGAAGGAGGAGAGGGGAGAGGGGATGTTGAGGGAGCGGGGAGATGAGATGGGTGGGAAGTAATGTCTTGGCGGATTTTGTCAATCTTTGAGGTGAAGAATGACGCGAGATCCTGATCAGAAAGGGAAGAGGGTGGAGGGGGGCTTGAGAAGGGAATCAAAGGTGGAGAAGAGGCGACGAGGGTCACGAGAGTAGGATTCAACCCAGGAGGCATAGAAGTGTTGCCTCGCCAGGGAGATAGCCGAAGAGAGGGAGGAGAGGGGGAATTTGTAGTGGAGGAAATCAGGGTGGGAGAGGAATTTGCGCCAGAGGCGTTCAGCAGCCCGGGTGCAGGAGTAGAGGTAGTGAATAGTAGGGGTGAGCCAAGGATGGGGGTTTGGGGGTTGAACGGGGTGGGAGGAGAGGGAGACAAGAGAGTCTATGGTCGTGGAGAGAGAGGCGTTAACAGAGGAGATGGCAGTGTCAGGAAGAAGAGGAGAAGACAGGAGGGGGGAGAGGGAGGAAGCAAAATCTAAAGGGTTAATAGCCTGCAAATCACGGAAGGGGCGTGGAGCTGGGGAAGAAGATGGAGGTTGGTGGGAGAGGTTGAAGGAAGCGAGTTAGTGGTCGGACATGGGACAAAGGTCAAAGAAAAGCAACAGCACAGTTTCTGGAGAGGATGAGGTCGAGAGAGTGGCCGTCGGTGTGGGTGGGAGAATCAGTCCAGAGGTGGAGATCAAAGGAGGAGGTTAGGGAGAGAAAACGGGAGATAGAGGGCTGGCAAGGTGCGTCAAAATGGATGTTGACGTCACCAAGAATGAGAGTGGGGGTATCATCGGAGATAAGGTTAAGGGGGGGTGAAGATGTATAAATACATCTATAGATACAAAAATAAAAACAAAATATGTAAAATAAACAAACTCCAGTGTATGTAGAACCCTCACTACCTCCACAAACCTATCACCGCTTGCCAAAAGCCTGTCGAAATAGGAACATGTTACATTGCCTGGGCTCTGGTGAACTTTCAGGGGAAGGGAGTTCCAAAGCTGTGGGGCATGCACCAAGAATGCCTCAGTGTGAACCTGAACTGTACAAACTTGGTACAGCAGGAACTAGCAGAGAGCTGTTCTTGGATGACGTTAAGCATCATGGTGGGAACACAGGAGATGAGGCAGTCTTTTAAGATTTGTTTTAAAGTTTGTTTATTTATTCACATTTTAATCCCACCCTTTCCATTAAGGCTCATGTAGATCTTAAGCCATTTAGGGCTTTATAGAGCAATACCAGCACCTTGTGCTTGGAATGCTATTGGAAGACAATATGGGCTCTGAAACAGAGGCGTAATGTGCTCCTGGCAACTTCCTCCAATCAGAAGGAGGAAACATGTTCTGCACTAGCTTCAGCTTCTGAAAATTTCCAAGGATGCAGCCCGGGCTCAGGGTCTCAGCCCCACCATACGCCTCGGGGCTGCCATGGCTGTCCATCATGGCAGGGAGCTGGGAGCAGGGCCATCTGCCCGTACGTTTGTTTAGCTCCCTGCCGTACCTGGGCTGTGTGGGTGCTGGGACGGCTCTCTGGCTCTGGGCACATTTGTTTGGTGTCTCTCCCCAACCGAAGCCATTTCGGCTACAGTTTCCTGCCGCGGGCTGGGTCAGAGAGCTGTCACGCCGCCCGCATGTTTGACTTACCCACAGTCACCCTGGGTCGCCCTGTGGTAAGGCCAGCCCTGTGTGTAGCCACAGCAGGGCTCAACCATAACCCTTGAAGGCCCTGTGGAGGGTGTGTCTGAGGGGATAGAGCCATAGGAGAGGGGGCAAGGCCATCGAGCCCCTGGCATCTCTACCCTAGGCCCCACAAATTCTAAGACTGGCCCTGCGGTAGGCCCCACAGAATATATTCACCAGACCTGTGCAAAAGAGAGAATACAAGTCACATTATTTTATAAATTGTGGAGGAAGAGATTGTATCACCCCAAATAGCTACAACACAGAGAGGAGATTATTACAGGTGAAAGAAGAACTGTGTTCCTCCTGTCAGAAGGAAGAATTGTTTTGACTCTTATCAGAATAATTTGTTTTTTCACCATATTAACCTTTTCCAGCTCATCTCACAGCTTTTGTTTTTCATAATTGAAATTGACTTAAGACATTGAAAAATCATATTAAAGTAACAGGAAGAAACCCTGGTCTCTTGGGTGGGAGGGCTTTTGATTTTTGCATGCACTACTTTTCTAAATGACAAAAAACGCATCTGACAGTAAATCCCAGATATCTAGATAGAGCACTAATTTCAGAGGCAGGCTTCACAAGCAGTTGTTTTCCCTCTCAAACAGACATAAATTATTTTCAATATGTTAGGCGCTAGTCTCCCTTAGCCTTGAAGTGTATGAAGTATCAAAAGTCGAGGAGCCTGTTTCTATGAGGTGCTGAGTCCTTTCTTTTGGTTTGGGTATTTTCAACTCCATTTGAGGATAGCAGAAGCTGAGGGAATTCAATACCTTACAGGAGGCACCTGGTACCTTGCAGGATGAGGTTTTAACTGCTGCAGCCATGCCACTGAATGGGCTTTTTAAGTGCAGATGTTATTAGTGGGGACCATTAGATGAAGTCATGGAACCATTAGGAAGCCTGCAAAAAAAAAAAAAAAGAAAAAAAGTTGTGGTTGAGAACATATACATGGAGCAATTCTCAGAGGAAGATCTCTTTCACACATACTGAGTTTGTCAGTGCTACTATCCAGCATTTCACTAATATGAGACTTCCACTTCGTAGCGTTTTGCAGATCTCTACACCTTGCTGAGTAGCGCAGGTCATCTATTATTAACATGCCATCATTTCTGCTAGACAAAAAGTGTATTCTTATTATCGATATTCCTATTAACCCTTCTGCTGCCAAAAAAGCTCTGTTAACAAGCCCTATTTTCCTGCCATTTTATGATGATGATAGATTTAAAGATTTTTAAAGATTTTTTGGATTTCAAAAGCTGCCTGCTCCTGTAGGATACATAAGGAAAGTGAGCTATTGATTTTCTTAGAAATGCCTTGTGTTTAGAGTGTTTATTTTGTCATGTAATAATCACAAATTTCTGTATGAAATTGCTATAAAATGCTTTTTTTCCTTAGGCATATTCCAGTGCGCACCTATGAAAATTATTGCAGTGCAGCACATGAAACACTGGAATGCTGGTTGACAGCATTGTCTTGTATCAACATCAGTTAATATTCCTTTGAAATAACATAGAGGCTTGCTAAGATCTTTGAGGAAATTTAAAATGTGAATGAATTAACACCCTCCCCCCCCCCCCCAATCCATGGTTAGGGCTGCTATCATCACACTTTTCAGAGGAGAATGATGTAGAGCGGGAGAGGGGGCTCAACCATGATCACAGAAGCCTGTGCTAAAACAGAAATCCGACTCCCTGACAACCAGTCTTGTGTCTTAACCACAAGACCAACCATTTTCTCTTACTGGCCTTTTTCTCTTTTTTTTCAAGTGCTTTACAAGTTCCTAGAAATATTATTTATTTATTTATTTATTTTTATTGGCCACCTCCCATGCCTATGGCATCCCGGGGCGGCTCACAACAAATAAAACAATCGTAAAACACATAAAAACAACATCAAATACAAATAATTTAACCATCCCCACCCCAAAAATCCCCCCCCCCATTTCTCCCCTCCCCTCCCAAGGCCTGAGCAAACAGCCAGGTCTTACAGGCTCGGTGAAAAGCCATCAGACCCGGGAGGGAGCTTCCTCTGGGAGGGAGTTTCAAAGTCACCGCCTAGCCACCGAAAACGCCCTCTCCATTGTGGCCCCCCATTTAACATGAGAGACCTCCAGGAAGGCCCCCCTGGCAGACCGCAGGGATTGCTCCGAGGCGCGGAAGGTGAGGCGGTCCCCAAGGTATGAGGGACCCAGACTGTATAGGCTTTATAGATCAATGCCAGCACCTTGACTCTGGCTTGGTACGCTATAGGCAACCAGTGCAGAGCGCGGAGCACAGGTGTTATATGCTCCTGCCGCCTTGTCCCTGTAAGGAGATGGGCCGCCGCCTTCTGCACCAGCTGCAGCCTCTAGACCAGACCCAAGGGAAGCCCCACGTAGAGCGCGTTGCAGTAGTCTAGCCTTGAGGTGATGAAGGCATGAATAAGAGTGGCTAGATCGGGTCCGGAAATGTATGGGCAAAGCCTCCGCACCAGATACAGCTGGCGAAGGTGGCTTTAGCCACCGCCTCCACCTGCTGATCCAGACGGAGGCCTGGATCCAAAACCACCCCCATACTCAGAACCTGCTGGGCTATGGGAGGGCAAACCCCCCGCACCACAGGGGCCGGCACCTCCGTCGCCTTACCCACCACCATCACCACTGTCTTATCAGGATTGAGCTTCAGTCTGCTCTGCCGCATCCAATCCGCCACAGCCTCCAAACATTGGGAAAGCAATGAGACAGCAGGGCCTATTAGCCTGTTAGGCCTATTATTTTATTTTATTTATATTTATTTTAACAATTTGCATCCCACCCCTCCTGGAACCAGCTCGGGGCGGCTAACAGTCTCAAAATATAAAATACAATAATAAAACATTATAAAATACTCATAAAACCAGAACAATTAAAACACGGCTAGGGAACAGTAAAACAAATAATACAATAAATAAGGGTGGAGGGAGATAAAAAAAACCCTAACGTCCCCTCCCCAAAGGCCGGGGCGAACAGCCAGGTCTTGCACATTTGCCTAAATGTTAAAAGGCTCGGGGCCAGGCGAGCTTCCTCCGGGAGGGAATTCCAAAGGTGCGGCCCGGCCGCCGAGAATGCCCTCTCCATTGTGGGCCCCCCGCTTGACACGGGGGACCTCCAAGAAGGCACCCCCGGCAGATCGAAGGAGCCGCTCTGGGGCGCAGAGGGCGAGGCAGTCCCTGAGGTACAAGCCTGTAGGCTGAGTTTATCGTGCTTTTTCCAAGCACAAATATGAATTTTCTTTTCAGAACGTTTGCTAAGATTGCATTTCATTATGGACTGCGTGAATGTGCAATAAATGTACGGTTAAATTGGACAACTCAAACCATATTCTGGGTTGCTACTCAGCTTTGCAAATCCCTTCTTTTCAGTGGAGCTATGCTCAATTACCTCAGCTGAGGATCTGGTGCTTTTATTTTGAAAACTTCCAACTTGGATATAGCCCTCGGCAGTAAATATCGTTTACATATTTGAAGAAATAGAACCACGTATTTTGCCCACGTGCTTTTAGTTACCTGTAGTGTAGGCATGCAGCAGACTGGAGATGAGGCTTGGTCCCAGGCAGGGGAGGCAGGGCCAGAGGGCATACACAACCAAGGCAGACACACTAACAGGCTGCCTCCCTGCCAGGTGAAAATAAGATGTGTTTGAGTTCTTCGGCATAGTTTATTAATATGAATACATTGCTCCCGTTGTCCACCCCAGTGCTAATATCCTAGTGATAGGCCTATACATTATCAAAGATAGAGGCGTTGGAGCTGTTCCACCCAATGAAGGGGAGCCATCAGATGAGCTGGAGGCGTGGCATGGCCTACTGGGGAGAAATCCCTAATCCCCCTGAGTGATCAAACAAGGGGTTCGGACAAAGAGTAGGAGGGACCAAGATCCACCAGTGCCAGGGGCATCTACGATGTCTGGGAATGAAGTTGGCAAGCTATGGCACCAGTGTAGCCTTGTAAGTAATGTGTTGGACCTGTAAGACAAGGTTTCAAATCCCATCCTGGCCATGCAGCAAACTGTTATCATCCAGTCTCCATTTCCCATTTATAGAATGGGAATAGTACTGACCTATCCTCATAGGCTTGTTGAGAGGATGAACTAGGTAAGTATTGCAAAGCACTCTGAACACTGAAATCACTATATAACTGATGATAATATACCCAGTATATCCAGACTGATTAAATGAGTTAGCTATACCCCTACACTGCCAGAGAATGTATAGGGTGTAGGTCACAATCAGTCACTTTAACAGTTTGACTTAGAGGAACATTACTTCCTGGCACTTTAAAATAGTGTTCATTCAGCCTTTGTGCAGATGAGTGAGAACCACCAATAAATTATCGGAGCTATGATGACCACCTCAGCATCATCCTGTCTCATCTCTGATTGTGGCCATCTGATGCATCAGAAGAAGGAATGAAATAGACAAACCTTTTCCTGTTGTCCCCTGCTTTATTTTCTACTCACCTTCCAATTTCTGTAATGAATAAAGCAAGCATCCTATAGGCAGAGGTGTGAATATAAATTTATTCACTGTACGGTCCTGTTTCATTCCCTGGGCCCTTGTCTGTTCCAGGCACTGTATGAAACCGAAAAAAACTGTATGTGATCTCATAATTAAATGAGCAAGGTGAGAGGGGTGAATTCTTGCATGTCCAAATTTTCAGGTTCTTCAGTTCACAGCATTATTAATGCTCTTTTATGGTCTGATCCAAAGCTTATTCAAGCACTCTGAAAATCAAAAGCTTGCATACACTCAAGTGAAAATGTTTGAATGGTTCCTACTGGCATCAGTGGGCCTTGGACTAAGCCTAAGTGCTTTTTTGTTGGAGGTCAAGCGGCCTAATCCTTGAAAAAATGTACATTCTACCTACCAGTTAATGTACACGTGAATGAGAAGAAGAAGTGAATGAGAATTATCTGCATTATCTGCTTGAGGACTGGGCTATAGAGACAGAGTAGTACAGTGATCTCGTTTATTGGACCAACTCCAGTAGGTGGAGGCATGCAAGCTTTCAGACCTCATTAGGGTCCTTCATCAGGCAAGTCTGAGGTTACAAAATGAAGAAGCAAAGCAAAGCAGAGTGGTGGGAATGGGCTGTGAGAGCTGTTGTAAGAAGGCCAGTTTATGATTCTCTGACTCTAGTCTTTTTAAAATCTCAGCCATAATGCTAATGTTAGAATCCTTTACAGTTCACTCTCTTATTCAGCAGGTTAGAAAACTACAGGTGTTGCAATCATTATCTAAAGACCTTTCCAGGAGCATCAGAAGTGGTATTACATCTGTATTTTAAACTTTTCTCCAGGAAACAAGAGTTCTCTGAGCTAAATCTACAATTCAGAGATGGAGCCAATGCACGTTATATTGGTTTGATAAAACATAACAAAGGAGAGATACCATGGGGCAAATAGGTGCATTGTCTAAAAATATAAGAAATTCCAGGATACAAAGCAATTCAACTCCTTGCCCTAGTGTTGTCACCCATGCGTCTGCTAACAACGGGGGCCTTGGCAAGTAAAACATCCTGATTTTTGCAATGTTTTCATGTGTAATGGACACTTTTTTATATACATGTGAAAAATGCACTTTGCTTTGTCTCTAAAGCTAACAACATTGAAATCAGTGGGGGGGAAATCCTATTGGCTTCTTTTGGAGGATCAAGTCTTGAGTTTGGACAGTAGGCATTATTGAGAAGCCAGATCTGTATAGCTTTACTTAGGAATCTTGCTACCCTTAATGTTTTCCTTCTCTGAGTTATAAACTTCATGGACAAAATTGGGTTGTCGGTAGCTGGATGAAACTGAAAGTATATAGCTCAATAGCTATGCCACCCTAAAATAAATAAATAATAATTCTCTGCTTCAATAGTGTGAGGTACATTTCTCAAGAAATGCTTTGATCAGGAGTGCATATACACCTGGTCAACATTTTCAGACGAGATCAATAATTGTGCACAGCTTGAAAAACTAACCACACTAGGTCCTTTATGGGGGTCTCATTCTGTAATTAAGTATCAGTAAACTACAACTATATTAGGGGCTTGGCATAGCAAATTAGACTATTGAACAATCCCAAAACAACATCCAACTTTAACAGAGTAAAGAACAGAATGAGACCCCCATAAAGGACCTAGTGTGGTTAGTTTTTCAAGCTGTGCACAATTATTGATCTCGTCTGAAAATGTTGACCAGGTGTATATGCACTCCTGATCAAAGCATTTCTTGAGAAATGTACCTCACACTATTGAAGCAGAGAATTATTATTTATTTATTTTAGGGTGGCATAGCTATTGAGCTATATACTTTCAGTTTCATCCAGCTACCGACAACCCAATTTTGTCCATGAAGTTTATAACTCAGAGAAGGAAAACATTAAGGGTAGCAAGATTCCTAAGTAAAGCTATACAGATCTGGCTTCTCAATAATGCCTACTGTCCAAACTCAAGACTTGATCCTCCAAAAGAAGCCAATAGGATTACAGTTAGCAGCCCTAAATTATTTCCCATGCTATGCCAGATATTGATCTGCAGTAAATCGGCCTGATCAAACAAGTGAGGAAAATAAATCATACATGGGTTGTGGGGACAGATTACCACAAAGATATTAGGGGAAACATTGTTCCCTCTGGCACAGTTGTGCAAATCCCATGAACTCTATGGGAGTTGAATCCTTTCATCTGCTGATGGCAGAATCTAGCCCTAGGTGTGTTGCTACAGGGTCTTGTTTATATTGGAATATTACTGGCTGCTGCCTCATAATTACAAAAACTACACTAGGGATATATTCCTTTTTCACTGCTACTTCTCCAAAATAACTTGCCTCCTGCAGCACTCATGTTTACTTATTATAGGTATCCTTTGCTACCCTTCAACAGTTAACAGTAAATCCTTCATTTAGTAATGAATGAAACTATTATGTTTTGATGAATGCTAACCTAATTAAATGCAGAGAAGAAATAAGTGCAGACCATGCAAATGTTACATATCGGAAAAATCTGAAGTTAATTACATATTGCAGTAGAAACATTATTATGAGTATTTATTACAATGCTTTGGAAAGTAATTATGACATGCTTGAATGATAGTGGAAAACAAACAAAAGGAAGAAGACTAAGAGAGAGTTTAGCAAGATAAGAAAAGAAACAGGAAGATGCTCTTTTGTAGAAGTTTTTCTGCCAAAATATTCTAGGCTAAATTTTGCAAGCCTTTATTCATTTTGAGCATGATCCTATAATGGAATCTTATGTGCTTTACTTTAAGTTGTGTTTTGCTAGATCAGGCTCATTGCTCACTGAAGTCAATAAAACTGTTCATGTGCTTCACATTAAACACATGTTAAGGTGTTTTGCTGAATCAGGCTAGAGTGTTCTTTACTTTTTAGGAATTTTCAATAATGACAATGGTTCTTCTTGCAGCAGAAGATATGAGAGCAAAATTGGCCTCTCTCTGAGTTTAATGACTAGAGGTTGGAAATGAAGTAGTTCAGATGGTATCTTTTAGTGGATCAACTTCTCTTAACAGAATTTGGTTCAATAAAAAGTAAGGCCTGAATAACTTTATCTCTATCCCTTACGAACACAAGAACCATACTGGGTCAGCCACATGGTTGATTGAGCCCAGCACCAACAGTGGCCAATCTTGGTCGCTTGGAAGAAGTACCCGACTGGTCACAATGGGGCAACTCATTCGCTGTTCACTCCCAGCTGCGGACAGTAAGAGGTTACATTCTCCAAGTCTACCTAAGCCGTGCACAGGGCCATTTTGTGCATGTACAATAAAGAGAATAATACTTTTTGTGCATGTACAAAAAAGTATTCTGTTAACTACATATACTCAACATGGCACCACCCTGTCTCGCTCCCATGGCACAGCATCACTTTGCACATGCATAGTACACAGAATAACGTATTCTGCATGCAAAAGTGTTCTACTGTTCCACCTGTGTCTGTCCCATCCGGCCTGTTCTCTGCATCTGCCTGCCCTGCCTCAGCCACTCAGTCCTGCCTCAGCCACACCCGTCCCGTTGGTCTGCGTGCTGATCCCTGCCCACCCTGGAATCCTGGGACCCTGATCCCAGGATCATTAATGTACACATGCAGCATGGCACTGCACACCATGATGGATTGATCCAGATCTCTGTCAAAGCAAGAACCAGATTGTGGCTGGTCTGCATTTCGATGGACCCAGACTGAAGTGGGTGGATCTGTTGGAGACAGAATCTGCTCTGTAGATTCATTTCAGCTTGATCAGCGTGGGGAAAGGCCACCTGTTTCAACACTACCTCTGGGCCCCAGCCAGAGTGCCTTATTGGTATTGCGGCACCAGCCACTGTACTCAGGGGCATTTGGTCAAGTTTGGGTCGTTACGCATAACTTGTTACTCACACCAGCCATACAGTATTTTCTCCCTTTTGGAAACCATACTAACCAGCTATTTTATAGTTTACTCTTTCAACCCCAAGATACAATGGTCTATAGCTAGGGTTACCATACCTCCCCTTTTAAATGTTAGGAATTATTCAGAAAGGGATAGAGAATAAGAATATTAGGAATTATTCGGACTAGCACGCAGAACGTTAGGAATTATTTGGAAAGGGATAGAGACTAAAACTGAAAATATCATAATGCCCCTATATACATTGATGGTGCGACTGCACCTTGAGTACTGTGTGCAGTTCTGGTCATGCCATTTCAAAAAAGATATAGTGGAACTTGAAAAGGTGCAGAGAAGGGCAACGAATTTGATCAAGGGTTTGGAACGGCTTCTGTATGAAGAAAGGCTTGATAGGTTAGGGCTCTTCAGCTTGGAGAAGAGAAGACTGAGAGGGGATATGGTAGAGGTTTATAAAATCATGAGTGGAGTGGAAGAAGTAGATAGGGAAAGTTTATTTACCCTCTCAAGTACTACTAGAACTAAGGGACACTCCATGAAACTAACTGGTGGCAGATTTAAAACAAATAAAAGTAACTATTTTTTCACTCAACACACAGTTAAATTATGGAATTTGTTGCCAGAGGAGGCTGTCAGGGCCAGTAGTATGGCTGGGTTTAAAAAAGGACTGGATAAGTTCTTGGAGAATAGGTCCATTAATGGCTGCTACCCAAGTAGATTATGAGATGGGAACTTCTTACTGTCGGGAGGAGGGAGTGATGAGCAGGGAACGGATTGCCCATTGTGACTACTGGAACTTCTCCCATGTGACTGGGATTGGCCACTGTTGGAGACAGGATGCTGGGCTTGATGGACCATTGGTCTGACTCAGTATGGCATTTCTTATGTCCTTATGTTCTTAAAAGAGGACGCTTAGGAAAAAATACATGGTGCATGGCTGCAGTGGAACCAATGCAGCCCTACACCATGTATTTTTCATAAGCATCCTCTTTTAAAGGGGTGGTATGGTAGCCCCATCTATAGCTCTACTATAGACAGCATATTGCTGTTCATGCTGGCTTCTGAAACTACATACGCGTTAAACAAATTCAAGTGAATGGTGATATCATCAAAAGATGGCACCAGTTACCAAGCAGCACCAAGATGACCGGTGCCATCCACTAGCTAAAGTAGCACAGATCCCCAGGTAGCACCGACTATGGGAATGCCATCCACCAGTCAAGATGGCGCTGGCCTACAGGCAGTGCCAGCATCATGCCATAAGTGCCTTGGCCTATCAAGTCTCACCCTGGGATAAAATGAGGAGGAGAAGGAAGTCCCTAGGGCTGCCTTTCCCCTACATAAGGCATCAGCCTCAGCTTGCCATCTGTAAGGATATCCTGCTCTGGCTCACTACTATCCAAGCCTCCTATTCCACCCTTTGCTTCACTGCCTGTCTCTGCCTCTATTTCTGCCTTTTGCACTCTGGTCCACCCCTGGGTTTCACTCTAGTCTCTGCATCGTCTCAGCTCCTGAATCTCTGCACCGCATGCCCTACCCTTCTGCCTACTCCAGCCTTGGCCTGTCCTTCCCCGGTAAGCCTCCGCTCCTTGGACTGACTTCAAGATTTTGACCCAGTCTGCGACCTGACTAAGAGCCTGGCACCCTGACTAAGAGCCTTCCCTTCAGCCTTGGCACCTTTTCTGCTGACTGCCTTTGGAACTCGGCATTGACCAGTGTATTTTGAACTTGTGTTGTGGATTGATAGACTGATTGAAACACTAACCAAGAGAATATTGTACACATCTGTAACTATTGAAAGGATGCTATGAGTTTCCTATATGCTTTATAGTAATTTTAAGTTTAGGAACTATTAAAAATGCATATTATAAGAAACAGACTGGCAGGAGGAGAGAGAAATATGCTGACAGGGATACATTCTTGTCATCAACGAAAGGAAAGGCCCCAGTAAGAACCGAACCAGAAAGAACTGTCCGTTCCCAGAACAAGCTTGCAGATAAGAACCAAGCAATGCAATAAGGGAAAATGGTCTAGTCAGACAGAGAGAGACGCCTTAGCGAAAGGGGTATGGGCAACTCATGGCCTAAGATCATGCCTTTCTTCTGGAGGGAGGGCAGGCAGGACCTAATCTGGTCATGCCAAACCCCAAACAACAGACACGAACAGGGAAGGACCCCCAAACCTGAATAGCGAAGGGGAGGAACTTTCTTGACGTGGAACTGTTAGCCCCGTGCTCTGGATAACTCATAAGGGAAACAGCATAAAAAGGCCAGTCCCTAGACAGAGAAGTTGCCTTCCACGGTCCTTGTCCGCTAGCCCTTCTCAGGGTGCCGGCTAGCTTGGTGATTGGCCCTTTTCCATCGCTCTCAAAGGCCCTGAAAAGCCTAGATCCAGCAGGCAGGCCCCTAGGTAGACAGCTATGGCCCCCCGCCCTGCCTCTCCTCTCAGAGACCAGACCTGAGACCTCTGACATGTAAGAACTCATATGTACGTACTTATGTGTGTGTGCTAGCTGTCAGAGTAGGTGAAGGTTATTTGCCATATGCAAGTGTATTGTTGGTGCTATACTATTGCTATATTCTCAGTTCTTGTATGTGCTATAGTAATAAACATCTGTCTATTTAAAGGACTTTGCCATCTGTTTCCTAGAACCTTTGCCCAGATCCCGGAATTGGGAGCTGCCTGCCAGGGGTCTAAGTCCTGTCCCTGATAAGATTGATAGGGAACAGTTCCAATTCACAACACTTGGACCTTCCTCCACCTGTGGGTGAGTGCCCAGACCACACTGGGGATGTTCTCCAGGGTTAAGAATGAAGGAAATCACATCAAACCTCTTCCTCGGATTTCAGAGCTTAAAAGACCCTTCTGCTCATAAGGTACATAAAAGAATATTGATGGATGTAGCCAGATTTTAGGAGGCTGCTGGTCTGTACAAGTACCAATAAGAGTTATTGTCGTCTCTGAGTGAAATGTACATACATTTCCATGCAAAGTCTGAACTGAGCTTGGAGGGCTCAATATTTTATTTTACAAACCCAAGGCCTTATGAACCCTTGAGAATAACCTTTGCTTGTGTTTGTTTGTTTGTTTGTTTTATTTTATTTTATATTTTGATTTATATCCTGCCCTATCCCCTGAGGCTCAGGCGGCTTACAAGAATTACATAAAATACAAACATAAAATAAATAAATAAAACCCGACAAAACTAAAACCACCTCAGTCGCCTTCCCCCCAATCTATCCCTGCCCTCAATTGAATGCCTGGCAAATGAAAAGGTCTTAGCCTCCAGAAGACACTCAAACTAGGACTCAGGCAAGCCTCCAAGGGAAGGGAGTTCCAAAGCTGTGGGGCAGCCACTGAGAATGCCTCTCTATGGGCCCGAGTGGTATGAAACTGGGCCAGTGATGGAACCTGCAAGAGGGCACCCTTGGCAAATCTTAAGGGCCGCAAATGGACATAAGGAAAAGATGGTCCTTTAGGTACGTAGGGCCCAAGCCATTTAGCGTTTTAAAGGTTAAACCCACCAGCACCTTGAATGTATGTATTTATTTATTATTTATTTATTTTATAGATTTATATGCCACCCCTCCTGCCTCAGGCAGCTCGGGGCGGCTCACAGCCACATCATAAAATACAATAAAAACCTAAACAATAGTATAAATCCTATAAATATGAATACAAATATTTAAAAGTACAAAAAGTGTACTATAAAACATACACCCCCCCCAACCCACCTATTAACTCTTCTCCCCACCAAACGCCTGGCGGAAGAGCCAGGTCTTACACTGACAGTGGAATATAATTGTGCCCAGAATGCTATAGGTAGCCAGTGCAGCTGCTTAGGCACTGGTGTAGTGTGCTCCCTACGGCTTACCCCCATCAAGAGGCAGGCCTCCGCGGTCTGCATCAAGGTAATGAGGTAATGAAAGCATGAATGACAGTGTCCAAATCCACACTGGAAAGAAAGGGATGCAGCTTTCTCACCAGATGGAGTTGGTGAAAGGCACTTCTGGCCAAAGCTGCAACCTGATGGTAGGCTATATGTGTAGATACAGGAATTTCTCCAGTAGTCATAGATTGAGCAGCTTGGCACTTTAGAATATTAAAATTAGGGCCAAATCATGTCTTGGTTTATGCCACTGGATGGGTCTGCGAGGGAGAATAAAACATCCCTTAATATGCCTGCATGGACAACCACGCTCAGGGGAGTAAAATAAGGTTCCCTAGAGCTATAATGCTCCCAATTCCCCCTTCATCTATGGAAGTGGTTGTGGGTTGGGCCTTGACTCTGGCCCCCAATGCACTGGCCAGGGAATCTGCCGTCTTGCTCTGTGCTGAGAACCGAAGGGAAGAAACTGCATCTCCTCATATTAGATTTACAGCAAAGCTACAACTTTTTTCTATTTTTTTTTCTATTTCTGTACTACTTGGATGTGTAGCACAGGGAATCATCACTACCATAGACCAGCTGGTCGTCTTTACATGCTAAAAAGAAGCCCTTGATACATCCTCTTGACTGTGTTAATGATTGAACCCCTCTGCTGTTTGTGGTAGTGGACCTCTGGTAGGGATGAGGTGGATTAGGTAGTAATTGCATGCGTCCTCTGCAACAGCCAAAACAATTTGTATCAACGACAGCCTTTACAAGCATGCTTCTGAATTAGAAGATTTATTTTTGGTTGGGTCAAACCCATAGGATCTGATCCTTCAAATGTGCATAGCTGAGTCTAGTGCTTACTGCCATGGCCAGCTGTACTGAATTTAATGGAACTATGTGTGGTAGTAAGCACTGCATCAGGAATAAACACTTCTGTGATGGATTTCTCGGAATTAGACTTGTGCATGTTTTGAACTTCCATTTCTGAGTTTATACGCTGTGAATAAGAGCTCTAAACAGCAACGAACGTAAGCGCCATATTTCATAAAAACAAATGCAAATCAAGCTGCTTTATTTTTTTGCATAGCTGGCAGTGCCAGGTGACATTGCCCTGTATCTTTAGACATGGCTCCATTTTTTTCATATTACAGTAATGGAATTGGAAGAGTTTAGATGATTGTAAAGTGAGACAGATATTCTAAAATAATAATCATCACAGTCTTTTTACAGTCTAATTTACATGCATTATCATACACAATGTGTTTTCTTACACACTGCAAGTATTGATAGGCTATACTTTGTCAAGCATGTCAGAAACCAAAACTCCCCTCGATTAAATTGATGAGCATTCATTAGTCTGTACAGCATATAAATATTCATAACAGAACCAATTGTTCCACCCAATTTTGTACACTGAGGGTACTCTCCACACAGAATTTCTTCTTGCTCACATTAATTTGGAATTAGCTTCCTCTGTTGCACTAGTTCCCTCTCTGGTGACTGTGGAAGGCTGGTGTTTGTGGAGCACAAGAGCTGCATTTGAGACTAGAAGCTAGGAATGATGGGAGCACATTTACCGAATGATACTTAGGCAAATGAAATGTCTGGGATCCTACAAGGCGCTCCTGTACTGCTGGTTGAATTTCCAGGTTTCTCTGGATGTCTGCTATAGTGTCTACAACCATCCCACTGGGCTTCTCTGTGTGTAAAGAAGGTTAATTATTACTATTAATAATATGAGTAGGATGGGCCTAGCTGAATTTGAGCTATTCTCAAATATCTTTATTCGAATGTTTTCACATTCCAGTATGTAATGCAGGCTGGAGGTTGCCAAATCCCTGAGTACACAGTTACTCAAATGATTTGGGCACTGGAGCCTAATGTAGCTAAAGCTCAAATTTCCACCATTTTTGCAGGAGGATGAAAGCCTTGAGACAAATGGGGTCAAAACTGGAGATTAGAGTCAGGGACTGAGATGCTGGAAGTTCAGCAAGTGGGTCCCTGAGGATGTAAGTCAGGGGTGGGGAAGCCTTTTTGCTCCAGGGGCTGCATTTGAAGATGGCCCTGGGGCCACGCTAAAAAATAATTTAAAATAATATTTTAAAGGTTAATACATATACACTTAACACTTCCGTTGCTTTAAAACAGATCTTAACTCTCCATTTCCCCCCCCCCGAACGCAGGAATCCTGGATTCCTGCCCAAAGTCTCTTTCCCTTAACCATCTATTCCCCCTCCCCTCAAAGAACCCAGGAGTCCTAGATCCCTGCCCAAGGCCTCTTTCCCTTGTCCCTCCACTGCCCCTCCCTCCAAACAACCCAGGAGTTCTGTTCCCCTGTCTTGAGCAAAACCCTACTTGGTAAACCCTTCAGCTTCATCCCCCCGCCCCCCCCAAGCCAGCCATGACAAAAAGTCCCTTCCTCTGCATACCGAAGTGGAGAGGGAAGCTGGGCTGGGCAAGCATCGGCAGGGCCACTGGCTGGAGCAGGCACACGTCGTGGTGAAACGGGAGGAGACTGGATCAGAGGGATTGCTGGTGTCGAGGCTTGTGCTGCCCCAGTGCCGAGGACCCAGGCGGGAGGGGCAGCCAGGCCGGTGTGAGGTAGTGTGGCAACACAAGCCTGATCCTGGTCAGGCTCAGTAGCAGTGCTGAAAGAGACCTGGCTAGCAGCAGAGCACATGGGAATTGTCCAAGAGAGGTGGAGCTGCCTCCTTATGAGTAGAGGCACCTCCCTCCCACCATCAAGAGTGGGCTCAGGGTGGCACTGTTTGTCTGGAAGGCTGAGTGAGAGGATGAAGGTTCAGCAGGAGGATTTATGAGCTGCAGAGCAGCATCGTTGAAGAACAAAGGGGCTTACATGGCACTTCAGCTGCGTTGCGCCTTGCTCCGCTTCAGCTGGGCCTGTACTGATATAATCTTTCTTTTTGGCACACGGAGTACTTTTCTCGAGATTGTGGTGTTTCCTCCAGAGCTTCTGTCCATGCAGCCCCCTGAAGATATTGTGGGCCGCACAATCAAGGAAGGCGGGCCACATTGAACGGGAGCAAGGAGGAAGCACCACGGGCCAGAAACAAGAGTCCTGGGGGCCAGAAGTGGACTGTGGACCAGAGGTTCCCCACCCCTGATGTAAGTGAAGGTGGAAAGGGGGGGAAGGTTTTGTGGATATGGGGGGCCTCCATTGTTTGCCTTGCATATGTTTATCAGCACCAGTTACTGCCTTTGACTACTGCTTACCAGCTTAGATGTCTTAAGATAGTAGGAAGTTCATTTATAAGGTGATGCATATTGGAAATGAGAAAAGGCTCTGCCACCTAACAGAATGTTTTAAAAAGCTTAGTATGTGGCTATCTTGAAAGCCCCTTTTACTTACTTATACTTAAGTGCATGGAGGTGGAAACGAAACAGATTTCATTTTCCACATGACTTCAAACCTTTCTGTTAGAATTATATTAGCACTTGCAGAAAAACTACTTTAAAGTAATGGTAAGAATCTGCTTAATGGCAAAAATTTGATTAACGGTAAGGATTTGATATATCAAAATGGAGAAAAAAGGAATATAGTAATGAAGCAGAAACAGCATCCTTGTTGGTATATGGTTAAGAGGAGAAGCCTAGCAGCACTGGAGATACCTGCTGTTTGCAATCTAATTGGTGACATTACTCTTCATGAACAATTTTCACAGCAATTGGAGGCCTTTTTTCTACTCACAAATTACCCTAGAAGAAATAACTTTTTTTTTAAAAAAAAAATGTCCTTGCTATTTAAAATTGTTCACCAAATAGATTGCATCAGTATATTTTATCTTATAGAGAATCAGCAAACTGGTTATGTTGATTCATGTAATTTTAAGGAGTATGTGATTGATCACCTAAATGACATGGTACTTGTTTCCTAGACTGAGTTCCCTAGTCCATACATTTTACTGTTTTTGTGGCCCAGATAAGTTGTTTAATTACTCAGATTTCAATTAAATTTACATTGGAACATTCCTACAATAAGACCAATTTTCTGGACATTCCAGTCAGCATAAACAATGGAACCCTACAAACAGCAGTATACAAGAAACCTACAGACCACCATACTTATCTCCACAGATCCAGCAACCACCCTAGACACACCAAGAAATCAGTCATCCATAACCAAGCCCTCAGAAACCACAGAATCTGATTCGACCAGAATACCTGCAATACTCGCCTTGTAACACTAAAAACTGTTTTCATCAAACAAGGACACCGTCAGAGAAGTGGACCGTATCATACATGGGTGGGGAACCTTTTTTGGCTTGGGGGCCACATTTTCAGGCAGTGAACACTCCGAGGGCTGCACGTCAACTGTCAATCAGTCAATTAGTGTTAAGACTAATTATCTGATTGAATTGCCATTTGCCCTGTCTGAACTTCCCCCGCCTTCCCCAGGGTAAAACAACTTACCAAAACTCAGGGATGGCTCCTCTGTCACTGAAGAAACAGCAGAAAGCTCATTGGGCTGGTGCTGGGGGCCCGTCCATTAAAAGGAGCAGCACGGTGATGTCACTCGGGGGAAGGATCCTTATTAGCCCAGTGTTGGAGGCTCGTCCTTCTGCAGCCACGCAACCTGATAACGTTGTGAGGGCTGTGCGCTGCTCATTGGCCCCAGCTCCTGCTGCCGGAAGGGACGCGCTACTCACAGCTCGGGCCACAGGGAGCTGGGCGATGGGCTGCACACAATGGAAATAGGCTCGGAAGCCGGCAGGCCAGAGAAAATAGCCCTGTGGGCCGGGGGTTCCCCACCCCTGGTATAATAGAACGGACTACCCAAATATCTCAAGAGAACCTGCTACAATACAAAAAGAAGGAACCATCCAACCGCACACCTTTAGTTGTTACCTACTATCCCAAACTGGAATCCATACGTAATTGCATCAAAGATCAAACCCTGAAAGAGATCTTTCCTAAACCCCTCCGCCCTTTCTGGTTTTCAAACAACCTCCCAATTTCTTGCAGATCATTATCCAGAGTAAGCTCCCCAGCACCAAGGACATCCCAACCCCTGTAAGAACAAGGCCCTGCAAGAACAAGAGATGAAAAACATGTCTTCGCATGTCAACTGTGAATAACATTCAGACAACCCATGAAAATCTATTCAGAATATGAGGAACCTATAACTGCAAATCTAGAAGTCTGTTATACCTCATTCAGTGCACTAAATGTGCCCATGGGAACTATGTTGGTAATACCGACCAACCTTAGCACAAATGCATGAACTCACACAGAAAAAAGATCATGGACAAGAACACAGATTTTACTGTTGGCATTCATTTCTCCCAGAGTGACCACTCTATTGAGGATCTCTCTGTCCTGGTTTTAAAAGGAAACCTATACAACACCTTTAAAAGGTGAGCTTGGGAACAAAAATTCATAACTCTACCAGATATTAAAAAAAAATGACTAAATTTGGACATAGACTTCACAAGCACCTACAGAAATCTGTGAATCATATCACTGTCTACAGTTACAGTAACTTAATATTTACTTTGTTCTTTTTCCCCTTTCTGAATTACCTTCCCCACTCCCTTAAAGAACAATACACTCTCATTTTGTACATAGGTTAGTATGAATGTAGCCATTCAGTAATTTGTATATCCTATCACTGTTTACACTTACAGGTAACTGTAAGTTTTTTACTATCAATAGCTACACTTTGTTGTATTTCTCCTTTTGTTTTGCATTTCCCTTCATATCTCATTCTCTCTTCTCCCTCCCCTCCCTCTAAGAACAGTGGACACCTGCCCTTTTCCTGTCCCACCCTTTATACCTCTGTTTTGCTCTGTTTCTTCAGACATTACAGTAAATTGTTAATCCGATCAGTGGGGGTGAATCCATGCACCATGGATCCCGTGTGCACTAGCGTGGGAATCGCACATCTCCATTGAGGGCACATTGCACAATGGGGAAGCCGCGGGGGTGCACACAGGATCTACTGAACTTGGGGATTGGTCTAGGGCTGAAACAAAGTCTTCTGAAAACATTGAAATTTGCCAAATATTAAGGTATTTGGTTAGGAAAGGCTGAATTCTGAAGTTCTGAGGACCAAGGCTGCTGTTCGGGAAACTTTGGAAACCTCTGCGCTTGTGGGGGGCTGGTGGACAGTTGAACTTCTTCTGGAAATGAAACTTAGTGCCATATTTAGTAGGGGGTGGCAAGTTTTGATTGGCTGGCCAAGTCAGATCAGCTTTTGAATTGGCTGACAGGGCAAAATAAAAGTGTCTGCACTGCAGCCATTTTGTCTATTCTTTTTGGTGAATTTGGCTGCGCTGCATGCTGCTGCTGGATCTGTAAGTAATTGGCTGTGGGGGGAAGGAGGTGGGCCTGGCATGGTATGGTTTGGACCAGTGCTGGGGGATGGGGGTTATGTTACCCTTTACCATGCCATGCAGTTTAAAAAAAATAATAATAATTGGGTGCCATGTTGCTGCCTGCTGCTTGATTAGCACTTGGCACCATGTGGAGGGAACTCTCTGCCTGGCTCCACTTCCCAAGTTTGCTTGGTCTGTTCAAGTTACCATTGCCACAATGCCATGCCAAGGAAGAGGGTGCGCACCTGGAGGGGGAGGTGTGTGAATGTCTGGTGGTTTAATTTTCTGACTGCTGCTGGGGCCTGTGCTTGCTGGCTTTTTTTGGTGGGATTTATTCCTCCATGCAGTTGCAGACTGTTTTGCAGGGTTGTGTGTGTTGTCTAGGCTGTGGCATGGCACAAAACAGAGCCTAATTGGTTCAGTGTAATTTCTACTGTTCTGCCAGCTGCTTAGCACCATGAGGCCAGAGTCAGACTGGGATGTCTCTGCCTAGCTTCACTTCCCAAAATTTACTTGGTTGGTTCAAGTTACCATTGCCACAATGCCATGCCAAGGAAGAGGGTGCCAGTGGAGGTGTGAATGTCTGGTTTCTTAATTTTTTGATTGCTTTTGGGGCATGTGCTAGATGTTTTTGGTGGGATTTTGCTGGGGCCTGTGCTTGCTGGCTTTTTGGTGGGATTTATTTCTCCATGCAGTTGCAGACTGTTTTGCGGGGTGGTTGTATTCTTCTAGAGCAAACGTCCCTTGCTAGCCTGCATTCACTGCTTGGTTGGCATAATGATAAAGTGCGTGCACTCACTGCTGATGTTGGGCCATGCTGTGGGTACACTACTGTTGTGTTTTGTTTTTTTTTAATTTCTGCATACAGTTGCACTTTTGTGGGGTTATCTTCTGGAGTGATTGTCCCACTCTTGCTAGCCTGCTTTTCTGGGTACTGCTTTTCCGCATAGTGGGTTCAAGGCCAAAGTCCAATTGCTTACATTTTTATTTATTTATTTATAAATATTTTTTAGCCACCCCCTCATGCCTATGGCATCTCAGGATGGCTTACAACAATACAATAAAATTCCATAAAAACAATATTTAAAAAACAACTTCATCAATAAATTTAAAAAACAATCCCATATCCAAATCCCCCCCCACCCCAGCTACCCAACCCTCTCCTTCTCCCCTCCGAAGGCCTGGGCGAACAGCCAAGTCTTGCAGGCTCGATGAAATGCCAGCAGACCTGGAGCCAGGTGGGCTTCCTCCCGGAGGGAGTTCCAGAGTTGCGGCCCGGCCACCGAGAACACCCTCTCCATTGTAGCCCCCCATCTCACCCGGGGGACCTCCAAGAAGGCACCCCCAGTGGACTGAAGGGATCGCTCTGAGGCACGGAGGGTGAGGCGGTCCCCGAGATATGAGGGGCCCAGACAGGGCAGGGCTTTATAGATCAATACCAACACCTTGAATCTGCTCGGTACGCTATAGGCAGCCACTGCAGAGCACGGAGCACCGGTGTTATGTGCTCCCGTCACCCAGTCCCCATAAGGAGATGGGCCACCGCATTCTGCACCAGCTGCAGCCTCTGAACCAGAAACAAAGGAAGCCCCACATAGAGCACATTGCAGTAGTCCAGCCTCAAGGTGATGAAGGCATGGATAAGGGTGGCCAGGTCGGGCCTGGAAATGTATGGGCACAGTCTCTGTACCAGATACAGCTGGCGGAAGGCGGTCTTAGCCCCCACCTCCAACTGCCGATTCAGGCGGAGACCCGAGTTCAACACCACCCCCAGACTCCGAAACTGCTGGGCAATAGGAGGACGGACCCTCCCACAAGGGGGGCCAGAACCTCCCCCGCCCTCCCCACCACCATCACCTCCGTCTTATCGGGATTTAGTTTGCCTGCTCTGCCTCATCCAATCCGCCACGGCCTCCAAACATTGGGAAAGCAATGAGATGGCAGGACCTGGGTCAGTTGAAAATGAGAGGTACAGCTGAGTATAATCAGCATATTGGTGACATCGCACCCTGAACCCTCTCACGATCTACCCCGGGGCTGCATATACACATTAAACAATAATGGAGACAGGATCGAACATTGTGGAATGCCGCAGGATAAGGCCCGGGGGCTTGATGTTTCAGCCCCCAGCACCACCTGCTGGCTTCTCCCCGAGAGGAATGAGTGGAACCACCCAAGGACAGTCCCATCCAGACCCCCCAGGTCTCACAGCAGTCTCAACAGCAGCCCATGGTCCACGGTGTCAAAAGCGTCCGAGAGATCTAGCAGGATCAGAAATGTCGAACATCCTGCATCCATCTCCTGGCAGAGATCGTCCACCAAGGCCACCAACGCTGTCTCAGTACCATAGCCGAGGCGGAACCCAGATTGAAAAGGGTCAAGGAAACCGATGTTGTCCAAATGCGTCTGGAGCTGCAGTGCCACTGCCTGTTCAATAACCTTCCCTAAAAAGGGAAGGTTAGAGACAGGTCGGTAGCTGGCGAGGGCATCCACATCCAAAGATGGCTTCTTCAGCAGGGGGCGCACCACAGCCTCCTTTTAAACTTTATTTTGTAAAAGCTTATTCTCCTTTTTAAATAGAGAGCAATAAATAAATAAATCTCTCTGAAACTTTTCTAACACTTGCATACACTTGTATTAGAAAAACAGAAAATGCATGCTAATAATAACTGATGCTCTCCTAACTTGTAATTCCTTGTGCAATCAGAAGGTACTACATTACTGTGTAATGATGCATATTTTCAAAACCGAAATGGTGACACAAACTAGAACTGTTCTTGTGAATGTTTCAGTAAGATAGTCCTTCGTGTTTATCGTTTAGAATTCCCAATTAATATTAACAGAGGCTGAGATTCCTTATCCAAGCCCACAGAGCAGGCTTTTCCATTGAAGGAAGCAGAAGCACACAAAGGGAGTGGACATTAACCAATGCACAGCTTTTGCAGGGCTGGCTATAAAGCTCATTTTATTGGTATTGCCTGCCTTTTGATCTCGGGAGTGGACATGCCTGCAAAACAAATCTGAATAGCATAGTAGGAACAAACCCAGTCTTAAAATGGGTTTATTCTCACTCTCCCAGGATATATGAATTATTTCAGAAAGAACCAGATTGATTGTCATAGTTTACTTCTTCCTGCTACAAATGTGGATTGATTGTTCGGAACACGGTATGTGACAAGTCTTTGAAGAACCACACTTAGCTTTTCTCCCTTTCCTGACCCTCTACATCTTTCAGGTATTAATAAGCTCTCATTTCTATTCCCCCTGTGCCCTCCCAGGTTTGTAGAAAGTTATTAAGCACTTCAGCTCCTGGACATTATCTGTTTATATAAATTTAAGCCCAAGTTTCTATTAACTGATGCATGACAGCTTTTGAAATATATGAAAAGAATTAATATTTCATGCAGAAAGAATGTTTCCCCTAAATCAAATGGCTACATGATCTCTAGAAAATAAACCATTTCAATTACCTAAAGTACAAAAGTATATTTTTGTTCACTGCTGCAAATATTAGTGTAAATCAGAACTTGAAGGCAGCAGATACACAGAGAAGTGTTTAGGTATTCCTTCATGGGACATGCATCACCACACGAGCCAAATAGCAAAAATGGGTGCTTTTGATTTTTATGGTGGCAAAGCTGACATTATTGGATGCATAGGATTTATATGTTATGGAGGATGTTCGTTTCAGGGTTGAGAGTAGGTAATTTGCATTTCACATTTTTAAAGAGAAAGAAAAAGATGACAAAAGTAGCACATTCCTGTTGTCTTTTTATAATATGGAAAAATTCTCTAATTGCTATTTTAAGTAACCGTGCAAATGTTCTTTTGCAGCATGGGTATGGAGATTTTTAAAAGTCAAGGAACTGGAGTGTAGCCTAGTGTGGTAGTAATGAACTTGTTACTATTTGATTACAGCTTAGTGGCAATTATATAAATTAAGTGGCTGAGTTGACATAGCAAAATTTACTATGAATTTTCTAATGTTCTCATAATGCATATAGCTAACAAATATTTCATTGTGTAAATTGCATAGTATTCAAAATTATTTATATTGGAAAGCCATTAGTTTACATCCTTGATGTAGCTACATATTGCTTTTATGTAATGTACAACAAAAATTATTTAATCACAAAGCTTAGTTAAGCACATACTCTACTTCCATCTCTATTTGAGCTTTACTTTTCAACTGATCTGAACACAATTATTTTCTTTGTGCAAACATAAGAGTTTGAAATAGCTGTAGTAAATTGTTATTGGGAAATCCTTTGGAAGTTGTGTGTTTTTCCACATTCACTGAAGCACTTTAAAGGTCTCTCTTAGCCAGAAGTAGTTTTTGTTAGGAAAAAAATTTCTATTCTCACCAAATTTCACCCTTAATTGACTCAATATTTCTGTCAAGTATAGGGTTTTTTGTGTGATGTGGTGTTCAGCTGGAGGAGCTGTCACACTTTCCATCTTATAGTAAATGGATTAATGATAGATTAGTTCAGTGTTCCATCCCAGATACGAGACAAACCGAGGTGCTGAGTTCTTAGACCCAGTGAGACTAACTGTGATGTCATCCACAAACAATGCTCTTCAAGTCATGAATTCTGAATTGTAAAATTGTAATTATAATTTAAATAATGTTTAATTATTTATTAATTCCAATTTTTACTCTGCCCTTCCCAAATAGGCTCAGTGTGGCTTACAAAATATAAAAACATAAACAACTAAAAAAAATGAATACCCTAGCCCTCACAGTCACCAATCCACCACCTAACCCTGTCCCTGCCTGCTAAATGCCTGGCTGAACAAAAAGGCTTTTAATCTCTTTCAGAAGACAAGAAGCAGGCTTGGGCAGATCTCCAAGGGGAAGGAAGGTAATTTTGGGGCAGGCACCAAGAATGCCTCTCTGCATGCCCTTGTTGTGAAAACTTCACAGGCAGATGGTACCCGTAAGAGGGCACTCCCAACCAACCTCAAGAGGCCATGACACAATATAAGGGAAGAGGTGTTTTTTCTGACCAAGCCACTTAGGACTTTATAGGTCAAAACAAGCACCTTTGAATTGTGCCCAGAAAGCTATTGGTAGCCAGTGCAGACTCTGGAGCACTGGTATAATGTGCTGCCCCTGACAGAAAGAGGGTTGCCATGTTCTGCACCAGCTGCAGCTTCCAAACAGTTATCAAGGGCATCCTCACATAGAACACACTGCAGTAGTCTAGCCTTGATGTGATGAAGGCATGGACGATGGCGGCCAAATCCGAATTTGATTTAAAAAAAAAAAAAGGCCACAGCCTTCCTGCCAGATGAAAATGGTGACAAGCACTCTTGGCCACCACTGTAACCTGGCATACAGCAGTGGATCTAATAGCACCCCAAGGCTGCAAACCTGAGTAACCAAAGAAGGCCAGACCCCATTAATAACAAGGTTTCCTATATTCACCAGGTCACAAGGCCAGCCAACTGTCATAATCTTGGTCTTGTCTGGATTCAGTTTCAGTCGGCTCATCCGCCGATTGAAGTTTGGGTAAGCACCAAGACTGTCGGATCTGGGTCAGATGAAAAAGAGAGACAGAGTTGGGTATCCTCAGCATATTGATGTCACTTCATTCCAAATCTCCAAACAATCTCACTCAGGGGTCTCAGATACACATTAAACAGGAGTGGGGACAAGATGGAACCTTGTGGAACCCCACAAGGGAGTTTCTGAGGGGACAATGAGACACCACCCTTCACCACCCTCTGGGTTCTCCCAGCCAGGAATGAGCAGAACAACTCCAGAACAATCCCACAAACCCCTGCCAGGTCACTCATCACTATCAACAACACCACACCATCAACTGTATCAAAGGCCACTGAACGATCTAACAAAATCAACAGGGTACAATTACCCTTATCGATTCCAAGCAGAGATTGTCAACAAAGGCCACAAGTGCGGTTTCAGTGCCATGTCCAGGGCAGAATCCTGACTGACCAGGAATCCAGTAGCATCGAGATGTGCCTGGAGCTGCGAGGCAACTACTCGTTCAGTAACCTTCCCTAAAAAGGGAAGATTAGAGGTGGGGCAATAGCTGGCAGGGAAGTCAACATCAAGAGATACTTTCTTGTGCAGGTGTTGGATGTCATGGGGCTTGAGAGTCAGGGCACAGGGAGGCTGGAGGGGAGGGCTAGAACTGGGAGAGGGCAACCCAGGACAACTAAAGCAGGGTTGCAACATGGTAGGGGAAAACCTTTCAGCTGTACTCCAATCAAAAAAATATCTTTATTTGCGTAACCAATAGGTCCTTGCATAAAACATACAACAAACTATATATATTGAACAAATTCATAAGACATAATCATATTCATCAGATTTGTCAACCCAAAAACCCAACATTAAAAATTAAAATATAAGATAATATATAATGATTCACTCTACAGCACCTAATATAAAACAAGAATAGCCCAGGATGAAAATGGGAGAAGAAAAAAAAAACACCTCAGCCAGCCTTACTCCCCCAATAAAGAGGGTACAATAACCTCAGGGATTGATTTACTGGCCAAAAAAAGAGCTCTGACCTGAAACGCTTCCGCTAAGAAGCACATTACTGCATATGTTATGTCCCATGTAGCATCCCTAAGCAACACTTAGGGTTTCCTGGGGCTATCTTCCTGGCAAATTTCCCATAATACTAGCTAACCATCGTGACCTTGGCCCATGATATAGATGACACTCGCCAAGTATATGCTCAACAGTCTCGGCCGCAAGATTGTCGAACAGACAGGTCCTTTGGGCAAGGGGGATACCCCCATATTTGCCCTCAAGGAGCCTGGTAGGGAGAGCGTTCAATCGAGCCAGCAGAAACAGATGAACCTTCCGGAACCCGGTCTGCCCAAATAGTCTGCCATGTCCGGGGAAGAAGGAATTATGTCAACGTAATGTGCCAGAGATCTAAAACCAGCTACCTTGGCATAATCCTCCTGAGTGTCTACTAATGTCCCGTAGCCGAATATTGACTTCTACTTTGGCCGCCTTTTCCCCCTTCCGTGAAAGCTCCTCAACGGATAGGCCCATGTGGCGTATTTTAGCTCTTATTTGCTGTCCCCATGCACTTACAAAGGGATCAGCCCGCCTATAACAAAGGAGGTCCGGGCTTGTTGGGGGAGGCGCAAAGGCATTTATACGCAGCCAGAGAGTTATAGCCCGAGCCCACAGGGCACAACTCCAAGGTGTTACACCGGTCTCCAGCCTTATAGCTGCTGATGGAACGCTGTTTGGAACTGCCAGCAAAGTTCGCAGGCATCTGACCTGAATCTTATCCAATTCTTGGAGAAAGTCCAGAGCACATACTTCTGCCCCGTAAAGTAGTTGGGCCTTAATTTTAAGATTAAGTATTTTTGGTGCTATGGTCATAAAACCCCTCTCCCTTTTATAGAAACATCGTGTCAGTGCAGTTATATTCCCCTTTGCGCGTCCCAAGGCCAAGTTTTTATGTAGGTGCCAGCGAAATGAAGAATTAAACAGAACCCCCAGATATTTATACACGGTGACCTGGGTCAAACTATGGCCATCTATTTGCCACTGCCAGGTTTTCCTTACACTTCCAAAAACCATAACCTTGGTCTTACTATAATTTAAGGTTAACTTATTTGCTCGGCAATACCCCCCAAGTGCTGACAGCTGACTCCTCAGACCAACTCGTGTCTGAGACATCAGCACCGCATCATCTGCATATAGTAAACAGCTCGTTGGGTGCGAACCCAGCATTGGGGTGTGATGAGACGCTCTGGTCATGAGGGGCACTAAATCATTAATATAAAAATTAAACAAAAATGGCACAATAACACACCCCTGGCGCACTTCCGAGGTCACTCTCAAACTACCTGACAAGGTGCCCCCAGAATCCAGGTGAACAGCCAATGTTGTGTTTCCATAGAGAGATCTAATAAGGCCCAGCAGATGCCTATCAATGGCAGAATTCTCCAATTTCTGCCACAATCTTGCTCTATTAATTTTATCAAAGGCCTCTTTAAAGTCTACATTCTAAAGTCTCACCACAATAAAGTTTGCCCCTACGATGTACATATTTATCTACTAAAAAGCTCAGTGTACTACATTGATCAATAGTAGAAGGTCCCTCAGAAAAGCCTGCTTGCTCCGGCAATATCACAGAATCTCTTTTTAGCCAGTCCAGCAGGTGGCCCAACAAATGCCTAGCGTATAATTTACTAGCTGTGCTTAGAAGGCTTATGGGCCTATAATTTGATGGCTCATTCCTGCCACCACTTTTATATATGGGGACCACTATTGCCTCCCCCCATCCATTTGGCATCCTACCGGACTGGTTGATGGAGGTGAACAAGGTGACCAAAACTGGGGCTCACCAGTCAACATGCTTTTTAAAGAGTTCGGGAGGGAGAAAGTCTCTTCCCCCCGCCCCCCCAAGGGCTTTGTTAGATTTAAGCTGTGCAATCAAAAATCCAATTTCTTCAGCTGTAACCTTGGGCCATCGTGACACACTTTCATCGGGGAAGGTAAACTCGCCGTCGTCCGCGTGTTCTAAGAACAGCGTTCGGTAATGAGCTTCCCATTGAGCCGTAGAAATCTGGGGCATTACCAAGTCCTTCCCCCTTGACCAGAAACCATTTATGATTTTCCAGTAAAATCTAGCATCCCCTACCTTGGCTTCTTGAAGTAAATTTGCCCATTTAACCAGGTGATAATCCTTTTTTTTTTTTAACCTAACCAGTCTCCTGTAGGCTGCTTTCTGATCTATATAGGACCTACGACCTTCTTGTCCTAAGCTATTCTTATAACTAAGAAAAGCCTGGCGCATACTGCGCCTGCTAACACTACATTCATAATCAAACCAGGGCGTCCCGCGTCCCCATGTCCCTTCCCTATCCTGGGGCCTCCGGCTTTGTTGAATAAGATAAGGGTGAAGAGTCCCTACCAGTTTATCAAAGTCCGCTACCACATGAGGGCCCGTACTCCAATCTGAGGGAGAGTGAAGCTCATCACAGAGAACTGGTCTTGCCAGCCTCAAGAGAGCATACGGCTCATCATTGAGGCCCAGGGAGGAACAGTACACAAGGCCACAGCCTTCTTGCCAGGAACATAAGTTGGGAGGAACAAGGGGGAGCAAGGAGGCTAGAGGGGCAGAAGGACCTGGAAACAAGGGGAAAAGAGGGAACCTGGGAACTAAAGGGATGCTAGGGAACACAATATGCTTGGCAATAGTGACCATAATATAATCAAATTTGACATAATTTCTGGAGGGAGAATGGTAAATAAAACTATCGCAGCAACATTTAACTTGTGAGACTGTGCTAAACTGAGGAAACTAGTAAGAAGAAAACTAAAAGGAGCAGTAGCAAGGATTAAATGTCTGCAAGAGGCCTGGAAACTATTTAAAAACACCATCTTGGAAGCCCAGAATAAATGTATTCCTCAGGTTTAAAAAGGTAGCAAGGAGACCATACGCCTGCCAGCATGGTTAAATGGTGTCAGGGCTGGGTCTTGAAGCCCCAGCCCTGCAGGACTGAGGAGCACTGCCTTAACGGCTAGTGCTATTTCAGGCTGGTTTAACAGCCCACTATTCCTTCCTGTGTCTTCCCAGTGCTTTGTGCCTTCCCTGTAGCTGTGTTTCCCCAGTGCTCTGTGCATCCTTGGAGCTCTGTTCCCCCAGTGCTCTGTGCATCCTTGGAGCTCTGTTCCCCCAGTGCTCTGTGCATCCTTGGAGCTCTGTTCCCCCAGTGCTCTGTGTTTTCTCCATTGCTTTGTGCCTTCCCTGGAGCTGTGTTTCCCCAGTGCTTTGTGCCTTCCCTGGAGCTGTGTTTCCCCAGTGCTCTGTGCATTCCCTGGAGCTGTGTTTCCCCAGTGCTCTGTGCATTCCCTGGAGCTGTGTTTCCCCAGTGCTCTGTGCATTCCCTGGAGCTGTGTTTCCCCAGTGCTCTGTGCATTCCCTGGAGCTGTGTTTCCTCAGTGCTCTGTGTTTTCCCCGGAGCTCTGTTTCCCCCAGTGCTTTGTGCCTTCCCTGGAGCTCTGTTTCCCCCAGTGCTTTGTGCCTTCCCTGGAGCTCTGTTTCCCCCAGTGCTTTGTGCCTTCCCTGGAGCTCTGTTTCCCCCAGTGCTTTGTGCCTTCCCTGGAGCTCTGTTTCCCCCAGTGCTTTGTGCCTTCCCTGGAGCTCTGTTTCCCCCAGTGCTCTTCTCTATGGTCTTGCATTTCCCATCACCGATGTCTGCTTAGGGTTGTCAGGTCTTGCCCTCTCTTCACTGTCTTGCCTTGCCTCACCTCTCTATAGTGGGTGTTCTCTCCTTTCCGTGCTCTTCCCCCTTGTGCTGTTCTTAACTTGCTTCTTCCTGGCCTGTATCCTCTTTGTTGACTTGGGACCCTTTTCCCTTTCCTTTCTGTAGCCTCAATGATGAGCTGTGCACTCTGAGGCCGGGTTCCCCGGCTGGGAGAACGAGAACTGTCTCGAAACACCCAAGAGACTGGCTGAGAGGTTTTTCCTTCTAGATATCTTTCTTATCTGGGTTCTCTGGGCCCTTCCTACAGTAACCCTCCCCAAGTATAGGTTCCCTCAGTCCCTGTCTCCTGCTAGGGTAGGTCCCTTTCCCCTTCACCCCTGACAAATGGTGAGGTGTAGACGACTATTAGAGCCAAAAAGTCGTCCTTTAAAAAATGGAAAGTTAATTCTAATGAGGAAAATAGGAAAGAGCATACGCACTGGCAAATTCAGCTCTCTCCGGATCTCCCCTCCTTCCATAATGTAAAACCTGTCTGTTTTGCCAGGCATTTGGTGAGGGGGATGGGTAGTAGTTTCTTTTGGGGTAATGTGGTATTTATTCTCTCAGACCTCTGTTGTTTTATAGTTTTTTATTGATATTTTATATTGTGTAATTTTTTGTATTATGTTGTATTATATGCTGTGTACCACCCTGAGCTGCCAATGGGCAGGAGGCGGTGTTATATAGATGATGAAAATAAATAATAAATAAATAATTAAGATGGAAAACATTAAAAAGGCAGAACACGAGAGAATTTGAAGAGAGAGACTCTAAAGAGGCAAAAACTACTAATAAAAACATTTTAAAATACATCTGAAGCAAGAGGCCTGCTAGAGAGTCAATTGGGTCATTAGATGACCAGAGGGTAAAAGGGGTGCTCAGGGAAGATAAGGCCATTACAGAGAAATTGGATGAATGCTTTGCTTCGGTCTTCACAGCAGATGATGGTGGGGAGATACCCACACCAGAGCAACCCATAACTTTTGTAGGTGATGAATTGGAAGAGCTGTCACAGATCAACGTGACTCTGGAAGAGGTTCTCGAGGAAATTGACAAATTGAATAGTAACAAATCACTGGGACCAGATGGTTTACACCCCAGAGTTCTGAAGGAACTCAAATATGAAATTGCAGACCTACTACTGGTAATTTGTAACCTATTGCTAAAATCTGCCACTGTACCCGAGAACTGGAGGGTAGAGAATGTAATGACAATATTTAAAAAGGACTCCAGAGGTGATTCTGGAAACTATAGACAGGTGAGCCTGACATTTGTGCTGGGCAAAATGGTGGAGACTATTATTAAAAACAGAATCATGGGGCATATTGATAAACATGGGTTAATGTGGGAAAGTCAAATGGATTTAGCAAAGGAAAGTCGTGCCTCACTAATCTATTGGAATTTTTTGAGGGTGTGAACAAGCATGTGGATAAGGGGGAGCCGGTTGATATACTGTACCTGGATTTTCAGAAAGCATTTGATAAGGTCCCTCATTTGGCTATGGCGAAAACTAGCGCTGTAATAATTAACTAGCTAACTATGGTCCCTCGTAAGAGACTCTTGAGAAAATTAAAAAGTCATGGCATAGGAGGTGGTTTCCTATTGTGGATTGGTAACTGGCTGAAGGATAGGAAGCAAAGAGTAGGACTAAATGATCAGTTTTCACAATGGAGAAAAGTAAATAGTGGAATGCCCCAGGGACCTGTACAAGGGCCGGTGTTGTTTAATGTATTCATTAATCATCTGGAAAGGGGAGTGAGGTGATCAAATTTGCAGACTCGGGCAGAGTGAAGAATTGCAGAGGGATTTTGCGAGACTGGGTGACTGGGCATTTAAATGACAGAGGAAATTTAATGTGGACAAGTACAAAGCGATGCATATAGGGAAAAGCAATCCAAATTTTATGTACACAATGCTGGGTTCTAAATTAGGAGTTACCACTTGGGAAAAGGATTTGGGAGTCATTGTGGATGATACATTGACATCGTCAGCTCAGTGTGTGGCCATCGTCAAAAAAGCAAAATGTTAGGAATTATTTGTCAAGGGATAGAGAATAAAACTGAAAATATCATAATGCCACGATATACGTCTATGGTGCGACCGCACCTGGAATACTGTGTGCAGTTCTGGTCGCCCCGTCTCAAAAATGATATTGAAATAGAAAAGGTACAGAGAAGGGCAGCAAAAATGATAGGGGGGTATGGAACGGCTTCGCTATGAAGGGAGGCTGGATAGGTTGCAGCTCTTCAGCTTGGAAAAGAGACAGCTGGGGGGGATATGATAGAAGTTTATAAAATCATGAGTGGTGTGGAACACATTAATAGAGAATGGTTATTTACCCTCTCAAATAGTACTAGAACTAGGGGACACTCCGTTAAATTAATAGGTAGCAGATTTAAAACAAATAAAATCCAGTATTTTTTCACTCAACGTACAATTAAGTTGTGGAATTTGTTGCCAGAGGATGTGGTCAAGTAGTATAGGTGGGTTTAAGAAAGGATTGGAGACGTTTCTAGAGGATAGGCCCATTAGTAGCTATTAGACTGTCAGGGCTGGGTCTTGAACCCATGGCCCTTGGGGTGCTGAGCAGGCTCTCCAGCACCCTGCGCCACCTGGTGGGCTTGTAAGGGTGTTGGGTTTTCCCCCTTCTGTCTCCCTTGTGTGCTTGCTCCCTGTGTGTCATGCCCCCTCCCAGCTGTAGCCAGTTGCCTTAGCCCTGCCTCCCAGCTTCCTGGTTGGCCACAGGAAGTATTTAAGCCTTGGTGTGGCCACAGGAAGCTGGTGGAGCAACGTCTCTTACCCCCTTCCCATTCTTGT
>QEPC01014651.1:2107741-2141821 GCA_003113815.1 Sphenodon punctatus
TGGCCTGCTTCCCTGTTACTTCTGCTTGTGTTTCCTCTACTTGTGTCTCTGTGTATGTTTGTGTCTTGGTGTGGGTAAGTCCTAATGTGTTTTCCCCTTTGTGTGTCATTAGTGTATGAACCCTTCCCCATGTGTGAACACTTGTTCCTTTTGTAGTCTTGATTGTTGGGGCTTTTCTTGCCCAGGTTCCCTCCCTCTCCTTCTGTCTGCACTGAGCATGTGGTTTGTTACCTACTCACCCCTTGTCCTGTCTCTATGATGGCCTGTCCCTCTCATGTTCTACATCCCCTCTAGTGGGTCCTGTTCTTCATCTTTGATCTTGTTCAGCCTGTCTTGGGGCTATTAGAGCTCTCCTGGCTCTTTGTAGCTTTCATTGACCCTTGAGCCCACAAGAGCCCTGCCTCCCTCATTGCTGCTGCCTCTGGCTTCCTTTGCCTCTGGCTTCCCACGCCTCTGGCTTCCCTCATTGCTGCCGGCTTCCCTTGTTGCCTCTGCCTTTGGCTTCCCCTGCCTCAGGCTCCCTGTTCCCTCGCCTCTGACTTCCCTCGTTGCCTCTGCCTCCCTGTTCCCTCGCTGCCTCTGGCTTCCTGTTCCCTTGCCTCTGGCTTCCATCATTGCTGCTGCCTCTGCCTTCCGTTGTTGCCGCTGCCTCTGGCTTCCCTCACTACTTCTGGCTTCCTGTTCCCTCGCCTCTGGCTTCCCTCATTGCCTCTGCCTCTGGCTTCCCTTGTTGCCCCCCGCTTTCCCACGTTGCCTCAGAGTGCCTCCCGCTTTCCCTGTGTTGATCCCTGTTTCCAGTTCCTTGTCCTGTGTGTCTCTTCCCTATCCCTCCACCTCGATGATGAGTCGTATGCCTTCCTAGACCAGCTTGGTTGGTATTTATGCGGAGTGCTTTATCTCCTGGATATCAGAGAGTGGCTGAGAGGTTCCCTTACTAATCCCGTGTTTCCCCTTTTGCCTTCCCTTTCCCTCTGTCCTTTCCCTAGGCTCCAACCCTGGAGCCTGACACATGGAACAGCTCTGTCGGACATGACTGAGCAGACACAATGAGCGTAGCAAAGAATAGCTTATTTGCTACCCTCACCGCTACGACATAGGACTTCATAAATGCTACGTGCAGCAACTGATCATCTTGGGTGCAAGTACGGCGCCACCAGCGCTCTACCCGCCTCCCCTCACACTTCAAACATCCCAGGTCCTCCGTAAACCATGGGGACCTGTAGAGCTGATGCGCTGGGAGCGGACGTCTATAAGCCACCTGATCGATGGCCTCAGCCAGGCATTCCACAAGGCCTCCATATGTCTTGGACTCCGATCTCACCACTATCATCCATACGTTTGTCACCTCGTGCCTGGACCGCTGTAATGCGCTCTACGTGGGGCTGCCCATGGTGATGGTCCGGAAGCTGCAGCTGATGCAGAATGTGGCAATCTGCCTCCTGACAGGGACACGCTGCACCTAGCACATTCAACCAGTGCTCCAAGCATTGCCCTGGCTGCCAATCGTGTTCCCGGCCTGATTCAAGGTGATGTTTTTGACCTATAAAACCCTACACGGCCTGGGTCCCACTTACCTAAGGGACTGCTTCACTTCCTGGGCCCCGGGACGTCCCCTGCAGTCAACTGCGGGTGTCCTCCTCTAGGTCCCGCATTTTCAGCGGGTCCGGATGGACAGGAGGGTGTTCTCGGCATCCGCCCCGTTGCTGTGGAATGCTTTTCTGGTGGAGCTTTGCCTTAGCCCGGATCTCCTCACATTCTGCCGGCCTTGTAAGACCTGTTTTCCGCCAGGCGTTTGGCAGATGTGAGGATGGGATCGGTTAATTGGTGGTGGGTTGGGTATATTTATTATGCAGACCTAGGTATGCGAGATGAATAGTTTGTCTATTTATGATTTTTTGAATTTATGATTTTTTATTGTATTTAATGGGTTTTTTATTGTTTTTTTGTAAGCCACCTTTGAGTCTCCTTTGGGAGAGAGGGGTGGGGTAAAAATGAATTTATAAATAAATACTTTATCATAAACCCCAACTGCTGAAATGCAGGAGAGACTGATTAGGGGCATCAGCCACTAATTATGCATAAGTGCCTGAAATTGCTCCCTTCTGCCATAGCGAATTTATTTTTTATTTTTTTGCAATGGTATGAAGGGTTTTGGATGTTCCAGTTTTCACCTGGCTTTATTTTAGCTTTTTTGTTTCTCCCATTTTGGTCACCTCATTCATAGAAAGGTTTTGGGCTATTTCATCATCTAAATTAAGAACATAAGTAGTGCCATACTGAGTCAGACCAATCCTGTCCTCCAACAGTGGCCAATCTTGATCCATAGGTTAATTATGTGTTGAGTGAAAAAGTACTTTCTTTTGTTTGTTTTAAATCTGTTGGCAGCTAGTTTTATGGAGTGTCCCCTAATTATAGTACTTATTTGAGAGGGTAAATAACCGTTCCCTATCTACTCATTCCACACCTCTCAAGATTTTATAAAACGCTATCATGTCCCCACTTGGTCTTCTTTTCTCTAAGCTGAAGAGACCCAGCTTGTCAAGTCTCTCTTTGTATGGATGCCATTGCATACCCCTTATCATTCTCGTTGCCCTTCTCTGTACCTTTTCTAGTTCAGCTATGTCTTTTTTGAGATGGGGTGACCAGAACTGTACACAATATTTCTGGTGCAGCCACACCATTGATTTTTATAGAGGCATTATGACAGCCTCAGTTTTATTCTCTATCCCTTTGTGAATAACTCTGAACATTCTGTTTGCTTTTTTGACTGCTGCTGCAAACTGGACTGAGGATTTCAGTGTATTGTCCACAATCACTCCCAGATCCTTTTCCTGAGTGGTAACTCCTAGGTTAGTACCCAGCATTGTGTACTCATAGTAAGATCCTGTTGCAGTTCTTCCCAGTCTGCTCGTGTTTTAACTACCTTGAATAACTTGGTGTCATCTGCAAATTTGATCATCTCACTCTTAATGCCCTTTCCAGATAATTAATGAATACATTAAACAGCACCAATCCCAATACAGATCCCTGGGGCACACCACTTTTTATATCTCTCCATTGTGAAAACTGACCTTTGCATCCTATCCTTTAACTAATTACCAATCCATAGTAAGACACTACCTCCTATCCCATGACTTTTTAATGTTCTCAAGAGTCTTTTATGTGGGATGTTATCAAATGCTTTCTGGAAATCCAGATACACTATATCTACCGGTCTCCCTTGTCCACATGCTTATTTACACCCTCAAAGAATTCCAACAGATTAGTGAAGCATGACTTACCTTTGCTAAATCCATGTTGACTTTTCCCCATTAAGCCATGTTTATCAAAATGCCTAGCGATTCTTCAAGCAAATTTTCTTCAAGCAAAACTTAGGCCCTTTTCACATGAGAAGCCCCCACCCATCTCCATGCAGTTTTGCTACATGGATATGGATGGAGGTGCCCATGTGAATGCCACGGGGCATGTTTGTTCCCGCGCTACACTCACCTCCACCCATCACCCACGCTTGGAGTAATGGGATTCGATGCTCCGTGGGTGGAGATGGGTGTGCACCCGTGGGAACGGGCGCACACCCTCCTCCACCCACCGCGGCTTCACACCCATCCTGCCACCCACCACGATCCGTTTTAAAACGGCCTCAGGCAGCTACAGCCATGGGGCTCTTGTGAGTGTAGCTGTGTCACCTTCAGAGCAGAAGACAGAAAAACGTCCTAATTCCCAAACTCTTGTACATCAAAGTTTATGCAGCTGTGATGTGGTTAAATGAGTTGGTTACTTTCTTTAATGGAACCTACTCCTAATGATTAAATGTTGGGCTCCAGGAGAGACCTCCAACTTCCCATTTTGAAGTCCTTCTCTGGTGTCCTTTTTAAAGGCCCTCTTAGATGCCAGTAAAAATGAGAGGGAAATACCAATCAAATAAACAAGGGGTTGTAGTTCTGTCTTCCTCCATCTGGATCCAAATGTGCGACTTCATGGTGAGATGTTATTCTAAACTGGCATAGTTCTCATGAGTAAGAATCTGTGGACAAAGGCTGAAGGAAGTTCTGTTCAGCACTCAGCTGGTCAGTAGCAAGGATGGTTACTCTTAATTAGTCCTATGAGACATGAGAAACATGCTGTCAGCTCCCCACTATTTATCCTAGACGAACAGACTCTGCTGAATGCTTTGTCCTGCACTCGAGGGCATAATTGTTACCTTTTTCATCCTGCTCTTTGTTGCTAATCGGCAGGACTGTGTGTTTTGATCTAGGCATTATGCCTTTATCTGGCTATTATTAAAGTTTCTGCTTTTAGGTTTAAGCAACAATGAATACCTATTAAAACCAGAAATATAATCCACCTAGGTCTTGTTTTCCATGCATTGACCCATCAGCTTTTTGCTGCTTTTAGGCAATTTCCCACTGGAGAGTAGGGCAGGGCAGATGGCCAGAGGCATGTGATCAAGAGCAGTAGCAAAAGCAGTAGATGAAGTGAGGCTCTATAGCCTTGAATTTATTTGTCAGACAATGTGCTTTCCACATTTTTTTATCGTCAAATTAATATGAAGAGCTATAAATTTAACTAACTAATTTTATAAGCCTTGTTTTCAAAGTCCTTTCCCATAGCTAAAGAGATTTATTGCTAGTTCCTGCTCCACATGCACCTCCTGAAAAATAAAGGCATAGCAGTTCATGGCCGAGTGAATTATCCTCCACCAAAATTATCGGAGATACTTTTCATAGTGATTGTGAGATTAAATGTTGCATACTTTATAGGCCATGGAAATTGTTGCTCCATTTGACATAGTACTAGACAGGAATTTTGCTTCAGGATACCAGACAACTATAACATTTGTCACTGTTTTATCAATTTATCCTATGAAGGAGTGATAAACCATAAAATCTGGTAGAATTGGTTATGGGCCTTCTACACATTTTTATTTAATAAACCCATGCATTCTGCTGGGGAAAACTGGCTGGAATTACAAACCACATGTAATCAGGAATTTTTCTGCTTGGGGAAAAAAGATTCAAACGATCCAAGAAAAAGTAAGAAAATTATACCTTTCTGGTACATACCTTATATGACTTTCTGATGTTGCTTAATCCAGTAACCAAACAAAATGATCTAGGTGTTATGTATTTTGTGTTTATCTAAAGTAATCCACTGGTAATCGGAGGATTACCAGTGCAACCAGAACTCTGGTTGCGTCATTTTGTTGAATTAGTATCCTAATGCAAATTCTATTCCAGTTATCACAAGGGTCTCCGATTTCCTCCCAGAACTTTGTGTGGTTTGTCAAATTGTCAGAGTTCAGAGCATTCTCAAAGGCAGAAATCAATTTCTTGTTTCCTTAAACTAAAATCGCCTCCAAACCCTACAATTTCTGCATAGAAGAATTACTACATGATGACAATTATATGAGAATACCACAACAAGTAGAAAAGAAACATCATCAGTTCTTCAGTACAAGAAACTGGTATTCATATTCACTCTGGCAAAGAAGACTTGTATAATTTTCCCTACTTATGAAAAACAGGGACTTCTAGGAAAGCACACTCTCCTGGCCAGCAAAGGTCACTTTTAGTCTTTAGGTGCCTCTACTATATAAACCACCCTGTATTTCCTAGGGTGTTTTCAGGGGTAGAAAGTACTTCAGTTGAGATCAATTTGGGTTAGCATCTCTCAGAGTCCGTGTTTGATATGGCTCACATGAATGGAGGACTATCATCTGGAATCTGGTGATCATAGTTGAGGTACCATTTTCTTTGGCGTGGAGAGAGAGAGAGAGAGAGCAGCAGGCGTAACCATACCACGTGGCAGGAACAATCTTCTAGGTCCCAAGCTGCTGGCTGGCCAGCCAGCAACTGGCCCAATATGCAGGTTGACCTGGACTTCAAGAGAGCTACATGATCAGTTCCGTGCTCACTTCAGCACCCTGGTGGAGGGAATCTGTTATATGTTGCTCTTTGCTCAGGGGTTTTATGACACCTAGCCACAAGTCATGTTCCTCCCAAGAGCGTAGGTATAATAGAGACAGGTGGTGCAGTGACATTGGGGATTTTTGTTTGTTAGGTTTGGCACTCGCAATATGTGGATGAGTGGAACACACACACACAAACAGTATAGTTACGGTGTCCTTTGTTAAAGCCCTGTGTTTATTCTACAGGTTTCATTCTGAACCTCAGAGCCATCTCCGAACATTAGTTGTGCTGTCAGGTCAATTATTTCTGAGCAGCAATGACCTGCCATGGTCAGTACCACGGTTTCAAGGATATTGGATCACAGGGACAGCAAACATTCTGAAGCAGGCGATATTTGCATGTGTGTGTATTAATCATAAAGTGGATTCATAGATATTTTTGTTACTTTGCTGGCCCTTTTGTTAGCAGATTAGCCAGAGGAAGAGAATAATGGCTGATCTTAGAGTGTTTTAATGAGTTAATGTAATGAGTTAATTTAATTCCTTGTGAACACATGAATAGGGCCACAACTGATGACATTAATTGTAAGCTTGATTCTGAATGGTGTCATAATAAATCCATCTCAGTATGAAGCTTTTGTAGTATTCCAGGTTCGTATGTCTGTTCCCCTATATCGATGGAGACAAAGTATTTCAAATAATATTTTTTATTGGACCAATGTGTGTTGGTGAGAATATGCAGGCTTTCAGGCCACACAGAGTCCTTCCTCATGCAGGAAGTGTAGTGTAGCAGGTCAGAAATATATAAACTGACTAAATGCAGGACAGGTTTATATGAGGAGGCATGCCAGTGACTTGGATGGGAGTGGATAGGACAAAGTAACTAAAGAGGAGGTTGAAGATGTGGAGAGAGAGATGCTAGACATTTTAAAACAAAGCTGTAAAAATATATGGATGTCCGAGATGAAGAAACAATAGCTGATAGTAAAATGATGGGGTCCAGATTCCTTTGGTCACACAGGTTCTCAGCATTGGGATACTCTTGGATCTATTGCTGTGTCAGGATTGTCAGATGGTTGTGCTTTTCACCAACTCTGTGTGATGGAGCGCTCACCAACTTCAGTGGTGTGAAGGCTGCAACCAGTTTTTAAAAATCAGATTCCGATCTGGCCATAGTCATTCATGCCTTCATAACTTCAAGGGTAGACTAAGCATGGGGCTGACCTCAAAGACTGGAAGCTGCAGATGGTGATGATGGCCCATCTTCTGCCCAGAGTAGGTCACCAGGAGCACATAACACTAGTGCTCCAGAATCTACACTGGCTACCGATAGCTTTCCAAACATGATTCAGGGTGCTGGTTCTGGCCTAAACGGCTTAGGTCCCAAATATCTGAAAGATTGCCTCATCCCCTCATGTCCCGTTGCAGCCTCTGAGGTCAGTTGGGAGTGACCTCTTTGCAGGTGCCACCTGCCCATCAGATTTCCACAACAAGAGCATGCAGAACAAGAGCCACGCGTTCTCGGTGGCTGTCCCACAATTATGAAACTCCCTCTCCTTGATTATTTTTTTTTTGTCTAAGCCCAAGCCTGCTCATTTTCTGGAGACTACGAAAGACCTTTTTGTTTGGCAAGGCATTTGGTAGGCAGGGCAAGGGTTGAATGAGGAGGCATTAGGGGGTCGGGTGGGAGGTTAAGATAATTTTATACGTTTTTATATGTTGTAAGCTGTCCTGAACCTTAGGGGAAGGGTGGGGTATACATTTTGAATGAATGAATAAATACAGAGAGAGGACAAGACTAAAGCAAACATATAGGTAATGGTGTCGTACAAAACAGCTTATTGGATCTAGATAATTTGCATATGAAAGGAACTGTTCACACCAATAACACAAAGGTTGAGTATAGCTGACAGGGCCTGTCGGTTACTACAGATTTGTATAAGGTCTTGGTTGAATCCTTCGTTTTTACTATCTTAGTAGTAGTAGTATTTATATAGCACCAGCGATGTACCTGGCGCTTACAAAGAATAAGATAGGCACAGTCCCTGCTCAAGAGCTTACAATCTAAAGACGGGGAGGGGAGACAGGGAAGGGGAAGACAGAGGGAGAGACAAGGGATGCGACATTCATGAGGATGTGAGAGCTCAGGTACAACGTTCTTGGCTTGGTTGCAGTAAATTGGAGTTTGCAGATAACAGGTGCTTAGCAGGAGTTCGGAAGGGCGGAGCAGAAGAGGTGAGGTTTGAGGGAGGGACTTGAAGGCGTGGAGGGTGGGGGCAAGGCAGACAAGGGCAGGGAGGGAGTTCCAGGCGTGTGGGGCAGCGAGGGAGAAGGGATTTTAGTTCCCACCTAAGTCATTGCCATGCCTCCTCATATATACCTGTCCTGCATTTGCTGTTTTTATATTTCTGACTGGCTACGCTACATGCCTGAGGAAGGGCACAGTGTGGCCCAAAAGTTTGCATATTCTCGCCATCGAAAGATTGTCCAATAAAAGAGATCATTTGAACTACTTTGTTTCCATCCCTTACATTTGGGACCAATATGACAACCATGCTCGCCCCTATTTCAGTGAATTTTTTGGCTCTCTTTTGTATTCATAACATAGTCTTCATTACTACAGTTTTCACTCTGGTCCCCTGTAATGCTTCCTTTTTAACATATCACATTCTGTCAAGCTTTCACTACAATTGCCTCTCTAAAAGAGCTATGAGGATAATAAAAGCTATGAAGACAGAGGATGGCTGAAAGTTTTTTGTTGTAACACCTTTGATACGATACATTCTAGGATAATGAGACTCCTTTACTCATCAAAAGCCAACACTTTAAAATGAAATGTATTGGTATCAGTTGAGTAAATATACGTTATTCAGTGGGTGATCTAATGTTTCCTTTGAAAACCGCTTTCATCTTTGACTTTTTTTTTCTGTACATGGAGAACGTACATTAGAGTAATGGTTTAAGGTTTTAAATATATCCATCTCTTGTGGTGATGTACCCTAAAGGTAGCTATGTCATAATCATGTTGCCCCTTCTTTGATATGTTCATTGTTGTGTTATAATAAGAAAAAAAATCAATAAAAATATATATTTTTTAAAATGATTGTGTGTGTGAGAGCTGAGTTATCTCTGTATCAGCAAAATAAAACTGGACCCAATTTGTAGTGTGAGAAGATCGTTTCATTCTAATTTTCTAAGGTTATCACAAAATTCTTGAAATATAGCCTATTACTGCAGGTCTAATTTCTAGCCTGCTCAGTTCCTACTTCATGTATTTTTAATATGAGCCAAACAAAAAATAAATTAGTTTTTTGGAGGAACCCAACTATATTTCAAAGTACCCAAGTGAGCCTTTTGTAGCAGGGATCATGCTATTTAATTGCAGATGAGATTGTCTCAAAATTGTGTCTTTTTCAGGATTTGCAGATTAATTTGTTGGTGGTGGGGTGCTGGGTTCACAACTTAATAAAACAAAATAGCCCACTGCAGATGATTAGTCTTGCATTTTATATTTGCTGTTGATTCTCAAGTTTAAGTTACAACTGGCTATATCTTGCTGCTCTGTATATTCTAGTCAGACAAATGTAATGACTTAAAATTCATTACCAATTTATAGTACCTTTATTGTAAGAGGAATCAATGTGATAGCCTAAAAAAAACCCAAACAAAACATTACACTGCTACTGTGATTTAACACAGGCTTTTGATTTTCAAGGTTATTGCCTTGAATTTTTTTTTATAAAGATAAGTGGAGAAAGATTCAAATCAGAGTTGGTTCATCATGCTTCCAAAAGCCTAGATGCTCAGAAGATGGAATAGAAAAGGAATATTATAAATCAGCAAAATAATGGTTGATCTCTTTGTTACCATCAGGGCTACTGACATAATCAAATAGGAAACCTCCATAAAAATAAACAGCAGTCAAGGAAGAAAAATACTATATTGTCTTGATATAGATTTTTTCCTGTTTATTCTCAGAGAGTCAGGCCCCTCTCCCAAACTTGTGCCCATCAACTATCCCTGACAACTTCATCATTTTATGAGCTTTGTATATAGGGACAAATTCTGCCCTGTACAATCACTGAAAGGTATTGAAGGCAACGACTTCCTCAAAAGTAAACTCCTTTCCCAAGTAAGGCATCTTTTGCTGCTCGGGGTCAAGTATGATTCAGTGGGAAGTTATTAAAAGTATTTTTTTTCTTGAGTTCTTTTCAGGGCTGCTTTGTTCATATTCTATAGGGTGTACTTTAAAAAACATGATAGGGTTTAACTAAAATCTCGCAAGGAGCTCCATATGGGCAAAGCCACGCTAACATGAATTGGATCTTGTGTGAGTGCAGGCATCCACCTGCATGGTGCTAGTTACAGATTCCTGGTCTCAAGTTTGAGTGTAGCGTAGCATGACAAATATTTACCTCATTCTAGTAAACACACCTTGTTCATTAGCAATAAACACACAGTCTAAATCCTACTAAGTTTCATTTGCCTCTAAGAAATAATTAAAACGTAGCTTTATGTTCCAGAAAAAATTAGTGACTTAACAAAAGAGTTGTTCCCTGCATACCGAAGGAATGCGTTTTAAAGCCCCTCAGATTTAGGGCCAGAGCCTGCAAAAAACTTTAAACAGTATTCTCAGTAACATCAATGGGATCATTTTGTGTGATAATTTTGTGTGTGTGTGTGTGTGTGTGTGTGTGTGAGAATGGAGCTTTATTTCAAGAAAGAGAAAAGCATGTGAAGAAGTATATCAGCAACAGATGCTGTTAGGCATGAGGCCTGCTGTGCAGGAGTTGTGGGCAAGAACTTGTGGGGTCTTAGTAGTCAGAAGATCAATCCAAGAACCGTGTCCAGTCAGGGTCCAAAAGCCAAGAAGAGCAGTATATGGCCAGCAGCAGAAGAACAGTATAAGGCCAGCAGTCTGTCTGTAGCTATTAGGTTGCTCTGACCAAAGCCTCATAGTTGACCCAAGAAGGTTTATACCTGGTGATAGCCAAATAGGAGAAGGGTGGTTCTGAGTCAATCAGAGGATGTTCTAGGATGGTCTATGTGATTGGGCAGCCAGAAGTTCCCCCAACTGCGGGAACATGAAGCTGTGGTTGAGTCTCTGTTTTCTAACCTCAGGGACCTGGGTGCAGAGGCCGCTAGGGCAAGAAGACATCTGTCAGGGCTAAGTCTAACTATATTACATGCCATAGATTTTGCACGTAGTTGGAAGGCTGTCTGATATTTCTGATACACAGATGACAGTGCTATAGTAGTAAGTAGACTATTGAAACTGGTATTTAAAATTAAACCATGTATTTTTAAATATATCATTATTGACCGATTTGAATTGGAAAATCTATACACACACTCACACATATGGATAGTTAATGCCCCCTGCTATAATTCACAGGAAAAAGATTTCTGAGGAGGAAAATTGAGTGAGGATCCCTTCACAAAAAGTTTTCCTTCGTGGACATCAACAATTTGCTACACTTTTCCTAGAAGAATCAGTGAAGCATACCTTCACACTACTAGGGCCTTTTTACAGATGGAGGTGGGTGGGGGGATGAGTGTTTTGCTGCAGTGGGTGTAGGTGAGTGTGTGTTTACACCGACATACACCCACCTCCATTCATCTCCACCTACGGAACCTCCTCCAGTTTTCTGGAGGCCTCCGTGGGTAGAGATGGATGGAGATGGGTGTTGCGCAGGAGCACGCACACCTCCCAATCCCGCTCGGTGTTCACATGGACAAACACTGAGCGGACACCCATCCCCCCACCCACCGCCGGCTGTATACATGGACACCTGTTCACCTGGGGCGGGGGCTGTCCCTGTAAAAACGGCCCGAGACAGAATTGGAAGGAATGCCAAGGCCATCCATCTCTGCAAAAACTTTATGCCCTCTGCAGGATTCCGACAGTAATATTATAGAGCCACATTCATAGCTGTATAGTTAATGCGATAGCAAACTCTCATTGAACTGTGCCTATGCTGTTCAGTGGGGGTCAGTAGAGCAAAAACTTCCGGTTGGCGACCATTCTAGCTTTCCTTCAGCAACGCATGTGTTCTGTGATTACAAACAATGAAGGTGAGTCCAGGGGCGGATCACGGGGAGGGGGGATTTAAGGAGGGATCCCCATCCCTCACCTGCCTCTGCCTGCTAGTAATATAATAGACCACGTGTTCGTCTTCAAGTGACTCCTCCCAGACCATTTTTACACGGTTCCGCCGGGTGGTGAGTCTGTGGGCGTGCCGTTCTTCTAGGGTGTTGAATCAGAGATAGGTGCTTTTAATTGTGTGCACACTTGTGCACAGGTATTTTAATCGTTTTTGGGGGGGCAGTGGGGCACAGAGGAGGCTTAGTAGGGCAGTGCACATGGCGCCCTTGGGCTGGCATCACCACTGCATGCTGGGTACGTGGGTGGGGTGAGCACACAGCTGAGCACGCATTCTCACTCACCCCCCACTCATCCGCACCCACAGAGCAACCGCCGTTTCCCCAGGTTGCTTTGTGCATGGGGGCGAGTGGGGGGTGAGTGGGTGGGAATAGGTGTTAGGCGTGTGCGTGCACACCTCCACTCACAGCGTGCGTGCGTGCTGCATCGTTCACACAGGGCTCCCCCACCCATGAACACACACAAATCTGCGTGTTCATGGGTGGGAGAGGCCCGTGTAAAAAGAGCCACATTCTCACAACTGTCTGTCTTATACTATCTTAGGTAGGAATTTAAGATGTAAAGCAATATCTATGCAGTTTTTCCAAGATAAAAATAGGGTTCTGAGATTATTATGGCTGCTATTTCACCAACTCTTCTTAATGAAGTTATTGCTACAAGAATACTGTCTTTAACCCCCCCACCCCATAACCAGTTCATTTGCGCCCCGCCCATATAATCAGTTCACACTGCCCAGGGGGTGCAAATGAACTGGTTATGGGGTGGGGGCAGCATGAATTGATTATGGGGGCACAACTAAACTAGTCATATCTCTCTCTCTCTTCATGGCATAATGCGCTTAATAGGTTGACTGCATTTTGGGTGTCTTGTGTGTTTGATAGCAGCACTGCAGGCCTGCCGAGCCGGGCGGTGCTCCTAGGCCTGTCGGCGGGACACAAAGAGGGGGGCCCATCTTGCCTTCTTGGAATGGGGCTTATTGCACCCAAGCTACGCCCCTGGTCTAGTGTGCATGACTGATCAATTTGAATGAGTGTGTGAGGTGAGAGCATGTGTGTACTGTGTCTGAATGATTGTGAGTGTGATCAGTTAGAATGAGTGGGTGTGTGAGAGGTGAGAACATGTGTGAATGCCTTTGGTTTCAGAAGCTTGTTAAGGTGGCATTACAAATTATACTCAAACGTTAACATGACAGTAAATTGTACGCTAAGGTAACTTTATTAAATATCAGACCAATCTATACATTTTTTTTTCTCTTCATTAATAAGATTTTTTTTTTACTTAATTGAAATTAAAACTGTATACATTCCTCATCACGTATAAGTATTGTTCAGTCACCATAGCACACATAAGCAGCTTAATTTCAGTTGTCATAATTTTTTTAAATTAATGAATGAGAAAAGAAAAATGTATAGATTGGACTGATATTTAATAGTTACCTTAACGTACAATTTACTGTCATGTTAACGTTTGAGTATAATTTGTAATGCCGCCTTAACGAGCTTCTTAAACCAAAGGCTTTTTGTCTAGGTATATTATTTGTGCTGAATCTGCTCTCATTTGCACCTCTTTAGTTCAGGATTAGCTAAGTCTACTAAACTAAATGAAAATTACATCAGTGATAAAATGTGGAAAAGGGCAAGTTACATCAAATTCTAGAATATTTGCTTATCTGTAAGCAAAATCAAGAAGGAATCAAAATTGTGTTGGAAGAGTTTGTTTATGAGCAAAGAAGGAATCAAAATTGTGTTGGAAGAGTTTGTTTATGAGCATCATAATATGCAGACCTCAACAATTTTTTTTCTAGGAAGAGAAAGGGAACAACATATAAAGTATCCACATAGAAAACTGATCACAGTCCTGTAGACACTTACTCTGGAGTAGTCCTTTTGAATGTAGTGAGGCTACTCTTGAGTAAGCGGTTTTTGGATTGCAATCTAAAGTCTTTTAACATGATTTAAGTGGTACAGTTTATTGAAAATTTGGGATACTTTAAACATTTTTAAGGCAAAAGATTGTCTCCTCACTCTTCTGCTTTTATTTTGCTGCTGTTGAAACAGAAATTTCATTTTCAATCTTGTCACAGGGTGTTTTGAAATGAGCAAGGCAACGTGGGAGAATCTTTGGCTGCTGAGTGGCACAGCCGTGGAGCTCCACTCAGGTGGAGGGATTCAAAGAGGTGGCTACCCCAGCCACGGAGGGAAGCCACTACGCACTTCCCCTGCCATGGGGGAGGGGAAAATGCGCCAGGCTGCCCTTTGCAATTGACATGTTGGGGAACCCAGACTTGCAAAGGCGTTGTCCCTTCTGACAGCGCCTGTGAGGGGTGGACTGGTCTGGTGTGGCTGGCCGTCCCAGTTCATACGGGCAGAGTCTCTGTGGCTGCCCAATGCCATGGAGCTATTTGGCTTGCCCTGCACGGAGCACTCTGGATTCCTTGGCAGTGCTCTGTGCATGGCCATGAGTGGGTGCTCTGTGACTTATAGGAGTGTGCATCCCCCTGCTCCACCTTCAGATGGGTGGTTGAATCCATGGCTTCTGGGTGGCCATGCGTGGTATCATCTCATCTAAAAACATCCATAGTGTTGGGCTGTAAACTCCTTAGAGCAGGGACAGTACTTTAGTTATTGTTTGTAAAATACCTAGTACAGTGAGGTCCAGTTTTGTTTTGAGTCCTCTGTTGCTACAGCAAAATAATAATAATAATAATGGTATGTTTTTTTTTAAAACAAAACAAAAACAGAAAAAAGATTGAAAAATGCAAGGGAAATTGGCTGTGATTAATTTATTAAAAATATAATGTAGTTGAGCAAGGAAGTTAAAGTGGGTTGTTTAGGGACACCTAAGGAGTCAGTGGCAAACTGGAAATTATACCTAGACTTTAGCTTCTGATCTCCTGCTTCTAAGCACAGGAGAATAGTGTTGGTGTGATACTTTTTTTAAGAAAAAAGTTTCTTGATGAGCACCTTGATTGTCCACTTGCTTTGCATCAGTGCTAAGGACCTACTGCCAGCAGGAAGCAGGTAGAGAATCATATGCAAAAAGGTAATTTTTAAAGTGAAATATGCCACCCTGTTCTAGTAATATGCTTATTTTAGCAATATATGTGAATAGTTGGGAAAACTTTTATTTTGGCAAATTATCACTTCCCTGCATTAACTAGTGAATAATCCACAACAAACTCTTAGATGGTGTTATAGTTAACGCAGTGCACTGCCAGCTGTAATGCCAGAGTTATTTTAGGAAAGGAAATTGCAAATTTAACAGAGAATTATTTTCATTGTTTGAAAGCTGGAGATAAATACAGCAATTTTTGATGAGTGTTCTGACCTTCATATCTTAACGTTCTGTAGAAAACAAACTGAGTTCATACCACCGACATGTAATGGATCATGAGGTGTTGGCCCTTAACATTTTATTTGACCTTTAACATAATGTCCTGGTTCTAAAGTAACTATTATTTATATCAAATTGGGTGCCATATATATCCCTATATTCACATGTATTTATTTTTTGAAAACCCATAATTTGGGAACCTCTGTCCTATTGACTTCAGTAGGTGTTGTGCACGTTTAAATACCCTTCCTGAATGTTTTTCTGAATTAGGATGATAGTGTTTGCTACCAAATGTGTTCATTATAGTAAGAAGTGTATTCATTATAGTAAGAAGTGGTTTTTCAAATCCATCTTTCAAAACAAAAGTTGGGCACAAGTCCTCAAAGTGCTGGGCCGCTGAGGTGAATGGGCTGTGGGCTTGATAGCTATTAGCCATTCTTTTCCCTTTAAACCAAAGGCATGCAATAGACATAATACACACCTGTATTCTGCCAACATACCACAACATACTAATACACTTTTAGCACATGCCTTTTAAAAAAAGGTACCCTCTTGGAAGTGTATCTATGTTTTACAAGGTAGTTTAGTACAGGATATGCATGATCATTGGCCTGGGACAATTTGGAAAACAATTTTTGCATAACGGTGTGGTGATATATTTAAGAAAATCTCTTATCTCCATCTTCTCTTGAAAGCAAATATGCTTTAAGTAAAAGAAAGAGAGAGAGATTGCATTTAAGGAAGCTGTCTTGCACGTATTTATTTATTTATAAAAGCTTGATACCCCGCCTCTCCTGACACAGCACTCAGGAGGACGACTTACAATAACATTAAAACATATAAAACAATTAATTACGAGGAGGATTAAGAAGAAAAATTCCCCCCCAACCCACTCCCCCCCATTCTTCATCCATCTTCCCAGTCAAACGCCAGGCGGAACAGCCAGGTCTTACAACTACGTAGGAAAGAGGGAAGGTCCGGGGCTAATCGGGCCTCCACTGGAAGGGAGTTCCACTTGACAGACAGAACAAGGCATTATCAAACAAACAAACATCCGGAAGAACTATTAAGTCTTGCAATGTTTAAATAAAATGAATTGAAAACTCCATCCACTAGCCTGATCATGAACCAAAAATCAGCAACTAGGGATATTTTCAGATGTGACAGTACCACGGGTGGCCATGCTTTGACTCGCATAGCCACCCACGGTGCCGTCGAATCTGATACAGCCCGCCAGATGTTTCCCTGGGCCACGGCAGTTTTTAGCCCAGTCTGTGACTTGGACCCATTGCCAAGTCACAGTGCCTGCGCATACTCCTCTGGGTCCCTCCTCCCCCAATCAGCTGTTTGTTGGGGTGGGGAAAGGGGTTTGTGTTCCTCTGGGGTCCCCCTCTCCTGATCAGCCCAGCTGGCTCCAGGCCATGCTGCCGTTGCTTACGGCCCCCCAGCAGTGCACCTCACATGGCAGGGCAAGCATGCCCCATCACACGAGTTGCTCTGCTTTGGGCAGCCTTACCCTAGCTGGGGTAAGGTTGCTCCGTGATGTGTCCTTGGAATTTTTGAGGACGTGCTCTGAAGCGGCCAGCTGCTCATTCTGCCCCAGGTCAGGGGGAACATCTGGCAGGCTCTGGGCACAAGAACCACTGCATCGAGTGGCTTGTTTGCCCAGGGACGAGTAAGGCTACCTAAAGCTTGGTAGCAACCCCCAGCCTGTCTCATCTGGCTGCACCCTGTATGGAAGCTGTTAGAAGGGTGAGCTGGAGTTGTTCTGTTCCCTTAATCCTGCCTGCCCTAATCAGTTAATTAATGAGGGCTGTGCTATAAAATGCCACAGCCCTGGATGGAATAGAGAAGGAGATAGAAAGGGAGTAGGAAGTGAGTGTGAACAGAAGAGTTGGGTTCCTTCAGGCCAATGAAGGGACTGAAAAGAAATCTGGAAAGAGGAACCATAAAGGGGTAGAACTGTTTCTAGCCTGCAGGCTATTGGGATCGAAAGTCTGTTTTGTGAACAATAAATTGAATGGTATGAATGTAAACTGAGTGAGTTTGGTGCCTTATTTTGGGTGACATGAGGCACCAACCTGGAAGGGCAAAAGTGAGCAAGCTGTGTACAGGGAGACATGCGAGTGCAGAGTATAATCTAGATCATAACACGCACTGGATAATCTGGTCTTTATTTATCAACAAAGCATTGTTTTCCAGTGAGTAGCTGATACATCCTTATCATACAGTCTAAAAGCTGAGACTTCAGCCTCATGGAAGCTTTGGATTTATGGCCTTTTTTAAACGGGCGCCCCCCCTCCCCCGCACACACATGGGTGAGTGGTGGTGGTACGTCCGTAGGAACACTGCGGGTCGCCGCCGGCAGTGTGGGGTGTGTGCCCGTGGGAACACTGCCAGCAGTGCCAGTGGGGGTGCGTGTAAGCTCCCGTACTCCACCTCCATCCACCCATGCACGGCGCAACCGGTGCCAGTGCCGGTTTCTCTGTGCATGGAGATGGGTGTGGGAACGGACGCACACCCACCTCTACCTGCTGCCAGCGCACACCCATCCCCCCACCCACTGCGGCCCGTTTGAAAAGGGCCTAACAGTATATACATTTTTTAAATGAGGCTTAATTTTAAATAACACAAGTTCAAAGTACAGATGCGCAAGGTGGCCAAATCTTGTAGTTGTGATTTCTGTTCTGGTTCACTTCCAGTGCCATTGTGGAGGCACTGGAGGCACAACCGCTTTGGGACCTGCTACAGTTGGTTATGAACCAAACAAGCAAGGGGGGTGCAGCTTCTGTATGTAGCCTGTGTATGTGTTAGGAGGTTTGTGTGTGTTTGTCCTTACGTTATGAAACTCCCTTCCCCTGGAGGTCTGTCTGAGCCCGAGCCTCAGCATTTTCCAGAGGCAGTGCAAAACGTTTCTTTTTTGCAAAGCATTTGGCAGATGGGGATAGGGGTTGAGGTGGGAGGGTTTAGGAGTGAGGATGGGGTTTTTAATGAGGTTTTTAAATAGAGTTTTATTGTATTTTTTTGGTGTATGCTTTTATGTAAGCCGCTCTGAGCCTTAGGGGAAAGGTGGAGTAATAATTTGAATAAATAATAAATATGTCTTTACGTATATATACTAAACAGTAAAGATCCTGATATCACTGAGGCCCTTTTTACATGAGACGCCCCCACCCATAAACTGCGTGGAGATGGGTGAAGGAGCCCATGGGAATGCTGCGGGGATGGGTGGGGGTGCATGTGCGCTCCCATGCTACACCCATCACCCACCCACAGAGCAATGGGCTCCAATGCCCGATGCTCCGTGGGTGGAGATGGGGGTCCTCCCATAAGAAAGGGTGCACCCCACACACCGTGACCACTCCCCCACCTACTGTGGCCCATTTAAAAAGGGCCTGAGTTTCAGAGCACCAGGCAAGGGAACCTCATGCCCTTGCTCCATCCCATCTGGTTCCCTGGGCACAGATCTGTTTGCAGCTGCCTGTGAAAGCAGGCTGAGCCTCTGAACCACAAAGTACTTAAAGATGACAAGTAACCCTAAATCAAAACAAACCATTCATATAGGCCACCATTGTTGGGACTAAGCTCCCCCTGACCAGCCCAACATACAATGAAACTTGAAAGATGCAATGCAAAACTACCTTTTATGTCCATATGGATGTGTATTTGGCACGTGAAACCTACTAACTGGTACTGTAGGTTTCTAGTGGCTTTTTTCATGGAGCATTCATGCCTATGACAGCTAAAAGACCAAGGAAGAAAGGATGGTTGTATAAATTGCATGGGATTGGCATTTTAAAGATTTGTGTCCAGTTACTTTGATTGGTAACCATTCATGCTTTTGTGGTGTCGCCCTTGCATGGTAAAATCTCACTGTACCCTTTTGGTAGTCCTATTGGGCTGCTCCTCAGAAAAACAGGGGACTGAGCAAAGATTGCATGCCATATTGTGGCCCAACCAACATACGTGTGTAGGGCACATTGTGTGTGTGTGGGGTGGGGTGGGGGTGGGGGCCAGGGATGGGAGAAGGCTGGTGCCTTCAGATGTCAAAAAAACCCATACAGAAAGCAGCTGGTGAACTTTTCAACTGCTGTGTTTACAGCTTACCATGTAGTAAAGCCATTGTTGTTAATTATTTATATAGTACATGCAATGTCTGGCATTGAACCCTGATGCTCTGAGGAGCTTGCAATCTAGGATAGACAAAGGAGGGAGACATGAAAAAGGGGAACATAGGGCGAGACAGAGATAGATACATTAAACAAGTTGAGAAGTTGTAGGTGAATGTGCTTAGCTTATCTCAAGAACCCCATTGCAACCCTTCCATGGACTTCCCTCCAGGGGAAACCAACTCGGCTGCTTTCTGGAAGTGATTTTTGGATATCGGGGAGCATCTGTGCGAGCAATACTGCGGGAGGACAAGCAATGTTGTGGGGCCATTATACCTTCTCTTACACATCTGGAAAAGAAGAAGTGAGGAACAGGATGAGTACTGGCTGTTCCAACTAGTAGACCAATTGGTGTAGGTATATCCTCCCATTGCAACAGAAGGAAAATTGATGGGCAGATTATAATTTGGAGAGTCGCAGTTTGATTTCTGGTCTGTGGCCCAAAATATAATTGCACCACCAGCTCAAGTGCATTTAGGATATTGACTAACAATGCACTGTCCAATATATAAGATTCATGGTAAAGGCATAAAGGACTCTGATTTAGCGCTTGAGCAAGAGTTTCTTGCAGCCCTAAACCATGTTCTGATGAAAAGTTAATTCAGTGTAGTTTTGCATTATTTCAGTTTTGCTCATGAAGTGTTCACACACAGAGCTAAACCAGTGTTATTCAGGAGCAGGAAGAGAAGTACATTAGGCATACATATTCCCCATTGTTTTGCATTTTGAAGTAGCTGCTTGTGTAAACACTTTATCTTCATGTGGGTGGTGATTACTGTTTGGTGAACTTTACATCTCAGGTGGGGTGGGAGGAAATTGATGTAGTACTGCTTCAGTTTACACTGTCTGAATACTTTTGAAGTGGAGTAGTTACTTCAGTTTAATTAAATCAAAGTAGTATTTGTTGCTGTCTGGGATCACAGAATTATATTTTAAGTTTCAAAACAGTGTCTCACAGGGGAAAAAAAAGTTTGGGAACCTCTGACTTAAAAACTATAATTTCTTTGTTGTCTTCGGTCTCTGATTTCACTTTCTGTCCTGCCTCTGAAAACTAAATCTGTAATAATTAATTTTATTTATTTATTTCTTGACATTTCTATGCCACCCCCTCATGTCCACGGCATCTCGGGGTGGCTAACAATGCAGTAAAACAATAAAATACATTAAAACCGACATCAGTTTAAAAATAATTTTAAAACCCCCAACCCAATAACTGTGGGTAAATTTTGCATGGCCATTTGTATTTCCCCACTGCATTCACCTATGCTGTCCCTCTTTGCTTGATAATTTTTTCTTACATAAAACTACAGAAGTATAGAATATGGAGAGGGCCATTGGATAGTGTACCTGTGTTTCTTTCAACCTTTCTTTCTAGAATCACATAACCCACATCCAAGGGATAATCTTTTTGCCAGGGAAGAGTACAAGGGCAGCACCAGAAAAAAATATTTGGGGGGGCACTGAAGGGCAAAGTGCATTTCTGGGTGGGCGAGTTTTGTCTCGCATGTTAGATTTCTGAAAGAGAAATAAACAGTATATTTCACATTAACACTCCCATCCTAATTTCTAAACATGTCTGAAGTAAGTCCTATTGATTTTGAGGAAGCTAACTTAAGTAATATAATTTAAAGCAAGTATTAACCAACCAAATTTAAATTACAATAAGGAAAAAGGCCTTCAAACAAGCTAAAGTCTGTCAGTACACAAACATTTCCTTGATGTACAAATTAAATAGACTGTGAACACACTGATGCATTTCTTATACAGAAAACACAATTATGTTTGAAGTAGTAAGTGCAGGAGGAACCAGGAATGCAAAAAGTCACTCAGAGGAAACTAACAAACCACAGCTCCTGGGCCATGCGCAACTAGGGAATAAGGATCTGGTTAACTGGAGGACTGGTAGTCAAGGAGAGAGAAGGGACCAGGGAGAACGGAGGAGACTGATGTGTGTACTTTGCATTGTGAGGCAAAGTATGTATTCTGGGATTGTGTTTTTCAATTAGATGTAAGAGTTCAAGAACATTCCCCCTGTTATCACTTTTCTCACTTTCCTAATGTTCATGCTGAGCCACTTTTTTGTGTAGTGGTGAACAGAAGATTTTCCGCAAGAGTGGCTACGTAATGTCTATTTTCTATTATAAGTTCTTTATGAGCATCACTTAATTGTGCTAAAACTGAGCCTCCTATTTTCTGCTTGTATCTATAACTCTCCCATGCCACCATGCAGTCTTTGTGGGCTGTACTTCTTTTATGTAGCTTCAGTCTTGAATCATTATTGGTCACCTTTTTCCAGTTGTTGTACCCTTTATAAGTAAATGTTTTTTCACCACTATTGGCATCTTTTCCAGTGAAATGGTGACAAGCAAAGCAAAACACAGCATTTTGCATTACGCTATATTCCAACCAGGGATAGAGTTTGTACCATACTGAGTTGAAATGTTGCCATGAGTTGGCATATTTTGTTGACGGAAAACTTTTGAGCACTGGCTGCACTGAAGTTTCTACTTTTTTATCTTATATTAACTATAATATGTTGTACATTGCAGTTTAGGTTTTACTTGTTTTGACCACTTGTAGTTTCTGGGGGGCTTGGGCCCTAGCCCTGGATGTTTTGGGGAACTAGCAAAGCCCCTGCTTACAGTGGGTTACACGCTTACAGGCGGGGTGGGTTATAGTTCGTTTATTTATTTATTTAGTCACATTTATTAGCCGCCCCCTCATGCCTACGGCATCTCAGGGCGGCTTAAAACAAATAAAAACAACAATATCATAAAAATCATCCAATTGTAAAACATCTTAAAACAACCCCACCCATCACTTTAACACCTTAAAATCCAGCAGCGCCCNCCCCCCCCCCCACTCCTAAGGCCTGGGCAAACAGCCAGGTCTTGCAGGCTCGGTGGAACGCCAGCAGACCCGGGGCCAGGCGAGCTTCCTCCAGAAGGGAATTCCAGAGTCTCGGCCTGCCCACCGAGAACGCCCTTTCCATTGTGGCCCTCCGCTTAACACGGGGGACCTCCAGGAAGGCGCCCCTGGTAGACCGCAGGGATCTCTCTGAGACACGGGGGGCGAGGCGGTCCCCGGGGTATGAGGGGCCCAGACCTGCAATAGAGGAGTGTAGGCTGTGGTCAGGGCCCAAGCATAATTTCTTTGGGCCCCAGTATAAACTTGTAACACGGGTCTCCTCCACACCATGATCCCATCATCATGGTAAAGCCACAGGGTTGCAGCCTGGGCCGGGCCCCCTTGGATGTCCAGGCCCTGGTAAAGTGTACCCCTCCCCCCCCCGCCCCCCCCACCGCTTGGGCCTTGGTTGTGGTAGAAGCCTCATTGTAGGGACAGGATGGTGGATGGAAGACACTTGTACAGAGGATCTAGTCATCCCTCCTTGCCCAATGCCCCCCTCTGGGAAATGTTTAAGGCACACACTTGAGGATTACACTTACAGGCTGGGTGGGTAGGTAGGTGCTACAATAGAGGAGTGTAGGCCAGGTAGAAGCCTCCTGTTTGCCTGGAAAGGTTCCTCCCCGAAAAGGGAGGGGGAGGAGGGGAGAGCCAAAGACAGGTGGTGGATGTTTGGCTTCCTTTAAGCAGACACGGACTCTGAGGCTTCTCAACAACAGAACTTAATTTGAGTCTCAATTGTTCATGCAGGCCTGATGCATTAACTGGTTCTTCTTCAAGTGGCTCCTCCCATTCTCACAAATGGGTTTGCGCTTGCGCGCCCTTCTCTTACCGGCATATACCAAGCTCATATTTAAATTTTTACATGACGTAGAGACGCCCCCACCCTATATAAAGTACCTTCCTGCTAAAACCCAACAGTTCCTTCCAACCGCCTTGCGGCTTACTAGCATTATCAAGCTCATCCTTTACAATGACGACGAAGCATAGCTTCAAAACATGTTTCTCTTTTCACCGAAAAATGACTACTAAGGACCCTCACGGGCAATGTCTAATTTGTTTGGGTACATCCCACAATCCAGAGGATTGTCCGGAGTGCTTACTCCTTAAGCCCAAGTCTATCAGGGAGCGGGCTCTTCGCCTCCCCGCCTTACTGAAGGAGATGGAGGAGAAGCAGAAACGCAAGAGTAAGTCTTGCCCCGCTATAGATACAGGAATATCTCCTGCTAGTGTACCCAGTATTGGGGCACAAGAAGTTGTCTCCGCGGCTCCGACGATTTCCTCCCCGTCCACTGCCGAGTCTCCAACGCCCGGCCCCTCTGGCATTCAACGTACGCGCTCTCCTTCCCCGAAGAGAGCCAGACACTCACAAGGGCTGGAGCCTGCTATAGTAGCACACTGCTCCCTATCCCCTTCTCCTTCAGAGGATGATTCGTCAATTTTTGGAGCCGGCTTTATCTCGCCGCTCGCTCCTATATCACCAATGACTATTATGTCTCCTCTTTATACTGCGGACGAACTGTCAGACCAACGTTTTGCTGGCTTGCCTTTTCAGCCACCTACCATCCAGTGGCTCGCTTCCCCTCAGCAGCAACCTGTAGGGGGTTCATCTGGCTCCGGCTCCACCTCCGGACCATCCCTTTCCTTGGGATTATTTAAGGAGCAAGAGCACTCCAGGCGAGAGGACAATAAGTGAATAGTCTCCTGCCTGTAGGAGCTTATCAAGGCTACTGCTTCAGCAGCCACCCAGGCTCGACCTCCTACTGCTTCCGCCATCGTAGCCCCAACGTCTCCTCCTCGCCCGGCCCTACCTCCTATCATGACGTCGAAGGGTCATCCCTCGGCATCGACAAGACATTCCTCGACATCGACAAGGCATCCCTCGACGTCGACAAGGCATCCCTCGACGTCGACAGGGCTACCTCCGGCTGCCGTGTCGATGCCGACTTCGCTCGGCGTCTCAGCTGCTCCACAACATACCTTCACTGACAACGTCAGGCAGGCATTCCTCCGTCAGCAGCAGCGTTATAAACGCAAGCTCGAGAGGAGACGCATTTGTAAACCACCTGCTTCCATGGCACTTTCCCCTCCACCCCATGATCCCATCATTCCGGCAGAGGCTCTCGATGTTTCTCCTCCCCACGACGCCGAGGAGCCATTTGAGACTCACGACGTCGAGGGTCTCTCGCCTCCCCCCTCCGACGACGTTCAGGGAGCAGCCTCCTCAATAACATCTCAGGAGCACAAGGAATTCCAAGCCCTTGTGAAGCGATTCTCTGACACACTTAAATTAGGTGCTGTCCTGATGGCAGAGCAGGACGTGGATCCTGCTTTTGCCACTGTAGAGACACCATCTCACTCTAAGCTCCCCCTCCCCCTACTGAAACGTCTATCTGGGGAGGCTGAAAGAATATGGACAACGCCTGCCTCCATTCACCCAGTTTCATCTACTTTTAGTTCTTTCTACTTATTTCCCCCCCCCCCAGAAGGGGTCTATATTTTTAAACACCCCCTCCCCAACTCATTGGTGGTGGCTGCTTCGGCTGAGCGTTTACAGCGAAACGCTCAGGACACCTCGCCTGCGGATAGAGACAACAGGTGAATCGATGTCTTTGGCAGGAAGTCATTCACCTCTAGCACTATGCTAATGAGGACTGCCAACTACTCTGCAGGTATGGCTTCATATCAGCACCACTTATGGGATGAAGCGCAAAAGCTTGTTCACCATCTTCCCAAAGATAAACAAAAGGCGCTCCAGTCCCTATGTGCGGAGGGTTCCACCACAGCTCGCTTCCAGCTCCAGACAGCTAGACACTCGTCCGATACGGCTGCAAGGGGTGTCGCCAACGCTGTCGTAACTAGAAGGTTCGCGTGGCTCAGGGGTACAAAACTTGAATTACACCACAAGTCAAGAATCGAGAACCTGCCGTTTGACCAAGATGGACTTTTCCCCAAGAATATCGACTAAATTCTGGACAAGATCCAGAAGTCGAAAGCCATGGCAAGCAAGATGTGTATCTTGCATCCTTCTTACTCTTTCCAATATCCTCACCAACACCAGCAGCCTTTTCAACGTCCCCAGAGGCAGTTTTATCAGCAGTCACACTCCTATAATAAGAGGTACTACGCTCCTAATTTTCCCTACCACGGGAGATCTCGCCCTCAATACTCTGCATACAAGCCTAAGGCTAATACCCGTCAGCCTTTCCCGCCTCCCCAGCAGAGGCGCAGGTGACTAGGGGGAGACCATTCTTCCCTCCCTCCTCCTGTTGTAATTCAACAAGTTGATTTTGCCATTACTTTGTTTGATGCCCTCCCTATATGGCAGTCTATCACCATGGACCAGTGGGTCCTACAGGTTTATTTAGCGCTTCCGTTTGAGAACTTGGGAGCGGAGAAGACTTTAGAGGATAGCAGGTAGGAGGCAACAGAGAGAAAGAAACTGAATAACCCAAACGAACACGTTAAAGAGGTTTTTGATCTTTACCAAAAGGGTGTAATTGAATTGGTTCCCCCTGCTGACATCTCAGGGGGACTCTATTCCAACTATTTTGTGGTAGAGAAGAAAGGAGGCGGCTACCGCCCTATTCTAGATCTCAGGTTCCTAAACCTTTTTGTTAATTACTATAAGTTTAAAATGCTAACTTTGTCTAGTTTGTCCAATTTTTTGCACAGGCATCAATGGTATGCTGTACTGGACCTGAAAGATGCTTACTTTCACGTAAGACTCCACTACAAATGCAGGAGGTTTTTTAGATTCCTCCACGGTTAGCTACATTTTCAATTTTGTTCTTTACCCTTTGGCCTCTCTTCAGCCCCTAGGGTGTTTACCAAAGTTTATGGCCCCTGTAATTTCTTTCCTTAGGAAACAAGGTATTACAGTTTACCTCTACCTTGATGTTTGGCTCCTGGTTGCTGACTCCCCAGACTTGCTGGCCCAAAATGTTAATTTCATTTTACGACTTTGTTTTCTCCTCGGATTGTCCGTTAACCTTCAGAAATCTGTTCTCATTCCTACCCAGAGGGTTCCCTTTATTGGAGCAATCCTAGATTCCTTCCTTGGAATGCTCTTTACCCCTGTGGATCGTTTTCATGACATCTCCTCCCTGGTAAGATCTGTGTCAATTCATAGGTCTCAATCTGCCAACAATTTCAAAATGGCTCGTTCACCTTATTACCTTTGCCTACCAGGGTGTGGGGTCCCTTCCCCCCCAACCTCCGGGCTCACTCCTTAAGAGCTGTCAGTACCTCCACCGCCCCCACCGCCTATCTCTAGGCTTGGTAGTCTCCCATTTGTGAGAATGGGAGGAGCCACTCGAAGAAGAAAAGAAGGTTGCTACCTTGTAAACAAGGTTCTTCGAGATGGTTCCGACCATTCTCACAAATGCCCACCCTTCCAACCCCGCATGGAATTTTCTGCTATGCCTTATGGGTTGGAAGGAACTGTTGGGTTTTAGCGGGAAGGTACTTTATATAGGGTGGGGGCGTCTCTACGTTATCTAAATATTTAAATATGAGCTTCGTATATGCCGGTAAGAGAAGGGCATGCAAGCGCAAACCCATTTGTGAGAATGGTCGGAGCCATCTTGAAGAACCTTGTTTACAAGGTAGCAACCTTCTGTTTCCTAGCTCTGGCCTTGCAGGTCTACCTCTGACCTCAAACAACAACTAGTAATAGCTACACATGATGATACATATCTCAGACCTCTGAAGGTCTTTGCTGCAGCTCCCCCTTGTGGATGGGAAGCTCTCTATCGTAACAGTGGGGTGGGAGGGAGTGCTACAGAATTTTACTTAGAAGAAAGTCCCATTTACTTCAATGGCATGTGCTTGCTTCCAAGTAAGTATTCTTATTACTGCAGCCTTAAACACCTAAAATCTGGGCCTTAACAACACAGAATATTGTGCGCGGGAGGTTAGTTTGGAGTAGCTTCGCATTAGCGAGCAGTGCTGTCACAGACTGCTTGCCAATAGCTGTTAAAAATCCTTTTATAGACCATGGCCTTTTTTACATGGGCAGCAGTTGGGGTGGGGGGTGGGGGTAGGTGGCGGTGTGGGAGGGAACAGTGCACATGAGCGTACACCGATTCCCCCCACTCAGCCCCCCCTACATACACAGAGCAACCACTGTTTTGACGAATTGCTCCATGCATGGGGGTGTCACTGAGTGCAGTGTGTGGGTTGCGGGAATGCGCACGCACCCCCACCCACTCGCTGTGCCGTTCACACGGTGGCAGGAGAGTGCACCGCAGTGTGCACACGGGTGCCTCCCACCCATGAACACCCAGGTTTTTGGTGTTCATGGGTGTAAAAATGGCCCATGTAAGGTTGGCACCATTTTCTTGTCCTGCTCCTGTGCCTGTAGCTGCAGCTGGCATGAAGAAATTAAGTAGGTGAAACTTTTCCCCAACACTTTAGGAAAATCAAAGTAATTGTGGATAGCTAGGATTATTTCACTCAATTTCATTTCTTTGTGTCAGGCTGCCTTTAAAGGCACAAGACAAGGCCAGAATAAATGGTGGCAACCCTAAGATGCTGCTACTTCTAATGTGTTCACATTGTTCTGTCACCAACAGAGGGAAATGAGCTCAGGGGAACTGCGCTCTCTTGCTCACGCACGCTCTCGCTCTCTCTTTAATGATAATAATAAAGAAAAGCATTTTGAGTATGTGAAAAATGCCTTTCCTTCAAGTAACCACAGCAAGGGGGGGGGGGCGAGCTACTTGTCGGGGGGGGGGGGACTCCCTCCTCCCCCTCCGGCGCCACCCCTGGATGACTATAAGGAGATATTAAAATCCAAGCTTAGTGTAGCAGAACCAACCTGAAGTGATGTTCACTGATCAGAAGCAGGAGCTTTGAAGATTAGCAGTGTGATAAGTGGCAATACCACACTGGTAAGAATATAGTATAGCACCATTATCTTGCTGACAGTACAGAGTAGCAAGGGAATTTGGATTGCAATCTTGGACATGTTGGAGCTTTATTTGTGTGCTTAACTTGTCTACGAACAAGATAACTGAAGGTGGAGCTGCTTTCAACTGCTCTACAAAGTAAATTAAATGTACCTTGTTTTTTCCTCATAAAAATCATTTCACTTAGAAATATTTAGTTGAAGGCAACTGATTTGTGAAAGCATAAATCTCTTGAAAAACCTTCCTACCATAACCAAAAGTTATGATACCTAGGGGAGCTTCTAAATGCACTTATGTCTTTCACGTGAGCTAGCAAAAACAGTGTGAACATTGAATTTCTCTTTAAAATACAATGGTAACAATTTCGTTATGAATTTATTTTGTCTCAGGGGCACATTCATTTGGGTTTTCAGAGAGTTGGTTTTCCCCTCCCCACAATTTCAAGCTAAGCCCTGGTAATTATTCTTATGAAATTTAACAGGAAACTTATGTAAGAGCACACAATAAATTAACTATTAATTCAAAGAATCATTTTCTAAATGTTATAATTTCAAAACAATTAACTTAATAATGATTTGTTCATATTGGTTCTGTCCTCAACACATTAACTGCTCATTATAGCCTTGCATTGTGTATTGATCCATCTGTTACGCCTGTTCTTTCTATTCTTATGCAGAGAGAAATGCTTATCAATTGCACCCATGAGCCTGAATTTATTGGAACAGTTAAATGACATTTAATGCACTGTAGCTGGGAAGCAGTGGCAGCAGACAAGCCTATTATTATATTAATGGAGTTTTTGAATTACATCTCACTAAGCTCAGCATTATCTTCTATGTATTCTGAAACCCAGTGACAGGTAAGATTAGAGTAATATCTTCTGAATTGTGTACAATTCTGATTTGTTTGCTTAATGGACCTACAATTTCAGGCATTGTTTTCTTTTATTTCCAACTCCGCTTAAATGTTTTTAAATAGTCATAAACAAACCAATAACACAATAAAAACATAGCACTAGAATCTGAAGAAGGCATTCATCTTTCACCAGTGTCCTATTTTTTTAAGCACCAGAACAATTGCCACATTCAAACTTGAAAACAAGTAAGCCTGGAAATAATTCTAGAGAGATGAAAGCCAGACTGACAGCTGAATCCTCAGCTAAGGTAAGTCAATGTAGCGCCATGGACTCGCACAGAGCTTTGCTGAATTCAGGAGCAGAGAATATGGACCTGAACATGTGCTTGCTAGTCCTAAAATATTCACCTGCTGCTTCATGGATCGGGCACCTCCGACTTCAACTGCCATCAGCAGTAGCTGCAGATTTTCATTTCTTAGCACCATGAGAACTAGACCTCTGATGTAATCAAGAAATCCACATCATGCAGGTTTGACAAGCACAATATAAACATCACAAGCAGTGTCCTTCAGGACTGGCTGATGTAGTCAGATGCTGGAGCCATTTTTGGCCAGCATTGCAAATGCCTTCCTATTATAAAGAAGAGTGCTAGCAATCTTGAAATAGGATGTTGTGTGTCGTTTGCACAAGAAGTTATTGCTTGATGTGATGTGCTTGCCTACTATTACCTGTTTTTGAATCTCTGCTTTTGAGGAAGGTTTTGGAGAAGGTCATGGCGGTTCAGCTTCAACAACGCTTTGATGTCTGTAATTTGTTTACTCATTCCAATCTGGATTTTGAGCAGGACATAGCACTAAGCCTGCCCCAGAATCAGCGGTGGACATTCTCCTCCTAGCAGTAGATTAAGAGCATTTATTCTTCTTGATAGTGCCCAATGTACTAGCATCCTTTAACACTGCGGATCATGAGATCTTGACAAAACAGGGAAGTGGGAGGGGCTTCAGGCAGGAGTAGTGGGCTGACTGAAGTATTTCTATTCTTTCTTGTCAGTGAGGTCTTGGAGAGTAGGGCTTGCAAACCAGAAACCCTTGCCTGTGGTTCCATAGGGTTCCATTCTGTCTTGCCTCCTCTTCAGTGTGTCTAGAAGTTAATAAAGGGATATAAGAGCTAATAAAGGAACATGGACTCTTAACATCAATATGATGAGGATATGCAGCCTTATGTCTCCTTCATCACTTGTCCATCCTGGGCTGTGTATCTGTTGTTTGCCTGTTTAGCTGCGATTGTGGGAATGCTGGAGAACTGACTTAAACCTAAGTAGATAAAATTGATTCAGATAAAACTAGAGTAATGTTAGAAAGTCATGGGCTACCTAGAAGCCCTCTTATTGTGTGGACTCATTTGGGACTAGTAGGTAAGGTCTGGAACTTGGGAGTAATTCTGGACCATGCTCTTTGCTTGGCGAGGCAGGTGGGTATGGCATTCAGTAGTCACTTTTTAATCTGTGCTTTATGGAAGATATTCCTTTCTGCCCAACCAGGATCTTCATGTAGTACTCCATGTTTTCCACCACAGTGGTCCCCAATCTTCATCCCTGTATGACCCCCATTTTGAGATTTAAATATAATCCCATGACTCCAGAAAGCAAAAAAGACAATGCAGAGTATATCGATAAAGATTGTGACGTCATCTGCAGATAGTGTAAAGCCACATGGAATCCTGACCTGTAGTTTGGGAACCTCTGCTTTATCATATCTAACCCTTAGTGGCAATTAAGTGTTCCGGGGGTCTTGGTCAGCAGATTCAGGGTTTTAATACTGATATATTTGAACTCTACAGGATCTGAGTCCTTTATTTATGAGAGATTGCCTTGTGCTGTATGTCCCTGCATGCTGATTGCAATTTATCAAGGATGGTCATCCTCTTTAAACCCTAGATATCATCTGTGATGGCTGGTTCCTTCTTGGTAGCTGGACCTCACATTGGAGAATTCTCTCCATCCTGATGTGAGGTTACATCACAGTTTGAGCTGATGTAGAGAGCACACACCTCCTTAGTAGAGCATGTGTTCCTGAGGAGGTGGTGACCCTAGTCTACACCGTTATGCGCAACTAAGTGTTCTGTCAGCTTTTGCCCTGTTGAGTCAGTATGTTAAATTATTTGTGAATGATGTATAACACTTAGATGTCTTTGAATAAGTGCTATATAACTGTCTAAATTAAACTAAGCATGAGAAGAAGTCAGCCAGCCCATTAAACTTTAGATCCCTTCCAGTTAAAATGTAGGCTATTGCATCATGGTAGGCTGGACAGTTAAGAAGATATGCATTTGACCTTCGGAGTTGTAGAGTATCTTGACACAACACGCTACAAAGGATTTAATAAACCATTTGTTTCATGCCTGCAGTTTGGAGTTTTATTAGGATTTTTATTAATACTTGGTTTAAAGGATATAAAAATAAATGAATAAGAAAAGTTAAATTGAAATTTATTACTCCCTATAAAAGTGCAGGGAGAGCAGGGGGTGACAAAGACAAAATTCATTCCTGCATTGTTAAATGACCTCTGATTTCCCATAAGTGGTTTCTTTTTCTTCATACACTGAAGCAGCAGTGTCAGAGTGGCGATACTCTCCTTACATGAAGATATTTTGTCAAGCAGACTCTCTTTAATGGGTAGAGCTAATTGGTATGAGCTGCTCTTAATTTCTCTGTTTTAGGTTGTGCCCACACAAAACAACTTGTGAGGCAGGAGAGTATGCACCTGCCCCCAAGCAGTTTTGTTACATGTGGGCAAGCTAACTATGGGGTAGAAGGGAACTACGACAAATAGGTGGCGAGACACTCCAATTTAAACAGGCCGACTTGCTGTTCATTTGTTACACCGCCCTCTCCCCTGTCATAATGGTTTTTGCATGTCTTTGCATTCATGAAATTGAGAAGTTGCAGGTGCGCATACTTAGCTTACTGGCTTAGCTTAGAGAAGGAATGCTGAGCAAAAGGACAGCATCAGTGAGTAGTCTATGGGTTACTAGCTAGGGAAGGCATGGTGGAAGAGGTAGGTTTTCGGGAGGGAGAGAGTAGAGGAAGCAGATTCAGTGAAGTAAATCAGAAGCTTGTTTTTCAAATATATTGCGAGAAGACAAAAGTCATGTCCAGTGTTCCTGACTTCTGGGCATTCAGCATTCCTATCTGAGGCAGCACAATTCAGGAAATGCAGAAGTACATCTCCCTTGGCTAAATGGTTCATAAAGATAGTAACCATGAAAGTGAAACTGGAAGAACTACTTTTGGCTTGATGCCATTGAACAGACTGAAGCAGTTCCCCATGGAATGGATGTGAAAGCAAAGTGGGAAAATTGTGGCTTTAGCGTTACATCTGGCTCTTGGGAGTAGGAAACTTTGCCCATTGCTGGTCTAAAGCATATGTTGTATGCTAGTGGGCTGACTCAAGTATTTCCACTCTTTACCGTTAGTGAGATCTTGGAGAGTAGGGTTTGCAAACATTAGCACCAGAAGTCATTGTCTGTAGTTCTGTAGGTATTCTGTCTTGCCTCTTCTTCAGTGTGTCTAGAAGTTAATAAAAGGATATAAGAGCTAATAAAGAAACATGGACTCTTAACATCAATATGATGAGGATATGTACATTTGCCTGTTGTCATTGCCGATGCACCAAAGGAGACAGGACACAGTGTTGGGTTTTAAATGGCCGCACTCTTTATTCAACCAGATTACAATCAAAATTAGGTGGGGGTAAATCGTCTAGTGCGATGCGGGTCCAGTACTTAACTTAACCTTCAACAGTAACCCCAATGTTAACCAGGGGTGGCTTTGATGTACCCTCGATTACCACCCCTCAGACAATCACATGTCTCCCCCTACAGCAGCCCCGGCTGCCCGTGAGGGGGTCCACTCCTTCGAACGCGAGTAAGGAGAAAGCTGCCTGCCAACGGGGGATCATACTTGTCCCTACCGCCGTCTCACGACACCCCTCCCAGGGAGGCTGCCCCGCCGCTTGCCATCCCCTGCTTTCCGGCAGGTGGGCCTCCCCACCTCTTAAGGAGATGACTCTTAATTATGACCCCTCTAACTACTCTAACTTACAGTACTGGACCCCTGCCACTGAGGGGTCGCCGGGTTTACCTGGACGAACCTGACCCCCCACCCTATCACTAGACTCTTTCTAATGCATGAACTAGGGCCCCTTTTAGGGCTCTCAGGTACAGATCGTTTCCATCCAGGGACAGGTGCACCCCATCCCGCCTATACAAGACTGGTCTTCTATGCGTCAGGGCCTGTGTTCACATGCTCACCTCCCCAGGCCCGTGAGCCACTTCACTCTGTCCCTGTTGACTGTCCTCCTGACCCTATCAATCTTCTGAGGGTGCACCCCACTTATGCCAGGACATCCATTCTACCAGGTCGGTGCAGAGGAGAAGAACATCGGGGAAAGGTTTTTTAATCTCCCACAGGTCAGACTTGATACTCTGGATCAACTGGACGCCCTTCAAGAGGGGGATGTCATTCTTGCCTAGATGGATTACTAGGATATCGGGCGAAGGGCCCCGCAAAGTGACGTGAACCGCCGGCAGCAGCTGGTGCCACCTCATCCTGCCACGGCCCCTCCACTGGATCTGTAGATCTGTAGAACTGGTGAGGTTGCAGCTCGTCTGCATACGCTCCCAGCATCCTCGGCTGTCATCGCTTGAGGACACCACGACTCTCCTGGGGCTTGGCCTTCCTGCCACCCCAAGCTCCACCGACCAGCGGGCCAAGAACTGGTGAGGTTGCAGCTCGTCTGCATACGCTCCCAGCATCCTCGGCTGTCATCGCT
>QEPC01014651.1:2145286-2179111 GCA_003113815.1 Sphenodon punctatus
AAAGTGCCAGGTACACTGCTGGCGCTATATAAATGTTTGTTAATAATAATAATAATAATAATAATCTGTTCCTGTGCCGATAAACCCAGTTGGGTTCTCCATCCGGTCTGCCCTGCCGCCTTACCTGCCCAACACACTAGGCTGTGGACAACAATCCAAACCAGCCTCCGTGGTGGCGGGAAAACACCTGGCGAGATGAGAAAACAGTTAGGGCTGACATGGAGAGGGGGGGGGGCACCCAGGACATAAGTCCGAAAAGCCCCTGACCTCCAACGACCTACCTCCCTGATGCCCTGCTCAGGCATCCCGCTCTCTGCGGTGAAACTTGCGGCTCCTATGTGAAAGGAATGCGTGCCATACGCTGCCAGGGGCATCCCTAGGTGGGCAAGCGCAGCCCTCATGACCGTCGCAGATTGATACCTGGTCACCTGCTGCCCCCCAACGTGCTTAAACGGGGTGTGGAGCCGCCCCCCTCACCGCAAGGTACGCATCCATTACCCTCACCGGGCATATCTTCTCCATTGCCACACAATTCAGCATAACCTCCTGCCCTCTCCCCCCTCTGGTCCATCTTGGATCAATGAATGTTCAATGCCAGTGATGTTGGGCTGATCCGGATGTCACCAGACTGGAGTGCCCTACCTGAAGTGTCCCTGGCTGAATCAGCTACCAGTTCGCTCACACGAAATGCTCCAAAGAAGGCTAACTTGAATAACGAATTAAACAATAAAACTTCAAAATAGTCAAAACAGGTCCATGATCGCCCCCCCTCCCACATATCCAGCAGTAAACGTAAACTGACCGGGGCCCGCTGGTCGGATGTCCTACCCCCCCCTCCCTGTACCAGCTATCAAACAAGCGCCTGGCAAAAAAGCCCCAGTTGGGGGGAGGGTGGCCCGCAAGGTTACTTGCAAAAGCCAGGGCAGACAGCTTCCCTGAGATGGTTCCCGGGGCTGCTCCCTGACACCTCAAGAACATGGCAAATTGTAGCATTTGGGGCTCCGGGATTGGGAACCCAGGGGACCAACCCTGTTCTCTCTGGTATCGCTGGAATTCCCTGTAGGCCCTGCCATAGGCCATCCTGGTACGGGGTGCAAGGGATCCTAAATTGGTGGTGTGCAGCTCTACAACCCAAGGCTTTACACCAGCAGCGGCAGCGGCTCTGGGGTCACCCGGGCCCGAGGTGCCAGCAGACAGAAACGCTCCATCTGGAAGCGAGAAAGGGCATCAGCTACACTGTTGTCAAGTCTGGGCACATGCCTGGCCTGGAAGAGGAGGTTAAATTCCAAACAGGTAAGCACGAAAACCCTCACCAGCTTCATGACCCTCGGGGACCTGGAAGACTGAGTTTTAATTATATGGACAAACGCTTGGTTGTCGCACCAGAACAGAACTGAGCGATTCGCCAGCTCATCAGGCCACAGATGTACAGCCACCACTATAGGGAAGAGTTCCAGAAAGGTGAGGTCCGTTATAAACCCTTGCTCCAACCATTCCCGAGGCCAGGGGGCCACTGCACACTGATCCCTGAAAATTAACCCGAAACCTGCCCCACTAGCTGCATCAGAGTGCAAATGGAGCTCAGCTTCCAGCAGGAACTGATCCCTCCAGAAGCTGGTGCCATTAAAGCTGTCCAGGAAAGTGGCCCAGGTCTGGAGATCTTCTTTCATCTCCTTGGTGACTCTAATGTGGTGATGGGGGTGGGTGGGTTGCCGGCCAGCTTGGCGTACAGGCAGGACAAGGCCCACCCCGGCGCTACCACCCAGCATGCAAAATTAAGACTCCCCACCACCGATCGGAGGTGATGTATCGAAACCTTGCCAGCCCCCAGACATTCTCCACTTCTCCTGCAGGGCCCTCAATTTGTCGCTGGGAGGCAGGAACAGCCACCTCGATACTGAGGTAGGTTAACCGGGTGGATGGTCCCTTCGTTTTCTCAGGGGCCAAGGGGATGTCCAGCTCCTCCACCACCCCAAGGAAGGTCCACATCAAGCCTGCACACTCATCCGTATCGGCCTGGCCGATGAATAGGAAATTGTCTAGATACTTTGTGATTCCCCTTTTTCCGGACCTTTGCTTGACAATCCATTCCACTAAGGTGCTGAAACGCTCAAACGCGGAGCAAGAGATCGAGCACCCCATTGGCATAGCCTTGGCATAGTAATACCCACCCTTAAAGTGAAAACCAAGCAAAGGGAAACTATCGGGGTGTACTGGGAGCAAGCAAAAAGCAGACAATGTCACACTTCCCGACGATGGCACCGGGCCCAAATGACCTCACTAGGGCTACTGCTGAGTCGAACGGTGCATACCGCATCAAGGAGAGATCCTTGGGGATAGCGTCGTTGACCGAGCACCCCACCCCCAGGGGTACGACAGATGACGAATCAGTCGAAATTCCCCGGGGGTATTTCTTGGCACCATGCCCAGAGGGGATATGATCATGTTGGGAAATGGTGGGGCCGGGAATGGACTGGCCACCCTCCCTTTGGCTCTTTCTTTCCCAATCTTTGCACGAACCACGCCCTCCATCCCCGCTACAGACTTCAGATTTGGGCCCACCCGGTGTTGGTGAACCTCAGTGGCAGGGATCCTGAAACCTTCCTGAAAGCCCATCAGTACGTACCCTACCTCCGCTTGGTCAGGGTGCCGGCGGAGGGCTCAGGCTAGCTCCGCCATCCTAACCGGTGTTGGGGCTTTTGCCCACTGGGACCTGGCTGCTCTCCCCGGGGCTGCCCCTCCCAGCCCCCCCCCCAGGAATGATTTCCCTTTGGCGCCGAGTTTTCCCTGCGGGCATGTGGAGAAAGCATGGTGCCCTGAACAGTTGGAGCAGGTGTGGCGGAACTTACAAGTCGCTCGGGAGCATCTCCTGAAGCGGCCGAATTCCCAACACTGGCCTGTGGAGGAAGCCGCCCCTTTCTTTCCTTCTTCATGAAAGGACTCGTGGCAGATGAAGCCCCTCCCTTCGCCAGCAAATGCCCGCTGTCTGATCTGGGAACGTTACCCGCCCCACACATGAGGGAAGAGGCTCCCTGGCCCAGCCCAGTGCAGGCCCAGCCCATGCGGCCTTCTCCTGGCTGACCGGGCCCTGAGCGGACACATAGAGTCAGATCGGACCCCCATTCCGCACCCCTTGCCCCCACCACACTAGGAGCCCTGGCAGCCGCCGATAGAGGCTGCAGGATTGAGGAAGCAACCAGCCCAGCAGGGGGGGGGGCTAGCACCCCACCGCGCCTGTGCCACCACGCCCTCACCGGCCTCCCTAATGTACTGCATGGGGGGATTAATCGGGCGCCCCCCTCTTCGCAAGGGTGCGGGGACCTTGGACCCACCCCCCGTGGGAACTCCGTCCCAGGTAGAAGTCAAAGGGCCACCTGGGGGAGGACCAGTCACCGAAGGGGTGTCCCCTTCCCCCTCCCCTGTGAGCTGCCTAAGCAGGGTCTCACACCCCGCCATCCTCACAGAGAGGGGGATTTCACCCCCTTCATCACTTTGACCCTCAGGTGCTGGGAGGCCGGGGGCCAGGCCCACTGGGCCCTCCGCAGGCGCCTCACGTGCCTCCTCCTTAAGCGGGTGCGGCAAAGGGCCACACGCCTCCCACCCCCGTGGCAGGGGAGGGGGCGGAGGCAATTTGCAGTGTTGAAAAATTTATTTATTATTATTTATATATTATAAACATTTCTATCCTGTCCTCCTGCTCAAAGGCGACTTGGAGCAGCTCACAACCTGATTAAAAAACAACAATAATATAAATACAGAAATAAATACAAAAATATAAAACCATGATAACAGAGCATAAAATCAAAAGTAATCAGTACAAGAACAACCCCCCCACCTAACCCCCTAACCAATCCTCCACTCCTCTTTCCCCCAGCTAAATGCCTGACAGAAGAACCAGGTCTTACAGCTTCGTGAGAAGGCAAGGAGATCCGGGCTGAGGTGGATGTCTACTGGGAGGGCATTCCAAAGCGACGGTGCGGCTGCCAAGAATGCCCACCTGTCTGTTTGGACCTGCTGAAAATGCAAGACCTCCAGGAGGGCGCTCCTGGACGATCTCAGGGGATGCCCAGGGGGTGAGGTGATCCTTCAGGTAAGCAGGGCTCAACCTTAAAGGTTAAAACCAGCACCTTGAATTGGGCCCAGAAGACAATAGGCAGCCAGTGCAGTGCTCCGAGCACAGGTGTAATGTGCTCCCTGTGACCCATCCCCGTAAGGAGATGGGCCACAGCATTCTGCACTAGCTGCAACTTCTAAACCATCACCAGGGGCAGCCCCGCATAGAGTGCATTGCAATAGTCTAGTCTTGAGGTGACGAATGCATGGATGAGGGTGATGAGGTCTGAGTCAGACGTGTGGGCAGAGCCTTCTCACTAGATGTAATTGGCAAAAGACGTCCCAGGCCACAGACAACACCTGGGAATTCAAGCATAGCTGTGAATCCAGGAGCACCCCCAAGCTCTGCACAGATGGAAGCAATGGAGGGAGAATACCCCCAATAACAGGAATATTCCCCTCCCCCAGATCACTGACCCCACCCACCAACATCATCTCCGTCTTATCAGGATTGAGCTACAATTGACTTGACCTTATCCAGTCCCCCACAGCGGCCAGACACCAGGGCAGCATGGAGACGTCAGGGCCTGGGTCAGATGAAAGAGATGAATACAGCTCAGTGTTGACTGCATATTGATGACAGTGCACTCCCCAGCTGCACACGACCTCTTCGAGCAGTTTCATCTACACATTGAATAAGAGGGGGGACAGACTAGAACCCTGCGGGGGCCCATTCAAGAGGGCCCCAGGGGATGAATACAGTCCCCTTGGACTGCCCGCTGTGATCTCCCAGTGAGGTAAAAATTGAACCATTGTAAAACAGTTCTGTCCTCCCCGGCCAGGTCCTGCAGGCGGGTCACCAACATCTTATGGTTCATGGTATCAAAAGCTGCTGATAGATCCAGTAGAACTAGTAGGGTCATACGACCCCTATTCAGCTCTACTAGGAGATCATTGACCAAGGCCACCAACGCTGTCTCCATGCTGTAACTCGGGCGAAAGCCCAACTGCGTGGGGTCAAGAAAACCGGTGCGGTCCAGATCTGCCTGCAGCTGCCAGACCCCCCCCCGGCTCAATAACCTTCACTAAAAAGGGAAAGTTAGAGATAGGCCGGTAACTCTGGATAAATATGGATGTTGATGAAGAAAATAAAAACTGACTTGTTTACAAACCAGAAAAGGGTAGAATGAGTGATTCTGGGCATCTTATTGAATGATAGGAAAACTGATGTGTTGTTTCAGCCTCAAAGATAACTGGTGTCATTATTTGGACAAATAAAGGAGCCACAGTTTCCTAGCCAATCCTGAAGACTTCCCTCATCCTGGACAACCCAGCTGTGATACCTGGAAGTTTTAAAAATGACCAAAGTGAGATATGGGACCGACTATGACTGTTTTTAGATGAGACGCAAACATGGAGGTCCACCCATCCCCCACCCACCTGAGTGCCCATCTGAAGGTGGTGGTGGTGGGGGCACGCTCCTGTGACCGACGCATCGCTCACTCATGGAGCATCTGAGAAAAAGCTGGGATGTTCCGTGCCTGGGCAGGCAGAATGGTGCATGGGGACAGGCGCCCAGACATCCCCAGCCCGTATGAAGCGTGGCAGCCAGCTATGTCAGCTGAGTGGTCTGCCATTTGGAGGCACTGTGGGCAGGGAAACAGCCTTTGCATGGAACAAGAAACTAGCTGGGCGTGCTGGGAAGCCTGGGTTCCTTCAGCTGGGACATGTCGATCTCTGAGGCCAGCCCGGTGTGATTTCCCCTTCAGGGGAGTGTGGGGAGGCTGCCAGGGTACCCACCCAGGGAGCCTCCTGTTTGAATCTCTCCCTACGTACATGACGTGTGGGTAGTCCGTAGCCGTCCCACGCAGCGCACGCATACCTGCCCCCCAACCGTGTCCATTTAAAAATGGCCTGTATTGCAATTTTTATTGAGTCTTATCGATGTGATACTATTCCTGGAGGAATCTCTTCCAAAGCAGGGATGAATGGGGAGGGTGAGGTTTGAAGGGGAGAGGAAAATTAATAAAGGTGATGCTTATGAGAGACCACTGGTTTAGGCAAATACCTCATTGACTTTGTGTCTTTTGACTTTCTTTGCTGTTTTAAAAACAGCAGACACTGTTTATCTCTTTGGTACATATTAAAAACAAACCAACCCTGGGAGTTGTAAGGCACATTTTCAACAGGATTATATCAATAGCGTTTTGGACTAAATTTTCAAATGGTCCTTAATCTGGAAACGAATTCCTGTGTGTGGCCCTTTGCATACATAATGGGTGAGAACAAATGGGACAAGGGCGAGCTGGATCCCCTGGCCGCCCCGGGTAGGACCATCACAGCTGCCACACTTTGGACCAGCAGGGAGGGCAGTTCATATGAGCAGCCCCCCCCAGGGGAATCTGAGAGGGATGGGGAGCTGCCATCAAAAATTCCTCCATGCCAAAGTTCGGCCAAGGAGCCATCACATGGGACAGGAATCCTGGACCCCTGCTATGCCACCAAAACAGCTGATTGGGAAGGGGTTCCAGAGGAGCATGCTCACTCGGGCCACCAAACAGCTGAATGGCACACTCCTCCAGCCCCCCCAGTCAGCTGTTTGGTATGTTTGTCTGGCCTGAGTGAGCATGCTCCTCTGGGCCCTCTGATCAGCTGTTTGGCGGCCAGGGTGAGTGTACTTGGGGCCTGATCCTTGGACCTCACGTCACTGTGGGGTCTAGCAGATGGGAGGGCACACATTAGCCCGTATTAACCTTGCTGGGCAAGCCTTAGTCTGCACCATGTTACTGATCTTCTCTGCATGGTGCATTCGGTAGCAGCCTCCCGCCTGCCCCTTGCAGGTGTGGGTGAACATCTCATGGCCACCAAATCAATGAGCATGTGACTTGCAGGCTACTGCGAGCTACTGTCTTGTTTGTTTTTACCCATAGATAAGCACCTGAAATCCTAGAATTTGAACACACAGATTAAGTGTAGAAAGCTCTGTGCACAAAATTCTAGGCCTTGATTTATAAATTTGTCTTTAATCCGTCTTTAATCCATCTTCCCATCCACCAGAATATCATCAAACACTTCTTTAAGTTTAGTGGGGAAATTTTCTTCAAAGAGCAAATTTACAGTTCCAGAGTGATTTTAATGACTTAACACTAGAATTAAATTCAAGATACTGAACTTTGTTGATATGTTGTTGAACTTTGGTCCTTATCAAATATACTGAATTCTTTTGGTATGTTTCCTGAATTGTAGTTGCTTTTTAATGAGAACAGAGAACTTTTCTAAACCATTCCTTGTATCTTTCCTTTAAAGTTGGTATTTGAGCTAATATGCATGTAAAACACAATGACTTTTATTTTGTCTCCTTTATGCACCTAAATGCTAACATACAAGAATGAATATTCTCCACAAATTAATAAGTTTTCAAGTGATAATTCAAATTTTTGCCTACATTTGTGAAGTTTGAATGTGAAGTTTGCGTGAGTTAATTTGGTATTTGGAAATTCAGCATTTGATGTTATGGAACATATTTTGTTACATAATTTATGTAGGTGGAGATTATGGCTGCTATAGATGACTTGCTTTGAATGGCTTAGATCAAGCAAAACAATTAATGGCAAAGCCGAAGAATTAAGCTAAGTGAAATCAAAGTAATTGACATCAAAATTCTTATCAAGGCTTTTACTGAGTATGAGTTGCAAATAGAATATTCATTAAAGGAAGCAAATGCACAAATTTGGTGAACACACAAAGCCCTATTTATTAGAACTCCAATAAATGTTTCTGTATCTTTTCTTGTCAAAGGCGAAACAGAATGAAAACACTTTAAACTAAGCCACTTTAAAAGTGCCACAAAGAAAAACAGTACCACAGGATACACATTCTAAAGGAAAATCTTTGCATTATTCTTGCAATGTTTCCCAATTGTTGTGACATTTTAAGGTACAATGACTGGGGGATGATGTTCCTCTGAACTACACCCATGTTAAAATGAGCAATAAGTCTCTTGAAGTCAAGGATGGATGGAAAGAGAATTTCTTGAACTGGAAGTATGTTTGTTCAAATTTCTAGAGACTTCTCCAGACCCAGCAGGGGAATCTTCATGCTCCTGTTAGCTACAAAACAATTTGCTTCTTATCTTAAGGCTGCCAGTACATAAAGGGGGCTTACATTTCTTTGTATTCATTAATTTAAGTGATACAAATATAGTACGATAGAAGGAACGTCGATTCATATGTTGTGCAGGGCTCTTATTCTAATCCAGAAAGAATCTGGATAGAGCACTTACTGCATAAGCCTATATTTGTTCGGATAACCCAGTATGGTTATTCAGGGTAGGACCTGAATTTTTGTTGGCAATAGTATAAGTGAACGATCTATATAGAGCGTTCCCAATGGGGGTGATCGTATGATGATTTTATCGAATGTTATAAACTGATTATGTATGTATAGTTATTTGTTGATTCTGTATTGTCATGTTTTTTACAATAGCCTATGGCTACATAAATAATCTCTCTCCCTCTCTCTCTCTCTCTCTTAGTGTAGCTTAGCATAGCGTCTTGCATCTCGCATCTTCACTTATCTCTTATCGCATAGTGAACACCAAGCTAGGTAGCTGTGTCTTTCTCCTGGTGACTGCATTAAAAACTGCAGCAAGCCCTTGCTCCTATACAGGAGATAGAAATGGATACAGGTGACTGGTAGGCCAAGGGTTCAAATCTGGACCTTGTGGTAAGCAGAAAGTATGATTTCTTGAATATGTAAGTTTTCTGCATAAAACAATAATATAGAACTTTGTTCCTGTGTGGTGGGTTCTCTGATGTCTAGATATTCCTTTACCTAAAGCATCCTTGAACCCATGCCTTTCTGTGGTCCTCTCCTCTGCTTTGCTCTACCACCGGAACTACCTGAGCAACTACTAGGTCATTAATTCAGAGATGGAGAATAGCTTGGCATAAAGATGTGGTTTCTTGCATATGCATGTTTTCTTTGTTCAACACTGACGTAGGGCTTATTATTTTCTGTGTGGTGAATTCTCTGATGGCAACATACAGTTCCTTGCCTAAAACAGCCTTGAAAATTCCCATTTCCTTTCCAAAGCTGTACCGCCAGAGTTACTTGAGCAATTACTGGTCCCCTCCTTACCCACTCCCCTTTCTACTTCAGTCATGTAGAGAGGCACTGCATATTGGTCACATGAAGAGCTGTTGGTTAGATTCTTCAAACGACCCTTCTAGTATATGTGGTGTAAACTGCTCTGAACCTTGAGGGAAGGGGTGGGATAAAAGTGAAATAAATAACATCTTGGCAACTCTACCAAGGATCTTAAGTTCTATTCCTCTGTCTGCCCGAGTCCCTTTCTGTTAGCTGGCTTTTAAAATAGTGGGCATCTACACACAGACTGACACATCCACACACCTCAAAATGGAGGTGTGTCAGAGAATAAACAAATAGTGGTTATTACCTTATCTGCAAATGGTGATTCACGTAGTGCATATTTGACCAGTATACCCATTTTTATGAACCTGTTTCAGCCCTAATTGTGGCTTGTGTTGTTTTGTGGGGGGGTGTTCCTAAAGTCCTAGGTCCTGGACTCTGTGCCTAGGTAAGTATCTCTTTTCTCTCTATCTCTTGTGTGTTTCTAGTTCTCAAAATGTTGAGGTTGTGACCTAAGTGTCTACTAAATTCCCCAACACCAAAAGGTACGCATTCACCCAGAGGAAGTCTCCTGGACCCATTTATTATTTCTGATGGGCCTCATGAGAGTCTTTAAGTAATTATTTTTGAATGCTTGACAGAACTGAAATATTGTTGCAACTGAAAGGCACCAGGCTGTGTGCAGTCTTGGCAGAGTCAGAGTAGAATCAGGGTCAGACAGGAAAACAAAAAGGACAAGCTCTTGGGCAACCTAAGAAGCAGTGTCAAGAAACAAGGCAGGAGATTGGTTCAAAGCATCTGAGGGCACAGGCACTTTAGCGAGAGTGAGAGCAAGGGCTGGAACACAGGGCTGAGAGTGGGTATGTATCCGGGCTCAACATGGGGTTTAGGAGCAAGCAGACAGCAAAGCTGAGGACCAGGACTGAGAGCCAACACACAATGGCAGTTGGAGTTCCTGTTCCTGGTGGGCCATCTTTGTGTGAGAGAGCAGCCAATCTGGTGAGCAAAGGATGTGACATGTACTCCACCCAATCTATAGGTAGACCAGTGGTCAGAGCCCTGTAGTGGCAGAGTGGAATCAGCTATGTCTTGCAGACACAGCAGATGTAGATTCAATGCCCACAGGACCTGATAGCCCCATTCTATTTAATTTACCAGAAGAAGGGGTAAAATTATGGTTTTTCTGGGAGGCTTTTATGGAATTTTGGTTTGAAATATTGTATCTATTACCCATGGTACTGATTAGACAAAGCCACGTGATGCCTTGGTCAGCCGGAACAGGCGATTCAGTGCATCATGTGGCTGGTGGCTGCCAGGGCAAGCAGCTGGCTGCTATGTGATGCATCCTTGGAAAAAGGCCAAGGATGCATTGTGTAGCAGCCTTGCCCCAAATGGGGTAAGGCTGCCCAAGGTGTAGTAGCCTATGTGCTTGGGATGTGCACAGCGAGCTCTGCAGCAGGTGCTGTTGCCCATCGCGTATGGCTATGTCACAGCCGGGGTCGGATTTTGGTCAGGCCAGGTGAGGGAAGAGGTACAGAGCTGGGTTCCTGCTCTTGTCATGTGGCCAGTGCCTCGGCTGCTCTGGTCATGGTGGGAGATCTGACAGCAGCAAGCCCATCCATTCGGCTGCCCTATGGTGGGACCAACACAGTGTGGCATCTGCACTTGCCCACCAGGTGTGTGTGCAAGGATCGGGCCCTCTGCAGTTTTTGTGGCCGCACTCGAAGTTAGTTAGGCAATCTCATATGTTTCTCAGACTTGTTGTACTGCTTTTGTAAGTCCAGTTTAAAAGTGACAAGCCCTCTCCTGACTCTGAGGTATGTGGACCCCTAATGAAGCTCTTCTGTTGTACTTAAGCTGTTTGTTCTTTCACTCTCTGCATTGGTTAAAGGTGTTTGAATATCTCTGTCACATATGGCTCCTCTCACCAGTGTTGGAGAAGAGAGACTTCAGGACAAAAGAGCTGTCAGAGCTTCTGGTTTTCATGACCCAGTGGCACATACTAGGTTCCTCTTTCATTGATAACCCCTCTTTCATTTGGTTCATCACAACAGCCATAGTCAATGTGTTATCATTTCCCCATATTCTTTGTGGGTACTTACTGAAAAGAATACATTACTAGAGTCAACAGTTGTCTTCACTTTCCAATCCGTCATAAAGCAGTGTGTTTTGAGAATTAGGTTGGATACAGGATTGCTTTTTCCCAGGCTTGATTCAGGATATATAAGAAGGAGCTACACAAAACATCAGCAAGATGAAGAGACAACCCTTCATTAGGATTCAGATAACAATGAGACCAGTGACGGTTTAATCAGGGCTTTTTAACAAATAAAATGTATTTACTCCATAGTAGAAATAAAATATTTGTGGAAGATTGAGGTAAGTATTTTGGTGTTTAAAAATATAAAATAAAAAAATCAAGTGCTTTTAGTACTGTCCACTGTTACTTGCATGCTTCATCCTGCCTTAGGATGAACTATTAAATACAGAACTTCAGTAGTACATTCTTTCAAGACAGCCTTAATATCTTGTCTCTGAGGGTAAAATATAATGACATGTTTTTGTGTATTTAGCTACAAAACATAGAAATTCCCTGTTAGAAAGTGAGGCTGCACAATACAGATGTTCTTTCTGGAGAATTAGTACAGGATAATATGATTGACAGCTTAGGAGGTGTTACTAATATGTTTCTTTTCCCAAAGTCCCATGTGCAAATTCTTTCAGAAACTATAAAGATAGATTCAACTAATAGAGGTCAAGAAAATTGCAAAGAGTCGCACATCATCTGATGATAATATTTGGGCTTCGCTTTTCAGATGCATTCAATGCTTATCATTAGTTTGTATCACACCTAATGAGATTTTAATAGCTATCTCATCCAAATCCTCTTTGGATATTATCTGCAATTTAGACCTGACCATTGACAGCTATTTCTAACTTGTATGTGAATAAGAAGCCCTGTTCAACTGTCTGAATTTCCATGATCTGAAATGCAATCATTTCACTGCAAGTCCTAATATGCTAAGATGTCCAGTGAAGTGAATATTTAATATGCCCTCTCAGCTTAGCAAATTGTTTACTGAAATGTCTTAAAATAAGTGCCAGGGTAATCTTAGAAGTGTAAAAATAATACCTCCATCCTGACAGTTTTAAAATTAATATTATTATTTTTTAACCGGACATGATTGCTGTTTGCTTCTTTTTTGGTGACATGTTTTGGATGATGGTGTCTGATAATTGGTTTCCAATTTTATTTCTATAAGAGTGAACGTCATTAAAAGTAAATGGTGATTTAGTGTTGTTGAAGAAAAACAGAATTACTTATTCTCAACACTTAAGGTATTTATTTATATTTAGAAAATTGAGAGATGAGGAGTTTTATCTTTTAGTGATCAGCAGAACCCCCCCAAATAATAAACAAAAACTATTATTTACTTTAGAAGACGGTTTCTACATCAAGCAACTGCTATAAAACCAGACTAAAGCCATTGATTTCAGTGGTAGAGGAGTGTGCCCTAAGTTGCGCTAGCTCCATCGACACAGAGAGCACAAAATCTATGTGAGTCCCTAGACCTGATTGTTTATTGATTATTTGTTGTAAACAATTGTCCCCTGACAGGGAGATTTTCAGTAGCACACAGTGCAGTTTGGTTGTCACTTTTCATTCTAAGTCAATAGAAATTGGGCATCTAACCTGTTTTTGTCTCTACAAATCTCGTTTTGAATTTTTCCTTTTAATAAATTGTCTCCAAGGAGGTCACAGTTTTTACAAATTTAGCCAGTGTTCAGAGCAGCTTGATGGATTTCAAAACCTTGACTTCTCACAAACCTATCTTCATACTATGTTTTTGTACTCGTTTGTTATTTGCTATTTCAGTGGAGAGACTAGCCACTTAAAAGCCTGTCTTGTTCTCTGGTTTGGAGGATCCTTTTCTTTATACAAAGTAAATGCAAATGAGGTAGAAATGGTAAAAGTCATCCAGTGATTCCTAATTCACCAAAATTCTTGTGAGTTTTCTTTTGATATTTGCCAGCCTTAGTTGATACGTAGGACAGGCTGACAGTGTTCTTTAGATAATCTCTGTTAGCAGGTGTAGAGCTGCCTGGGGGATATTGTTTATTTCTTAAAATTTCTAAAACCACTACAGCCAAATATTCAGTGCCTAGATGACCTATTCCAGAGATTAAAATTCAAAGAAATGCCCATAAATAATTTGCCAACAACCTATAGTTTTCCCAAAGGCCTTTGCAAAATGAGAGGTGCTCTCTCACCATTGTGTGTAGCTCGTTAATTCTATGCATTCTTGTTACTAAGGTGCTGGTTTTGACTTATAAGGCCATAAATGGCTTGGACCACAAATATCTGAAAGACTGCCTCTTCCCTCATGTCCTGTCATGGCCTCTGAGGTCAGCCAGAAGTGCCCTCCTGCACGGGTACCATCTCGCTGCCAAGCTTCTACAACAAGGGCAAGCAGAAAGGTGTTCCTGGTGGCTCCCTAACAATTATGGTACACCCTCCCCTTGGAGATTTGTTAAAATCTGAGCCTGCTCATCTTCCGGAAGCATTGTAAGACCTTTTTGTTGGCCAGGTGTTTGGCAGGTAGGGTTGGGTGGGATGTTTGAGGTTGAAGCCTTAAGGGAATTTTAAAAGATGTTTTTACATGTTGTAAGCTGCCCTGACCCATAATGGGAAGGATAGGGTATAATTGTGAATGAATTAATTAAAATTAAGGCAGTGAGAGTGACCCTGGGAAGAGTGGGGAAATCCTGAGAGGGGGAGGAGGTAGTTAGGAAGAAGGTTTAGCCCAGTATTTGTGTTACAAGGATTGTACATTCCTCTTTGGCATATAGCAAAACACCAGGCAGGTAGACACTACATTTTTGACTGCATATAGGATATGTGGATTGTGTGAGAAGCAGTCTGGCAAAGCCATAGTCTCCGAGATTGCCACTATAACTGAAACAAAAATCCTTAATTATAAACATCATCTTCCATTAAAATTAAGTAAATGACATTAAGGTGAAGTCATTACGTTGGCCAAATGACACCCATCGAAAGAGAGAGACCCAGAGTAAGAGCCTCGGTCTTTGGGGTTCTCTTGCTGAACTTCTCCTTATGCAAATAGGATTTTAAGGCAGCAGACCATCAAAAAACAACATCCCTCGATAGATCTATTGAGCCAAAAATGTGGAGATCTTGGTGAAGTCAACTTGTTTTGTGTGTCTCACTCCTATTGAACTCAAGGGGGGAACCAAGCATGTACATTAGAAAGAGAAATGTCCTTGTGAGCTATAGTAATATGAGATGCAGTATCTACAGTTCCTAGCTGCAATGTTGAGATTACATAGAACAGGAGTTTTGGAAGAAGAGTTTTCCAACACAGTTGTTTGTGATAAACATTTACTTTGATATCAGTCTGTGGCAAGTATAAAGATAGACCAATCTGAAGGAACAAGGGATTTTCTTCTAATGTTTTGCCTCTGGAAGTGACTATCCAGAACAAATTTAAATAAGGACGAACACATCTTGTAACAGTAGTTTCACTCGCAGCCCCCAAGTTCACAAAGCACACACTTGAAACTAATTAATGTGTTTCTATTCTTTAATGCCCTGAAGACCTGAAGGTAGTAGTTTGATAATTAGACTGTTCTTCATATTTAGACAGAAATTGGAGATGATTAGGAATGCTGCAGTGCCATGCAGGTCAATTGTGCATCATTATTAAAGCCATTTAATGCATTTTAATGGTAGCTGATAAGGTGCAAAGTGCTATGTAAGCCAAAAGTAGATGTTTTATTCCATTATACATTAAATGTATAGGCACAAATAGATTCACATTTGCATTTTTTTATGCTCCGAGTCCAAAGTATGGAAACTTGTTCTCGCATGATGCTATAGATAGAATATATAATTGTGTGAGGCACGACTACTGCTGATGCCAGCAGCTCTTAATGTTGAGGTAGGGTAGGCTTCTCTAAAGTAAAATGACATATTGTGCTTATATAGTGAAGTCAAAAGGAAAGGTGATTTTAACTTCTTTTTGGAGAGGATTATTAATCACATTACAGACTTTGGGTCTAGTACTTCAGCTTTTATTCACCCTGAACGGTACGTTACCTGAGATGTACTGTGGTAATTGCAGCTCTTGAATCTCTGTCTGGGGCACACTCTATCTCAAATCATGATTTGCTCTTCCGCTGGAGCAAATCAGGTCCACACCGGAAGCATATTTGTCGCATTGTTCCTCAGTTTCCTCAAAGGGAAAATGCGCTTAGTGGTCCAGGCCTGACATAATCTGGTCTGGATATAGGGCGCTCTTTTCCAATATGTGGAAACTCAGTTTACACTATGCTAATAAGCCAGCCAGCTCAGCAAAGTATTGTAAAAACAATATTATTTATAAATGAGGCTATGAGACAAGGAATATTATAAATATATAAAGCATAGTTTACTCAAGTTCAATTAGGAGCATGGTACAAAAGAGAAACTGTCAGTTAAAATACATGGTTTAAAGAGACATTTCTGTTCAAGGAACAGCTTTGTTACAAGTTCAAAGATCTTAACATCTATAAGATATAACATATGCTCTAAGTAGTATTGCTATGGTTGGCGCAATGCATCAATAAGAATATACATTCATATTCACCCAGTTCTTGTCCCATACTGCCATATGGATGTGAAAAAAGCTCCAAGGAAGTAACTGTTCCTGAAAAATCCATCTTTCCTTTCCCTTCTTATAGAATGAAAATTCTTAGAAGTCAGTTTAGATGACGTCATGTCAAGACTGCTGACAAAGAGAGTTTTCTCAAAGTACATAGTAAACAATATCTGCTAATACATAGTAGACAGATGACTATCATCGGAGATAGGATTAACAATCAGTGAACTCCAAACAAACAAGGCCTTTTCCTGCCCTGCCAGGAAGTCACATATCTTGACTGGTCAACAGAAAATGTTGATTTCTTGAGAGAGACAGATTTGATTGTATCTTTCTCCAAGATTACAGCTAAAAGGACATTCTAGAGATAGCTCATTAGAAATTAACCATTCAAAGGTCTAGTCTAATGTTCAACATATTGAAACACAGATGGTCAAAAATATATGCTTTTTATACAGGATACATCGCATGTTTCCAGTACGGTTGAGACAGATCCTTTGAAACACTACACTATCCCTTTCTTGGGAATTATTGCAGGGGAAATAATTGACATGCCAGCTTGGTGGATAGGCCAGTTTGGAGGGGAAGGTGGCTTGTAAATTGTGGTCCAGAGCAGAACCAGTCTGCTCTGTGCTGCTGCTCAGAGATGGAGCTGTGGAACCAGTGGAGACTTCTCCCAAGCTGGCTTCCAGAGCCCTATCTCCTCATGGTGACTGCAGAAAGTGCTTGGCTTGTAGATTCTGGTGGGGAAGCATCTCTGGAGAAACGGGAATTCCCCAAGAGCTGTCTTACTGCTGTGATCCACTCCCCACTGGCAGGGCCAGCCTTCGGATTTGCAGGGCCCAGAGTGAAAATGAAATGCAGGGCGCCTGCTGGCCGCTCTCTTGGGAGCAACCTCTGCGTTGCTCTGAAGGTGGTAATGTTTGGTGCCTCATTGAGAGGGTGTGGTGTCCCTCACAACCTGTCCTGGTGAAAATAGAGGCCACTGTGGTAAGACCAGCCTTTGCCCACTGGGTGCATTCTGCACTTCCATTGAAATGGTACCTCTCCTGAAGAGAACACAGAAGCAGAAGCAGAAGGGTGCACTTTTGAATTTGCCGATACACTGAAGGAGACAGGACGCAAGGACTGGGTTTAAAATGGCTGCACTCTTTAGTCAAATCAAATCATAATTAAATTTGGTGGGGGAAAATCGCCTAGTGCGATTCAGGTCCAGTTCTTGAACTCTTAGACAAGAACTCAGGGGTGGTTTCGCTATACCCTCAATTACCACCTCAAACACAAACTCAAAACGTCTTCCCCTCTCTGTGGCCCCTTGTCACGGGTGAGGGGGACCAAAGTCCTTCTGGACTTGAGTAAGGATGAGGGCGCCTACAGGCGGGGGACCATACTTGTCCCTACCGCCCTCGCTGGATACCCCTCCCAGGGAGGCTACCCCCTGCTTGCCGTACCCTGCTTTTGTGGCAGTTGTGGCCTCCCCATCTCTTAAGGAGATGACCCGTACTTATGCTACTTCTAACCTACTCTAACTTGCAGTTCTGGACCACTGCCGAGAGTCGACAGATTGAAACAGGCACAACACCCCCCTTGATTTCTAGGGGAATGAACCAATTAGCCAAACACCCAGCACTGAGAGGAAGGCGAAAAAGCGAGAACCTTTTTTATGCCCGATTAAGGTTCCCTTAAAAATTCCTTCCTGGTCCCGTATTAGCGACCGGTAGGGATCCACATTGCAGAGGGAGGGATGGTGCCATTTCTTTTGGCTCCAGCCCACAAGTGAGGCTGTGAGCCTTAGGAGCGCTAACACTGTGGGCCCCGCCCAGTCGAGCGAGGCTCATGTGGTCTACTTTAGCCTATCCTGTCCCACCGAGGTCGCCTAGCAACCCTGGCGGGGTTCCAGCTTTGGCTCCCCTGTGTGCAGCCGCCTCTTTTTCCCGCCTCTGGGGTCGTGCAAACCCCCAAGGCAGGAATCACTCCCTGCCCTGCCCCCTCCTCAGGCAGGCGTGACAAGCAGCCTACTGCCCTCACCCCTGGAGCGGGGGGAGGGCGGAGACAAGTGTAGTGCCCATGTTTGTATCCATCCTGTGTGACAGCCCTGGAGGGGGTACTACTACTGCTTATCAGCAAAGGCAGTATAAACGTCATGAAGCTGGCTGGTGCTATATAGGCCTGTAGCCTGAGATACTGGAAAGAACTGGTTTCTGCTTCCCTGGGGTCACTCTGCTGCTCTCAAGCCCAGCTGCAGTCTCTCCCTGTTGCTTCTGGCTCAGGCTGGAATGCTGGTTCAGTTGGGGTCCAGTCTGCTGTGCGAACGCCAGCTCTTTTCCTGAGACAGACACTCCTTCTCTCTCACTCAAACCAAGATGGAGCCCTCGCTTTCTCCCTGGCTTTCTCCTCCATCTTGCATTTTTTTTCCTGGGAAACGTAGTTCTCTTCCTCTCTAGGTAGCTCAGCACCATGGGTTTCTCTTCCCAGAAAATGATATGCTATGGAAGGGCAAGATATGCTGGAAGTTGTAGTCCCTGGTGGTCTCTGAATGTTCTAAGCAATCTCTGCATTACGCTAGGTAAAACATGAATATTGACTGTGAGAGGCCATATTTTCAAAAGTGACTTGTGATTTTGTGTGCCTCAGTTTATAGATGCCCAATCTGAGGAACCTTTAAAAAGTAATGCTGAATATTTACCTGCTGAAAATTAAGCTCCTCCAATTGGATATCTGACAACAGACTATATCTACTCATTCTTGAAAATCCCGTGTTTCTGTGTGATAAATCTTCTTCTGGTTCATGGGTGCTGGGAAGGAGTTTGAAGGGGTGAAGTTGCACTCTCCTGGCTTCTACCCCTTCTGAGTCCTTTGGGCAGGGGATGTAACCACACTGGAAAGGGGCAGATGTGAAAGAACTCTGATATATCAAAGGTTTCTGATATGATCATGCTTCCTTCCTGAGCACCAGGATGTCACCATGCACAAAAAGGGCAGGCCTTCTTGCCACACTCTTTTCTAAGTGCTGTGATGTCCTTATATTTGGAAAGGGGCATGGTCACACCAGAGGCAGGATGAAGGGGTTCTCCTGCCCTTCCCACCCCACCCCCCCAAAGTAAATTCTGTCTGCACCCCTCCTCTGGATGGCTTTGTTTATATATGAAACCAGCATTCCAAATACCTTTACTAAAGGGGAGGATGGAAAATATTGTCTCCGATGCACTGTTTCTTTCTAGTTTTCAAGGAGGAATGGAAATTAATGCCAACCTATGCTGTAAATAGCAGCTTGTTGAGGAGAGAGATCTCCAGCCCTAGGGATACCATGGTACGGAGAGCAAAGAAGAATTGCTTCCAGTGTCAAACCTTTCAGTCTTTAGAAGCTGCTCTCCTTGGGATACACTTTTAACCTACGCTGCTGCACAAGAGCTCCTTCACATGAGGGAAATTGGCCAAACACAAGACTGTCTTTGACCCAAACAGACTTGTCAAAAGGTCTTTTTTTATTTATTTATATGGAAAAGTTAGAACTGAGTGCTGACAGTAAGGAGATGGAAGAGACTGGACACCCCTGCCCTCCCTCCAAGTAGTCTCTCATAATAAGAGAGCTGTAGTGGCATGCTTATGGAATACAAGGCTTGCATGCGGTATTTGGATCAAACATCCAGAGTTCTTTTGTACTTTTTGTAGTAGTAGTAGTAGTTATATATACCTCATATATCACTGCTAGAGTCTTTTTACCCAGTTTCTTTATCGTCAGTGGTCTGCACAATATTTGCAGGTTTAGTTTCCTTAACAAAGGTAATTAAAAATAGGCACAGCTTTAAAAGCATCAGTTGATGAACAAATGGCCTGTTAGCTAGGCTGTCCAACACTGACACAATATGGTGACTTGTGTGTGTTTTATTATATCTTCTGGAGAGTGGGAGAAAAAGACAAGCGAGTAATAGTCCCCAGATAGTGGCTTTGGGAATTTCAAGAGCCGCCTAAAAGAGTACAAACAGCTGTGAATTCAGTTGATGTTGTTCAGTTTCAAACTGGTAATAAGTTTCAGTGTACAAGAGTAGGATACATAATATCAAATATCCTTATAATTACCAGTGTTTATAGGAGGCTTGTCCTACAGAAATGATTGAACTGACATTTTGGAAAAGATTCAGAATGGCTACTTGGTCCAGTGCCTGAAGTCTCATAAGTGACTCTACTGTCCATACTATTGCTGTTTTCCAGCATCTGTTGCAGCTTCTTCAATTAAAAATTGTCATAGAGTAAATTCCCTTGGGATACTGAGAAATCTACATGGGAAAAAATGTGCTCTCCATTGTGCTAGGCATGAGTGTCTGAAATGACTTATCTTCAGAGACAGAGGGTAATTTCAGACGTGACAGGCCCGGAGGCCCGCCATACTGAACCACAGACTGGAATCTATTGCGGATTCCGGTCAGGAATCAGGCCAGCCATCCTTTAGACATCCGACCTGATTCTGGAGGGGGATCGGGGAGGGGGCAGGGCTGCACGGTGCAACGTGTGGCCGCATAGCCCCCCCCCCCGCACGCCCCCGGCCGCCTGCCATCCGGGAGATGGGTCGGGACCAAGATCCGGGCCGGCTGAAGGTAATAGATGTTACCTTCGGCTGATCCCAGATCGTGGCCAATCTAACCATGGTTGGGGTCCAATCCCACCACAATTCTGGACCTCTGGATGACCGGAGGTCCAGAATCGTGGTCGTTGAGATTCCCGCCAGGGATTTACTGGGGTGAACATCTGGCGGGAACCCCAACAGACGTTACGGGACAAATGGCCACCACAGGGGATTCACTGTAACATCTAAAATTACCTGGAGTCAGTGCTGGATTTGGAAATAGCATGTCTGTTCCTTGTGTGCCACTTCACCAGCTCTCTAAGGTAGCAGTATACACAAGCTAAAGATGATTTCCTTGTCTAAAAAGAAAGAAACACATTCATTGTTCATCTGTCATGCCCAGTGTATTCAGTCAGGTGTTTAATCAGGTTCTAACTCTGTCTTGTTTTTTCAGCATGAGTGAAGAAGCAAAAGTACACAATGATGTTTATAATCATACAGAGCTGATGTGTCTTGCATGGGTCTTTCCCCTTCATTTGTTCTAATGTGCCACTTTATTTATGTTCCTTTCATCCTTGCCCCTTCTCTTTCTCTAATGTACATGCACCTCCTATTCAAATTTCATCGCATTGCAAGGAAAAGTGTGTATCCACTGCATATGCAAATAAGTAAATATAGACTCCTATATGTGCCACATTTCATTCCCACTAAGTGAGAACATTAGAACAAATTAGTGCATTACTTAATGTGGTGTAAAATGATTAGCATACGAGAAGTCAATTAACAAGATAAAATTTGCAATAATGCCTTAAAGGTGAAATGCAAAAGCTTTCATAAAATGCTTTTTAAAAAAAATCTCAGATCCCAAGCTGTTACCAGAATATACTGGCAACATAAAACTGACAAATACATTTTATTACAGAATATTTAAAAGTTGATGCCTTCTTTACTTCTGTCACTTCTTAATTTCAATGGTCTTGAGTCATCTCTGCTACAATTCATTTGTTTTTATTTATTTATTTTTAAAATTTTGCTACTCTGCCCCTCCTGCCACAGGCAGCTCGGGGTGGCTTACAATTAACAAAACCTTAAAACAACATTAAAACAATGATTTAAAACAACTAAAAGGAGGACAAAGAAAAATAGCCCCTACCCAACAACCCACCCCCTCACCTATCTTCCCCGCCAAATGCCTGGCGAAACAGCAAGTCTTACAACTTCTCCGAAAAGGGGAGATTTGGGGCCAACCGAACCTCCACCAGAAGGGAGTGCCACAGCCGTGGAGCGGCCACCGAGAACACCCTCCCCTGCGTGGCCCTCCAGAAGACTCGGGGGATTCAGAGCAGGGTGCCCCCCGATGACCGCAGGGGTCGGTTCAACACCCAGGGAGTGAGGCGGTCCCGCAGATAGGTAGGGCCTAGGCCGTTTAGGGCTTTATAGGCCAAAATCAACACCTTGAATCGGGCCTGGAAAACCACCGGCAGCCAGTGCAGAGTGGAGCGCTGGTGTAATGTGCTCCCGGCGGCTCAGTCCTACCAGAAGACGGGCTGCCGCATTCTGCACCAGCTGCAGTTTCCGAGCCGTCACCATGGGTAGCCCCTCATAGAGCGTGTTACAACAGTCCAATCTAGAGATGATGAAAGCATGGATGATGGTGGCCAGGTCGGAGCCTGAAACAAACACCAGATGTAATTGGCGAAAGGCACTCCTCGCCACAGCCTCCTCCTGGATGTTCAGGCGAAGCTGGCCATTGAGGAGCACCCCCAGACTCCGTACCTGGAATACCAATGGGGGGCAGACCCCGCCAATAACGGGGGGGGGGAGGTGTCCTTCAGCATCAGTCGGTTAGTCCTCATCCAGTCCCCCGCAGCCGTCAGACACCGAGTAAGCACCGAGACTGCAGGACCTGGGTCTGTTGAAAAAGAGAGAGACAGCTGGGTGTCGTCAGCATATTGATGATCCCGAATGCCGAACCTCCTGATTATATCACCAAGTGGCTACATGTACATGTTGAACAGGAGAGGGGACAAAACCTAACCCTGCGGGACTCCACACGAGAGGTCTCGGTATGATGAAAAAACTCCCCAAGAACCACTTGCTGCAGGAAAGAGCAGAATCATTCAAGAACAGTCCCGCCCACCCCTGCACAGTCCCACAGGCGCGTCACCAACATCTCGTGATCAACTGTATCAAATGCAGCCGAAAGATCTAGAACTAACAGGGTCGAATGACCCTGGTCAATTTCCTGGTGCAGATTGTCCACCAAAGCCACAAGCGCAGTCTCGGTGCCATTCCCCGGACAAAATCCCAACTGAGAGGGGTCCAGATAACCGACGCAGTAAAGATGTCCCTGGAGCTGCTGAGCCACTACCCGTTCAATAACCTTCCCTAAAAAGGTTAGGGATAGCTGGTAAGGGAGTCAATGTCAAGCAATGGTTTCTTGAGCAAAGGCCGAACCACTGCCTCTTTGAGACAGCCCGGCACTCTGCCTTCCCGAAGGGAGGTGTTGACCACCCCAGCCAGCAATGGCCCCATTGTCTCCTGGAAAGATTTAATCAGTCAGGACGGGCAGGGATCTAATTCACAAGATGTGGCCCTAACAGCCCCAAGAACACCAACTGCATTGGCGGGTGTCACCGACTGAAATTGATCCCACAAAACCGAACAAGACGAGGCTTCCATAACCTCCAGTTCCCCATATGTATTAATTGTGGCATCGAGGTTGTGGTGAATCTGAGTGATTTTATCCACAAAATAATCCACAAACATGTCACAGTGAGCAGCAGATGACTCCACTTCAAGGCAGAGGGGGGCCGGACCAACCAACCCCTGCACCACCTGGAAAAGCTCCGCTGGATGGGATTTAGTGGATGCTATGAGGGTAGCACAAAACTCCTTTTTTGTTGCTCGCATAGCTACGGCATAGGCCTGTAAACTGACTCTATGACGCAATCTGTCGGTTTCAGCACCCTCTCATGACCTTGCCCAGCGACTCCATATATGCATTGAACAGGAGAGGGGACAGACTGGAACCCTGCGGAACTCAACACAAGAGGTCACGGGGAGATGAAGAACAGTTCCCCAGCACCACTCACTGAGTTCTCCCAGCCAGGAAAGAGTAGAACCATTCGAGAACAATCCTGCCCACCCTGGCTTGGTCCTGCAGGCGGGTCACCAACATCTCATGATCAACGGTATCAAAGGCAGCTGACAGATCTAATAGAATCAACAGGGTTGATCGACCCTGATCCAATCAAGGCGGAGGTCATCGACCAAGGCCACAAGTGCAGTCTCAGTGGCATAACTCGGACAAAAGCCAGACTGCGAGGGATCTAGGAAGCTGATGTGGTCCAGATGTTTCTGCAGCTGCCAAGCCACAACCTGCTCAAAAATCTTCCCTAAAAAGGGAAGGTTAGAGACTGGCTGATAGATGATGAGGAAGCCAATGTCAAGTGATGGTTTCTTGAGCAGAGGCCACACCATCACCTCTAAGGCAGTCAGGCACTCTGCCCTCCCTAATGGAGGCATAGACCACCCCGGCGTGCCAGGAATGGCCTCAGTGTCCCCCAGCTGGCCTTAACCAATCAGGACGGGCATGGGTCCAGTTCACAAGAGATGGCTCTGACCGCCCTAAGAACATCCCCCGCATCAGTGGGCGATACCCACTGAAACTGATCCCACGAAACTGGACAGAATGGGTCTTCCATAACCTCTGGTTCTCCTATTATATTAAACGTGACATCGAAGTCCTGGTGAGTCCGAGCGATTTTATCCACAAAGTAATTGAGAAGTATGTCACAGCGGGCACTGGAAAATTCCAGTTCCAGGCGGAGGGAGGCCGGACTGACCAGCCCCCTCAACACCCGGAAAAGCTCAGCTGGACGAGACTTCACAGATCCTTCTTTGCTTGCCCGCACATCCATGGCATAGGCTTTTAAACTAGCTCTTTGTCACAATCTGTCAGCTTTAGCACGTGAACGGTGCCACCATCACTCCAACCTCCGCCCTTCCCGCTTCAGCAGCCACAGATCCTCTGTAAACCAGGTAGGCCTGTAGTGCCGATGCTGAGGGAGTAGATGCCTAGGAGCCATTTGTTCGATGGTCTCGGTCAACAAGGTGTTCCAAAGAGCCACGAGGTCATTGAGTGAGCGGTTGTCAAGATCAGAGGGTAACTCCCCAAGAATTACCCCAAGAGGGTAACTCCCCAAGAGCATTCTGGAAACTCTCTGGTTCCATTAGTCTCCGGGGGCAAACCAACCGAAGTGGTTCCACACCTCTCCAGGGGCAGACATGCACCGGGAGACTGGTCCGTAGGAGGTAATCATCTGTCCATGACAAGGGCACTGCTGACACCTCCCCCACCAACGGATCCTCAAGGCCGGTGAAAAAAAGATCCCCACTCCCCCAAATTTCCTATCCAGTCCTCTCTACCCATCCCCCCAATACCCACTCTTTCACCCCCCTCCCTTGATGAGGTGACCCCCTCTCTTCATATCCCCGGATGCCACCCAGCCACTCTCACTGGCCAGGGTAACCTCATCCCTATTTCCCATCCTCTGCTCTCACCAGGAGTTGGAAAACAAACCACCACCCCTACACCATAAAATTAACCCCAAAATAAAACCCTGAACCAAACCTCCCCACAGTTGATAACCCCACAACAATAATCCCACACTTTATACCAAATCCCAGTGCTAGGCAACCCCAAATAACTACCACACAGTAGTTAGCAGGCCCAGGAACCAGCATAACTTCCCCCCCCCAGACCCTGCCAAGGGCTGCACTCGAGGTGTGGCTCTTCAGCGTGCAGTCTGTGGCGCGTGCCTGTGGTGCTCAGCAGCGCCCCACTTTTTCCGGCTCCCTCCCTGGCAGTGAGGCCAAAGTCCCCTACCCTCTCTCCCGCCAGGAGGGGAGAGATGAAGTCCTTAGGGACCCTGGGGTTCTCCCTCACCTTCACTTTGTCAGGTGGTCCGGGCTGGCTGCTAAGTCTCTGTGCTGGGGGGCTGGCTAGATGGAACGAGCCCTTGTGACTCCCAGCCCCCGCGCCAAACAGATTCCAGCAACAGCTGCAGGATAAGGGAATTGTCTATTTTGTATTTCTGTATATGTGTGTGCATGAATATTTATACATCGTATGAATTTTTAATATTTTCTCTATTGCGCCTTTATCAGTGTTGTCTGCATGTAAAATCGTTTGTGAAAATAATCATTGTAGAATGTATGTGGAGTTGATGGCATGAGATATTGTTCTTTCTGGTATCACTTCTCTTCCCAGTTGTCTTTGTTTAAAGGCTTTGATTGAATGAGTTGTCATATCAGGAAGCTTAGTAAGTCAATTTGTTATACTGATATTCCTGTAAAATACATGAGAACTGAGCCAAGAGCCGGTGTGCTCTAAGAGTCATTTCAGAAGTCCTGTCGGATAAATCAGATTGAATTGCATTCAGTAAATGCTGTGGCTTAAATTTCCTTCCACCTCATCTTCAGCTAAACTAGAGAGGCAGAAATGTACAAAATCCAATCACCAAGAGCAAGGAGTGAGCCACAAGAAAAAGAGAATATGAGAAAATGGAAAAGAAGAAAATAGAGGAGGGAGTGGATTATCTGAAAGTCCTTCATATATGAAGCCTTCAGCCTAGGATAATCCATATACGATAATATCCCAATATGATCAAAATCACTATAAAAACAGATCAGTGAATTCTGGCAGAAGTTCAGATAAGTTTAGAATGAAGTGCATCAACCTTTCAAAATGCTGGATAGAAGGTGCTGTATTGAGATGTGTCCAGTTACCATCCGATGCCCATCCTGTATGTCTTTTTACTATCCACATCAACAAACTTGGTATCTGATTTGACCACAAGTGTCTGATCATGATTGACTGTATCATGGCACATTAAATCATAATGATCACACCAGCTCGTGCTATGTTGCATCATGTCACAAACTGATGTTATAGAACGTGGCACTCCTGGTATGTGAATCATGGGATGTAAAAAAACAGTGCACTAAAAATCCAGAATTCTCCCCTAATGGTTAACTATTGCTATGTAGCCCAGATTTTGGGAGGCAGACGTGTCCTTAGGCAGACTGCGCCTCATTAGCAGGCAGTATGATTCTTCACCCCCAGAGAAAACACAAGAAGTACAGTACTACTGTAAGGGGTTGGAAGTAGTGTTGTGCATGTCGTTTTCGTTATTACAATAACGATAACAAAAATTGTTAGCGTTTTCATTATTGCAATAATGAAAACGACAGCCAAGAATGATGATAATGACAACTGAAAATAACGATACTGATATTGATACCAGTACCGAAAACGACAATGTTTTTATCCTTGTCGTTATTATTAGTGCTGTGGCAGTTGGGTTTTGGAGGGAAAATGTGGAGAGGGGATGAGGGAACAGACATCTTTGAGTCCTAAACAGGGTTGAACTCTTGAACTGTGCCTGCGTTGGGAGGGACGAGCAGCTCAGCAGTATCTGATGGATGTATTGCTGGCCAATGAGCAGCGCAAGCAGGCCCCAGCAGTCTCATGTCACTCTGTGATTGCTCGTGAACAATCGGGGGCTCTGGGGGAGGCCACTGCAACCCTTTATAATGGGAGGGCAAGACTTTTTTTCTCTGTTCTGTGAGAGCTCTGCTTCTCAGGTTGCGTTTACAGAACTGTGGTGCTTGTACATAAAAAATCCTCCCTAGCCCTCATTGTATTATCAATATCTTTCCTTTCTCATACCCTACATTTTCCCTTCTCCCTTTCCCTGCCCTTCTCCCCACTGTACATTATATATAGATAGGTAGTATAAGTTAGATATAGATATATATTATAGACCTATAGATTAGATTAGAATAGTTATATAGATAATTGATTAGACAATAGTTTTCCTTTTCCCTTCCCCTGTCTCCCTTAGATTTAGATAGATATTGCGCACGGGAATCGATACCGATACCAAAAATAAAAACTTTGTTTGAAACGATACTGATAATGATACCGATAACAATGATAACAAAAATGACAGTCATTAATAACGATAACAAAAATGACATTTTGAATATCAAAAACAACATGGGGGCCTGGTGCACACCACTAGTTGGAAGAGAGGTAACTCTCTGCAGTGGTAAAAGGATATAGATGTGTAAGATCCCCACAGGACTAGAACTCTGGTCGTCATTGGCTGCCTTTGATTAGAAAAACAAGCATGTCAGGAAGTGTCCGAGCAACTGGATGCCTAAAGATGCCTTTGGCTCAGGACCTGCCTGTGACGTTGCTGTACACTCCTGCTTCTACCCTGCCTACGCTCCACTGTAGCTACTATGGAGAGAGGGGACTCAGTTGAGCCTGGGCTCTGGACTCTAGGGGCCCTCTACAAGTAGCCCAAAGACTGCTAATGCTAAGAAATGTTCAGAGTGGGTGAGGGAGGTCGTGGGGCCAACCCTCTGCCCCCACTCACTCTGACCATTTCCCAGTGACACGAAGGTCACTTGAAAAGGGCCCTGCCAAGAAAGACGTTTTGGGTAGGGGTGGGGTGCTGGCCCAACCAACTCTTAAAGCTTCCTTTCTGGTGGGGCTGCTTCCACTACAGCAACCAAACTGGGAGCCAGGACATCACCACAAACTTTGCGGGGGGTAAGGGTGCTGGTGGGAGGCTGAGGCTGACCAGGAGCCTTGGGAGAGCTGCTGCTTAGGAAAATCTCACCCCTTGCCACTAGGGGGCCCATAACTCAGGCCCACCACACCTTGCTATGCCACTGAGTCCAGCCGCTGCCCGCCGCCTTGTCTCCACAGCCTGTGATCCAGTCCTCTGTCCCAGACACACTTTAACTGATTCCACTGAACTGACCCTCGCTCCAGCCCTTTGACTCTAACTCTGCTGAACCCATGGTACTGACCTTAGCCTCTGAATGTACACCTGCCCCAGCCCTGACTGTGCTTCTGTATTTCCCTGCAGCTGGTTGACAGATTTGGACTGACCTTGGCTGACTTGGCTTGAGTTCCTGAAAATGGATGCAGGATACCCCTATAACAACACTTTCTACTCACCATTGGCAAGTGAACAATCTCAACCCTGGGCTGGCTCCTGACAAGCTTATTCTCTTCCCTCTCTGCACCCAGACACTCCTCTGGACACTGTATAGGGAACAAAGCCAAAGCTTCAGTCACTTTCTTCTAATTCCCATACCCCCCTCACCACATGTTCCTTGGTGGAAGTATATGAACTGCAGCCTCCGCACTTGCCATGAGGATTGCTAATCTGGGTAGCCCTAGTTACTAGGGCTTACTTTTTGCCATCCGTTTTGGCTGATGAAGTGGAAGAGAAATGCTGGGACAGATTTTCATTTGGTGTATATCAGTGTAGCTAATTTAATGTAGTTATACTAGTTTAAACCTACCAAGGTTCCGATCCACTGTGTCTTAGAGAGCCAAGGTCATTTCCCAGTCTCTCTATGCTTTTCCGATCTGGGGTATTTCCTATTTGGATAAACTCAAAGTTATCCAAAACGGATTTCTCCGTTCTATTTTGGGGGTCCCTAAGGGTACCCCTCAGGCAATTCTAAGAGCTGAAACCTTCTGCTCTACAGTTAGTTGGTTGCCATGCAGATGCTATTTAAGTATTGGGTAAAGGTCTCTCTTTTCTGGCCCCCCAGGATAGGTCCCTTCTCAGTTTAGTCATCAAGTATGGCCTTCTGGGACCCTGGGATGAAGCAGTTGAGTTAGAGATTCATAAGGTAGGATATTCTAAGGAATCTCTTGAGAGTGGGGCTTGAGGGTGCTATGTCTCTTATTGTTAGGAGATTAGGTGATCAAGAGCTTCAGACTGAGGACACCTTGCTAAAAGATCAAAGGGTTGCCCCTGCTTATTTTTCTCCAATATCTTCCAATGTTAGGTTTAGTTATCTATTTGTGTGGTCGGACTCTAGTGCAAGAGTGGTGTTCTCTAATTTCAGATGTAACTCTTTTTCATCGGTTTTCCTTGAGGGACGGTATACTGGGATCCCAAGGGAAAACCAGTACTGTGTTTTCTGTGAGCTCCTGGAGCCTGACACGTCTGTCATATTCTTTTCCGATGCCTTGCCCCCTCGGATTTGAGAAGTAAATTTCTGGGTATTACATCTTCACTTGATTATGGATGTCATCTAAATACCCTTCTTTGGTAATTTCTTAACCCTATAGACTCTGGTGTAACAAGAGCAGTAGCTTCTTTTGGCTTAGCAGCCTTACGGAAACGATTATCCTTTCTTCTTACCAAAGACCTGGTACTAATAAGTAAATGCATAATGTTGTAACTGGTTGTGTTTGATTTGTTTTTGTAAATTGATCAAAATGGTTTATTATATGTTATATGTTTTATATTGTAATAGCTACGACTACACAATAAAAATTGAAATTGAATTGAATTGCATCTTAAAGATTATCACCACGTTTCACTTTTCTGACTGGGTGCAGTTGAAGTAAAGGGGGCAGAAGGTTTGGGACCACCCATACTCAATCCTCACTGACAAAGCATTCACAAATACCTGGCTAGTTCCTCCTTGGCAGCCTTTTTTGGTTGGTTGGTTTTATTTTATTTTATTTTAATTAATTCATTAATTAAAATTTATATGCTGCCCTTCCCAGAGGCTCAGGGCAGCTAGCAATCCATAAAAACATTTAAAACTAATACAAAACCCCCTAAAAGTCCCACAAAACCCACCTCCCCACCCAACCTCCTCTCATATCCTCACCCCCAAACTACCCATCAAACCCCACCAAAATCACCTATCCCCGCCCGCCAAATACCTTTTCAAAGAAAAAGGTCTTACACCGCCTGCGGAAGACACTCAGGCTTGGGCTGAAACAAACTTGCGTGGGAAGGGAGTTCAAAAGCACTAGGGCAGCAACCGAGAATGCCCCCATGCAAACCCTTGTCATATGAACAAGGCTAACAGATGTCACCCACAGGGAAGCATTCCTGGCCAATCTCAGGGGCCGCAATGGGACATGGAAGGACAGGTGGTCTTTCAGATATATGGGGCCCAGACCATTTAGGGTTTTAACGGTCAAAACCAGCACCTTTAATTGTGCCCAGAAAGCTATAGGGAGACAGTGCAGACTTCAACACCAGTGTAATGTTCTCCAAGCAACTTGTCCTCAAAAGCAGGTGAGCCTCCGCATTCTGTAGCTGCAATTTCCAAACAGTCATCAAGGGCAGCCCCATGTAGAATGCATTGCAGTAATCTAGCCTCGAGTAATCTAGCCTGATGAAAGCATGGATGATGGTGGCCCGGTCCAAATCAGAAAGAAAAGGCCACAGCTGCCTCACCAGATGGAGTTGGTGAAACGTGCACCTAGCCACCACTGCAGCCTGACAATCCAGGTACAGTAAGGGGTCCAGAAACACTCCAAGGCTGTGAACCTGATTGATCAGAGAGAAGGGTGAAGTTTGGAAAGGGGAAAAGGAAATGCTCTGGGCTTGCTGCTCAGCAGCTGATAAGGTGAAATCCTATCATCCAGTTATTGGCAAGACAAATTAAAGAACTGATATTGTCAATGATCAAATCTGAAAAGTACCCCTCAGTTCTTTTGGATTGCATGCCTGATATCAGTAACACTGAACAAATGTTTCTGAAAGTTAGATTTGTGCCAGTTATGGAAATATATGGTAATGAGACTAGAAACATGAACATCCAAGAACATTTTTTTTTTTTTTAATTAAAGGATTCAGTAGGAGCTGGAATGACTGTTTGTTTGCTTAATTCAGAGCATATATGGATTTATTTTTTCAGTTTCTCCTCATTGGAGCATTATAAAGAACTCAAAGTCTTAGGGCGCTTTTAGATGATCCAGCTAAGAAGCGGGATCGTTCAGAGGCGGGATCTGGCACCAGACCCGGCGTAGAGACTCAGTGCGCATGCGCGCCCTTCTGCGCATGCGCCCTCGTCAAAATATCCCGAAGTGTGCCGTGAAGCCGGCACAGCGGCGATCCGTGTCGGAGGGGGCAGGATCGCCTGCCCGGTCTGACGCCGGCTTAAATGTAAGTTTGTCATTTAAACGAGCGCAAAGAAACGTGGCTGATCAAAGGATCAGCCGCGTTTCTTGTCTCGTTTAAAAGCAGCCTTAGAGTGAAACCACTCTGAAACATAATGGGAAAGTTGTGTTGAGGGTGTAAACCTATCTGGAACCTGATTGCTTTCAGTTATGGAGGAGGATATGCAAACGAGTGCACCCCTAGCCCCGCCCCGCTTCGCTTCCCTGGCCGGATCAAAGTCTGCGTGGTTGCACGCAGTGGGGCGCTGAAGGGGCCCAGCCACATGGGTTTCCTCATCCTGGGCAGCCTTACCTCATGTGGAGTAAAGGTGCTCTGCCACACATCCTTGGAATTTTTCACAGGGCGGGGAGAACATCTACCTGTCACCAGCTACACGATGCACTGCATCACCTGGTCTGGTTGCCCAGGGAGGAGTAAGGCACCCAAGGTGTGGTAGCCTCCCTTTCCTGTCTCGTCTGGGTGCACCCATAAAAAATCCTCATGTCCACTATGATGCGCAAGACAAGCCCATCGCTGACCCTAAATGTAAATTCAGAACTGCCTTTTTCAACCGTATATATACAATTAGTTGAAGCATGGTTAGCGTCATGTCTGTTTTCACCCAAAGAGAATCAAAAGACATAAGTGCGCTTGAATTATGTGAGGAGTTAAAGGCCCTTTCCTGAAGAGAAAATTTTGGATCAAATCCTAAAATTTCTAAAAAAATTTAAAAAACCAAGAACAAACCAAACCAAAACAAGCAAACAACATGGATTTACCATTACTCAGTGCATTTGTTTCTTTATAAATATGCCTGACACGGCCAATCACAATTGCAAGTTGGGAGTGTCATTTCTTAAAGTCAAGAGAAAAAAACAAAAACATATGTGTGATCTACAATGACCCAAGATGGATTAGTCTGGTCTTGCAACAATTGCAATCGAACATGAGCCAAAACCTGAACCTTGGCCTTTACAGCCAAGAAGTCAAGGAAAATAATATTTTAAAGGTTAAGACAGATGCTAATTTCCCTTTAAAATATATATATTTATATAATATAATAAATATATACATTCTAAATAAATTGCTTGATGGGTACAGTGGCAGGTGCTTGGCTGAGGGGCCCTGCTGTGGCAAAATGAGTAATTCTGGCCCTAGCCTTCCCCCGCCTTTTTTTTTGCTTGTGTGTCTGTTCTGCATAACACTGATTTGGCCATAATTCTCAACCTACTTCTTCTGAAATAGGAGAGGGCAAAGCAGTTGGAGTAAGGCTAGAGAGCGTGGCTGAGTGTAGAACATCACCTACTTATTTCTGCAACTAGCCCCAGATTACTTAGAGCTTATTCAGATGTGCGTTTAAATCGCACAGCAGCAACAGCGGCATCGTGCAATTTCAAGCAACGCGCACTTCCGGGTTGGTGGGAATGCACCGAGTGCGCACATTTCAGCGTAATGCGAACTGTTGGAGTGCGGTTTTAAAAGCTGCCCCGAGCAGCTTTGAAAACCGCACTCCAACAGTTTGCGCTAGGCTGAAATGTGCGCACTCGGTGCATTCACACCAACCCAGAAGTGCGCGTTGCTTGAAATTGCACGATGCCGCCGCCGCCGCTGCTGTGCGATTTAAACGCACACCTGAATGAGCCCTCAGTAACTGAGTTCTTTAAGAGAGCTCTGCATTTTCTCATTCATAAAAGACTTCCTGCTCTGCAGGCAGTCCAGAAGCTCTAATACATCCGCAGTTACTAGGTACACAGCATAAAACAGTCTAGAAGAACAGTCTCTTGCCTCCTTCTACCCCACCCCTGCCCCCTCCTCTGCATGGGTTGAGAGAAGATAAACGGAAGAGGCGAAGCGTTCCCTGCCTCCGTTCCTTCCAACCACCTTTGGCAAAAGTCAGAAACATGCTCTGCTTGCTTCTAAGCAGTTTGTTACCTTCTTCTTCGAATTAAAAGCTTATTAAAGATGAACTGTTTCATAGTCGGGTAATTAATTAGTAGTTAGGTAGTTAGGTTTCTAATGGCTCTCTGCTTTGATCTGACCCTTTTGGGCTGCTATCTATGATGTCAACAAAATTGGGTTTTAAGCACTGGACGCTGCTGACATATTAGAGCTCCCAGACAGTCTGCAGAGCAGGACGTTTATTTTATTTATTTATTTATTTGTTTATTTATTTTTATTTTCATCAATTTATATCCCGCCCCTCCTGCAAACAGCTCAGGGCAGCTAACAAATATAAAATACAAGTATAAAAATATATAAAAACACTCATTAAAACACACCAAAGAACAGGCCAGGATAATATAAAAATACAATAAATAGGGTGATGGGGGATAATAAAACCCCTAACCCCCCCTCCCCAAAGGCCTGGGCGAATAGCCAGGTCTTGCAAATT